>PVHT021183699.1:48198697-48379944 GCA_004024745.2 Catagonus wagneri
AAAAAAAGCAAAGCATAAAGGAGATGGTGCCGCTGATTTATTTCAAGAACCCTATCAAATAAATTAGCTCAGTGCCACAATTAGGAAGTTGGGCCAAGAAGGAAAGACATGTTTATTCTTGTCATCGTCTTTTTTTTTTAATGGCTGTGCCGGAGGCATATGGAAGTTCCTTGGCCAGGGACTGAAACTGAGCTGCAGCTGTGACCCAGGCTGCTGGTGCGGCAGTGCTGGATGCGTTAACCCATGGCACAGGACCAGGGATCAAACCCTCGCCTTTGGAGTGACCTGAGCTGCTCTAGTCAGGTTCTTAATTCACTGCGCCACAGCAGAAACTCCTATTCTTATCTTTTTTGCCTGGCCTTGATGTCAATACTGGCCAGTGACTGAGTGAGGAGTTAGTTCAAACTGGAAAGCCGAGTTCAATTATGAGTGCCATTAATGAATTCTATGCCTTATGAGGAGCAATAGTTAGGTTCCTCATAGGGGCAGGGAAGGCCGCTATTCTGTCGGAATATACACATTATATACCAGTATGTGTACCAGTGTCATCAACGTTGTGCTGGAAAATTTCATCATGGAAACCCTGACCTCCTCCCCCTAACCTGGCCTCTTCTAGTGTTCCTTATCTCAGCAAATGGTGCTAGCATCTATCCCGGTTTCTTTTCTTTTCTTTTTAAGGGCCACAGGTGTGGCATATGGAAGATCCCAGGCTAGGAGTCTAATCAGAACTACAGCTGGCAGCCACAGCCACAGTCACACTATACCCAAGCTGCATCTGCGACCTACACCGCAGCTTCTGCTGAGCCACACAAGAACTTCCTATCCAGTTTTCTAAGACAGGAATTAGGAGTCATCCTAGGAGAAGTATTGTCATATGAATCTTCTAGCTTCCTTCTACAATAACCAATACATCACAAAGTCCACATATATATCTCATACTGTTGATGTAAGAATGTAGAAAATTACAGTATTGTCTAAGATACTTGTACTAATGAAAGAGCACGTATCCAAAAAAAAAAAATTGCATAAAGATCTCAAGATTCAGGAGTTCCCATCGTGGCTCAGTGGTTAATGAATCCGACTAGGAACCATGAGGTTGCGGGTTCGATCCCTGGCCTTGCTCAGTGGGTTAAGGATCCGGCGTTGCCGTGAGCTGTGGTGTAGGTTGCAGACGCGGCTTGGATCCCGCGTTGCTGTGGCTGTGGCGAAGGCTGGCGGCTACAGCTCCTGTTAGACCTCTAGCCTGGGAACCTCCATATGCCGTGGGTGCGGCTCTACATAAAAGGCAAAAAGGCAAAAAAAAAAAAAGATCTCAAGATTCAATCAGCTCTTCATCACCACCACCAACACAGTCCAAAGCTAACAATTCCAAGTAGGACTGAAGATAAAATGCAGGACTGGTGTTCTGTATTTTTATTTGCTAAGTCTAGCTACCTAACCTCAGCTGAAGTACCAGAGCTCATCTCAGTGCTGACTTCTACACAGGAAGCATTTTCCAACTCCATAGCAGCCAAATCTCCCCATCCTCTGGCCTCCTTTATAGACCCTTACAACTGTAACATACTTACAAACGACTATTTATTTCTGTGATTATCTGAATTATGTGCCCCATGAACTAGACTGTTAAGACCTATAAGGACAAGGATCATAACTGCTTGCTCAGCACTGTATCTTTTATGAATAAATGAATGAATGAACAAACTAGGAAGAGAGTCAACAAGAGCAGTGTCCATTTCCAGGTGCAGACATGGGAAAGACTGGCATCCCAGTCCTGCCTGGGACGTGACCAGAGTGACAGGCATTTTGGCCAGGTTTTGTCCTCAAATCCCTTTATTGTCTTAGACCATTCTCTCTTTGGATCTCAGTTCTGTCTTCTGAAGAGATGAGCTCTACTGGCTTTCCAGCTTTAAAATTTTACAGTCCTGCAATTTCTAAGCCCCAACAAAGGCTGGACCTGAGAGAATATTCGGAAGGTTATCAGGCCTTGAGGTTTTAATGGTTCACTCTATTTGCCCACCCCACCACACGGAACTGAAGGAAACCACAAAAGAAGATCACCACTCGTCTGTAGTCCCATCCTCTTTGGGAGGATTCATAATTATGTTTTTCTAAAGGAGCTTAACGCTTAAAGATGCGCTTAGCTCTGTGAAGTCGGATGAGTGAGAAGGGAAAGGTCTTGAATGGGTCCTCACCCTTCCTTGCAGACACTTTCATTCTAGAACTGCCCTGTAAAATACAGCAGCCATCAGACACTTGTGTCTATTTAGGCTAAATTAGTTTAAATTAAATTGAAGTTAAAATCCAAGTTCTCAGTCACAATAATCACATGTGGCCAGTGGCTGCCGTGCTGGACAGCTCCGAGTATGGTATACTTCTGTCACTGAAGAAACTTCTGTCGGACGGCACTGGTTCTACAGGAAGCAAGAAATGGTTCCCTGCTCCTCCAGCTCTGGGACCAACCTTCAGACCTTCTCTTGGTTCACTGCACTTGCTCTCTCTGGACTCAGGCCTTGTGGCTGGGGCTGACTTAGAAACTGAACTGATGAGATCCTACGACAAGCTTCAGGCTGTAGGTCACTTCCTCAAGGGCATCGACTCTGACACAGGATTAGATGCAGTGCCCTTATTCTATGCTTTGGGGGTGCCTAGTAGGTCCCTCCTCAGAATCACATGTCTTGAAACTGTTTAAATTTAATTTGCCTCCCAAGACTGAGGGGCTATAGAAGACAGACCCTAGAGCTAGACAGCCTGGTTTGAATCTCAGCTCTATTTTGAGCTCACCATGTGAACTTAAAAAATAAAATGGGCCTCTGGGCCTCATACTCTTTTTCTGTAAAATGGGGATAAAAATGTACTCAGCTCATAGAATTGCTGAGTAATTAACTGAATGGATGCATAAATCCCGTTGAAGAGCACATAATATACACTGATATAGTATACACTAGACAAATATTGGCAGAAAGAAATTACTAAAAAGTATAAGCATCTTCAACGGCAGAGCTGTTTTGGTTTCCTGTCCCATACACAATACCCCGTGCTTCGGGACAATGTTGAAATGAACCGTGGATGCAGAGAGGGGCCGGCTTTAAAACTGTATTGCCGCGTAACTACTCTACAGAACTATTCAAAAGAGTGTAGTTGAGATATTTGTACAGGGACGTTCTTGGCAGCTTTGTCTACAAAACACTCAAAAAAGTGCCGGGAGGGGGCATCCTAAATGTCCACCTGCAAGGGGCTGGTTAAATCAACTACACGTATTCATACAATGGGGTATTTTGCAGCATTTATAAGGAATGAGATAGAACTATGTGGGGTAACTGGAAAGCTCTCTAAGATGTATTAAGCATGAAACAAACAATAACAGTTTTTTTTTAACTTGTTTGAATCTTTGCACTAGCCACCCCCGCCCTTTCCTTTGTCTTTTTAGGGCTGTACCTCTGGCATATGGAATTTCCCAGGCTAAGGTCAAATCAGAGCTGCAGCAACACCAGATCCGAGCCACATCTTCGACCTACATCACAGCTTGCAGCAACGCCAGATCCACTGAGTTGAGGCCAGGGATCGAACCTGCCTCCCCATGGACACTAGTCAGGTTCTTAACCCACTGAGCCACAATGGGAACTACTGCACCAGCCCTTTAATGATGGTTTGCTGTAAGGAGGAGTTTAAATGTGTAAGTTCTTTACAGAGTATTCCATCATGTTCATTTATTACTTTTACTTAAAACTGTTTATAGAGTGTTTTGTGTGACTGCGCAGACCTTTCTTCTCTGGAACCAAGACAGGCTGAGAAGGAAAAAATGTGACCAGGGGAAACAGACAGCGAGTACCCGGGAAGTAAATAAAGATACTTTACTGGTGGATCCACTGGTGCACTGACTAGCAGAAAGCGGGGGAGGGGAATTCACCAGGGTGGCAATTTCGGACCAGTCATGTGTGTCAATATAAGAGCTAATGCTGATGGAAAGCTTACATGTGTCAGACGCCGTGCTCAGCCCTTTCCAATTATTGCTGTACTTAATCCTACCTATGAGAAAGCACTATTATTATCCTCATTTTACCGAAGGGAAAATGGAGACATGGTGCATTAAGCAACTTGCCGGAGGGTACACAGCTCAAGAGCAGAGGAGCTGAGGCTCAAACTCCGCAGGGCCACAGCCCAGCCCGCGTGCTTGGTGTCCAACACGCAGAGCCACGTTCCAAGGGCTGGTGCAGGGGAGGCAAAGACAGAGAAAGCTCTTTCAAAGCTCTGCAGCCTTCGTCCTGTGACAGTATCTGACCTTTAAGAAAAATTCCGTTTCCCTTGCAGCTTATGAGAGTCAACATAATATACTCCAGTTGGTTCCCAAAAATAATGAGCCATCTTCTATGGTAGGAAAATTATACAGCCAAAAGGTCAAAGGCTGTAGAACACAGTCAAATGGCTAAAACATGGGGTGGATTAATACAAGTTAGAAGAGGATTTCAACCCCCAAATAACTGGGTGACATTCACAGCAAGACAGTTGTAGGTAAGGATGATCAGACATTTTTGGCAAAAAACAGCTTTTTCCTGTTGCTACCCATCAAGAAGTTGGGTGAAAGTCCGAATGGGCTATTTTTCTAGCTTTTTAGTTATAGCCAGTATATTCTTCTTGGGGTTTTCAAGAAAGAGCATGGGATCTCAAAGTCCAACAGCTGGGTTAGTTCAACTCTAGCATTCAAGAACCAGCTGCACAACCTTAAGAAAGCTCCTGAATAGGACCTGGCTTTAGCATCTCCATCTAAAAAGTCAGGGATAAAAGTTATCTTCGTCAAAGCGATAAAAGTAATGGGAAAACCAAGTGACTCCACCTAAATATCACTTGTGACATCAACACCTCAATAAAATGAGTTGATTTTCGTTTTTGTCCTAGACAAGCTGTTGTCTAACCACATGCTTTTCTGTGTCAACCCAATACCCTCTGGCTTTTCACAGCCACTATCAGCCTAAGCCTCTCCAAAAATGCAAATGGATTTTTTAAAAAAAATATTACAGACTCAAGCTCCCCTAAAGGGCTTCATAACCGAGTTCAGATACGACAATTCACTTTCTTAAATGAAAGAGGATCCACACTTTCTCTGTTCTCAGCCACTTGAATTTTTAGCCAGATTCACAGTTATAAGATAATTACTTGTTGAAGAAGCTCCCGGTACATCCACTCAACCCCCCATCTCTCCCCTCGCCCTACTGCAAGGCCTTAATAAATCACTCTTGGGAGTTCCTGTCGTGGCAGAGCAGTTAATGAATTCGACTAGGAATCATGAGGTTGTGGGTTTGATCCCTGGCCTTGCTCAGTGGGTTAACGATCTGGCGTTGCCGTGAGCTGTGGTGAAGGTTGCAGATGCGGCTCAGATCTGGCATTGCTGTGGCTCTGATGTAGGCCGGCGGCTACAGCTTCGATTAGACCCCTAGACTGGGAACCTCCACATGCCGTGGGTGCTAAATAAATAAATAAATAAATGTATACATATATATATTTATATATATATAAATAAATAAATCACTTTTGATTGGGACATCGTCAGACCCCCTGCCAGCCCACCAAGCACCAGTCCCATCCCAATACCTCAAGGAAACCACGACAGCTAGTAATCAGCAGTACTCTAAGGAAATCTTCCTGAATTCACAATCGGGAATTTGGTTGATACCTAAACACGCCCAAATGTCTATTCAGTTTGGAAATGGCCAGTAGGCACAAGGATAACTCTCTTCCCTATTCCCGCTCCAAAAACACATCAAACCAGAATTAGCATCCCCAAGGTTCACGATTGTTACTTAACTGTTAGCCACTGCCTGGAACAGGGGCAACTCACATCAAAGCTATAATACACCTAATAAGATAATAGTCACTCCCTATCCATCCTTTATTTTCAAGTCTAATCTTGAAAATGACACCAGGATCACCCAATAAATCGGAATTTTGAGAGTTTATAAGAAGTAGACATAGCATCATGACTTGACCTACTTATTATTAATAGTATCATACTATGCCCTTCTGTCTCAAAAAATAACAATCAGAAGAGCAATCAAGCTATAATATTGTTTTCAGAAAATGTTAAGTTTAATTTCCTCCCACATGTGGCATAGGGTTTCCAACCCAATTTGTAACATCTCATCCTACAGATTGATTTTCACCTGTGTGAAACGATTCACATCCATGTTATTCAATGCAGCCCTGTTCTGAAATACTAAAAACGTCTACCTAAAGGGAACTCATTAAATAAATATAGTCTACCCATACAGAGATTATACAGCCCCTGAAAAAGGAAAGCAGGAAGTGCTCTATTACTGAGCTGCAAAGATCTATTAGACATATTATTATGTAAAACAGCAGGATGCCAAACAGCATGTAACATATACTGCCTTCTGTATAAAACAGGGGAGAAATCAGAACACACATATAAAACACATGAGCATGTGTACACCTGCCCATGTGAGTTTGGACTGATATAAAAAAATTCCAGAAGAGTAATCATAAACTGATAACAATGGCTGTAATAGCTAAAGAAAGAACTGGAAACTAGGCAGGTGAAAGATGGATCTATGAAGGCGTTTACATCCCAAATATCTTGGAAAGATTCTGCTTTCTGAAGCATGTAAACGTATTATGTACTCCAAAAATACGTTAAATATCGATTGGTGGTTTGAGGTGACATTCCAGTCCTTTCAGATTAAAACAACACTACCTATATAAAGTAACATTTTATGACTGACCATGATTCTTCTTCTTCTTTCTAATATCATACACGTCCATATTAAACACACAAACACAAATGCACACATGTATGCAAGCACACACACACACGTTTAAGTCAACAAATGAAAGGAGAAAACTTTAGGCTAAAAAAAGGTATTTTTAGGAGTTCCCGTCGTGGCACAGTGGTTAACGAATCCGACTAGAAACCATGACGTTGTGGGTTCGATCCCTGGCCTCGCTCAGAGGGTTAAGGATCCGGTGTTGCCGAGAGCTGTGGTGTAGGTTGCAGACGCGGCTCGGATCCCGCGTTGCTGTGGCTGTGGCGAAGGCTGGCGGCTACAGCTCCTGTTAGACCCCTAGCCTGGGAACCTCCATATGCCGCGGGTGCGGCCCTAAAATGACAAAAGGCAAAAAAAAAAAAAAAAAGGTATTTTTAAAGAGCTCTACAAAGCCTTATTCGACATATTTTATTTCTATTAATTGCGTCAAGGGGAACCACAGTGCCTTGCAGATATCCAGACTTCCCTCGTCCACAGGACACCTTTGCCTCGCTGCTCCAGATCCTCTGAAATCCCGGGCAGACAGGCATCTCACCGCTGCCGCACGGATCAGCTCACCTTCATAGGTGCCAACTTCCAGAAGCGTCCCGCTCTGCTCGAGGTCCAAGAACTCCTTCACAGTCAGAAAGTTATAGTCCACGCCAGGCACCTCTCCTTCTCTGGGAGACCGGGTTGTGCCTGCAGCAAGACAAAGGACAAGAAATCATCAGTCTACTGAAACAGGAAGCGCCCCATCCAGGTGTAATTAAAATAACCTGTTCAGTAAGCTGCTGTAGCCACGGTGACAGCACCACCTACTGAGACAAGTCTTCTTTCCAGCAGAGGGGCACTGTCACTCTCCTCCCCCATCTCCCCATTGGGCCCCTCAAAAAAAGAAAAAGAAAAGAAAGAAAACCAGCACAGTTAGGCAACCCAGGGAGATGTATACCATTAAAAAAGAAAAACTGCACTGCAGAAAAAGGGTGAATTGGATTTTATACAGACAACACTCACAATCAGCAGTTTTTAGGACTCCAGTCAATTCTGAAAAGTTATCCACCTTAAGCTCAGAGCCTAAGGGGTTTATATTTTTATCCCAGGCCTCAAAATTCTTGTGCTCCTCAATACATACAACAACTTCCAATGTAACAAACCCCTTTGAAGAAAATGACACCCACTGCATAAACACATCACTAGAGAAATTCAATTGCCCAAGATCTGTGGCTGGATACCGCCCAGGGATTAAAATGTTGCCGCTCTCCATGTAATTAATATGTTTGGGAAAAAGAGGCCACCCATAAGTTCTGAGTAGAGAAAAAGGACACTGCATTTGCTAGAAAATTCTTCCCCTGAATTCATCTAGCCATTCTCTCAAAGACTAATAAATACAATAATTCTTTGTAAGAAATAACACAGAGGCTCTAGAATATTCAAGTCACCCAACTCAGATGCTGGGCAGCAGGCCTATCATTTTAGCCCAAACTCAACCAAAAGCGTGGAAAGAATGTGGTTTCTAGACAAACTTAGAAAATAAACCAAGAAGCGATTATATAGTGCATACCAGGAACCTATTTTAAATGTGAGGGGAGACCAAAAAAGGGCCAACTTTTATGATTTCTGCTCCTGTGTTCAAGTTAGAGCACACAATCAACATAGCTCATTTTATCACGTTAATGAGGCTTTCAGGTTAATGTTTTCAGGTATGATAAGCAGGGATTTTTCCCTAGTCGTAGTTTTAGTCCCCCCCAAAGCAATTGAATAACCAACTGTATGTACTCGGTGGCTCCAATGTTCATGGCAGAGTGTAGTTTCTGATCACATGCCTATGTGAATCTCCGCGCAACTACAGTGAATATCCAGAATTCTCTTGAATCAGGAGTTCCCAATGTGGCTCATGGGTAATGAATCTGCCTAGTATCCATGAGGAGGGAGGTTCGATGCCTGGCCTCACTCAGTGGGTTAAGGATCCGGCGTTGCTGTGAGCTGTGCTGTAGGTCGCAGAAGCAGCTCAGATCTGGCGTTGCTGTGTCTGTGGCGTAGGCTGGCAGCTGTAGCTCTGATTTGATCCCCTAGCCTGGGAACGTTCATATGCCATGGGTGCAGCCCTAAAAAAGACACACACACACACACACACACACACACACACACACACACACACACACACACACAGAAAAGAATTCTCTTGAATCAAAAAAACCCTCAACATTTGTTGCATGTTTTACTCAGGCTAAATACATTTTGAAGCAGCCAAATTTTTCTCATATCTGAAACCTAAGTGTTGTAAATACCTACAAATTATCCAGGGAAGTTATATTGCAGATGTTGGCTCATGCCCAGCACACTGGGACTTTCCGGTAAAGAGAAAGTTTTTACACTACTGCTTGTGTAGTGTCCTAAAGTCTACTCTTGAACTGTTCCCTAACTCGTTTCCATTTCTGGCTCCCCTGGCAGATGATGACAAGTCCCTTGAGGTCCTTCACGAAACTTAAATTTGTATCTCCGATGTCAGGCACACCACGGGCACTCCTGAGGCATCAAGAGCACCACATATTGTTGTCGAGCAGGTGTACAGAGTGGAAAAGACCACATACAAGCCCAGCTTGTGGTCTTGGGCATGCTTCTGAGCTTCTGTTCCTTCTCAGTTTCCTTATCTGTGAAATAAGGACAATTATATTACCTACACTAGAGATTTGTTGTGTATATTGAAGGAGATAAGATTTTTAGAAGGCTTAGCTCCATGACTGCTATCAGATATCGTAATTTAGGTTATTATTAGAATGAGTTAGTAGAATATTACAGTGCAAATTACATATACTAATTTTATATGTATATGTAAGATTACACATATTATTATGTTTCTTTATTTTCAAGAATCATTTACTGAGGTCCCAGATACCTGCCAGGCACTAATTTAGCACTGAAGAAGCCCAAGCCCCTATCCTAATGGAATTTCTATTCTACTATGAAAGATAAAAAATAAACATGTATATGAATATAGCATATAAGTTCAAGTATTTGAAATTGTCTTGGAGGGGAGTTCCCGTCGTGGCGCAGAGGTTAACGAATCCGACTAGGAACCATGAGGTTGCAGGTTTGATCCCTGCCCTTGCTCAGTGGGTTAACGATCCGGCGTTGCCGTGAGCTGTGGTGTAGGCTGCAGACGCGGCTCGGATCCTGCGTTGCTGTGGCTGCGGCGCAGGCCAGTGGCCACAGATCCGATTAGACCCCTAGCCTGGGAACCTCCACATGCCGCGGGTGCGGCCATAAAAAAATGACAAAAGGCAAAAAAAAAAAGAAAAAAAGAAATTGTCTTGGAGGAAGGAAGCAAGATGGGGAGTAGGAAAGCTACCTTTTTTTTAAGCTTTACTGAAGTATAGTTGATTTACAAGGTTGTGATAATTTCTGCTGTACAACAAAATGGTTCAGTTATACATGTGCACACATCCACTCTCTGCTTTAGACAGGTGATTAGGAAAACCCTGTGCAAGGAGGAGTCATTTAAACTGAGGGCCATGCAAAGGTGATGGGAAAAGCATGGCAGGGGGGTGGGGAGTGGAAGAGAGGAGGCCAAGGGCTTTGAAGTAGGAATAGGTTCAGCAGGTTGGGGGAAGGGCAAAATATTTGTAGGACCTGCAGCAGAGCAATGGAAAAGGGGTGAGAAATGAATGCAAGAGACCAGATGATGCAGGCCACCCACAGCAAATATTTCACATTTTATTTCAAGCATGATGGGAAGCCACTAGAGGGTTTTGAGCAGGATGGCTCTACGATTTATTTTTTAAAAATCACTGAGCTTGACAGAAAACAGCAGCGTAGCACGAGAGGTGGGCAAGAAGCGAAGCAAGGAGACTAGTTAGCTCTCCACCTGAAACTAACACAACAGTGTAAATCAACTATACTCTAACATAAAACAAAAAGTAAATTTTAAAAAAAGAAAACCAAAAATCAACCAACCAAAACGAAGACCAGTTAGTTGGCTATCACTGTGTCCAGGGGAGGAAAAAGTCAGGGCGCAGACAGGAACAGCAGGAGGGAGGTTCTAAGAAGCTGTCACATTTCTATGAGGGACTGTGGTCAGTGGAGAGAATGGTAAGACAGTCCATGGGAGAGACTGTCTAGATAGAATTAAAAGCACAACTCACCAGGCCACGCTCGGTTCATATTTGGAAGACAACTTGTTGACAGAGCGGATGGAGTGTGTAGGAAATAAGGACTGGCATTTCCATCTTTGACCTGGGCGAATGGGCTATGCCATTTACAGAGATCACAAAGATAGAGGAAATGGCTTTTAGGGGGAAAAAAATTAAGGGTTTGCTTCTGGAACACGTCAAGTGTGAGACGCCTATCGGACACCTCAGTGTAGAGAGCTGTGGATGGCTGACTCTCTACCTCTGAAGATCAAAGTGATGGCTGGGCCCTGAACTTGGAAGTCATCAGTAAACCAATGGCATTTGAAGCCAAGAGACAGAGAGAAAGAGTCTAGGGAGAGAGAGTGTAGAAAAAGCAGCCAAGAAGTTTGAGCTGAACACACAACCTTGTAATTTTTAGAAACAGAGAAAAGGAGGGAGAGTCTCAGCGGAGCCTGAGAGGCAGCAGTCAGAGGAGGGTGTGATGTCTCAGAGCCAAGTGCAAAAGCTGTTCAGCCAGCTACTTGGAAAACACAAACAGCCTATATCATATTGAGAAATTCCAGCGCAGGGCAAGAACAGAATCTCTTTGAAACTTGCTGTGAAAGAATCTGTCCTAAATATGGTCTTTATGTCAAGTCTCATCCTCGGCCTCCATACCAAGATTCCCTTACCTAAATCCATCCCCGAGTCCCACCCCCCAAAATAGAATAAATACGACCAAACAAAAGATTTGTTGGGTTTTTGAAGTCTTCTACACCAGATAATACTGTTTTTTGGGGTGTTTTTTTTTTAACTCCCGTAAGCCATCTTATCCTTGTCATTTCTTCCAACCACGTTTTCAGAATCAATTGGTGAGATTTACTTTAAAGACAATGATAACCTCTGGGTCTTAATTTCCTGGAAGCTGTCAAAATAATCAAGAACTTCAAAAATCTACATGTTAGAGGAAAAATGAAACTGGGAGATACCCATTTTTCCCCTGGAAATAAATACGCTTCGAATGGCCTTTGAGCAGCAGGGGAAGAGGGGGAGAGGGCGGGTAAGTCCCCACCCACCCAGCCTTCAGGGCTTATTATCCAGACAAAACCTTTCCACTCTGCAGGCCGGCAGGAGGTTTCCTCCCAGTTATCCTCTGAGCAACCCGGCTTGGGTCTGGGCCAACAAGACCAGGCTCCATTCAGTGACGCTGGGGAGAAAGGGCCTGGGAGGGGACCCCGCCCCCTCTTTTCTTCCAGCAGAATGACAGGCTGCCTGCTGGACACACGCCTGGCAGATGGCATTTCAAAGGGTTTTCAGGAGCCATCTGGGGTGGGTACAATTATTACAAACCAGGCTTCTAACAAAGCCAGAAGGGTTACTTCCTGGCAGAAGAGAAGTAAAACAAATTCTAGCATGTTTCTCAGGGACAGCATATTTAAAAAAAAAAAAAATCATCAGGCTGACAAACAGGGGTTTCTACAGCCTACAACGATGCCTTCTGCTGGTCTAGCTAGAAATTAGGCCAACAATGTTTTGCATTTATTAGATTTATACAAACAAACACAGTGCCTACCTCCTCGCCCTTAATAAGAAGGAAAAAAAAAGAGTGAGATGATCAAACACTAGGAAAAAAAATAATAGCTTCCGTTTAGCGAATGTTTACTTATGCCTGGGCCAGGTGGTAAACACTTAATCAATACCACCGCATGTAATCTTCCTAAGAAACACAGAAGGATTGCTATTATACTCATTTTACTGATGAGGAAGCTGATACTCAGAGAAGTAACCTTCCCAAGGTCACATAACAAGTAAGCTGAGCTGAGCCGTGATTTGAAAGTAGACAATCTGCCTTTGGCGTCCCTCATTCTAAACCACTGTTGTCCAAGTTAGAACTTTCTGTCACAATGGAAATGTTCCATATAGTTGAGTCTAAACATGGTAGCCACTAGACACATCTGGTTAATTTTTTTTAACTATATATATTTCAGGTACACAGCATTAGAGTTCATTATAGTTCAACATCTGTACACATGTGGGTTTTGATAATGTGACAGAGGAACTGAATTTCAATTTTATCTTATTTTAATGACTTCACATTTAAATACCTACATGTGGCCATATGCTCGACACCAGACGGGTGAGCCAAGTTCACCCAAAGGCCAAGGATGGCATTTTCAGTACAATATTCACTACAATGCTCCCAAGGCACTTGCAGCTCTCAAAATAAAAACAAGAAACAGATCAAACTGCAGAATCCTGTACTCACACATGAAATTCATCCTTTTAAAAACTCTCATATGCTCTGATAAATGACCTAGTCACATTTATGTTGTACATTAAAACCTCTGTTTAGGGAGCTCCCGCTGTGGCACAGCAGCATCAATGGCATCTTGGGAGCACTGGAATGCAGGTTCGACCCCTGGCCCAGCACACTGGGTTAAGGATCTGGCGTTGCTGCAGCTGCGGTTTAGTTCTCGGGTGAAGCTCAGATCTGATCCCTGGCCTGGGAGCTCCAGTTCCAAAGGGCGGCCAAAAAAAAAAAAAGAAAAATTCTGTTTGGTTCCTATTGGCTACGGTCTCTTAGGAAAAAAACAAACAAACAAACAAACAAAAACACTTAGATATTTCTGGTATCACCATTTGTAGCAAAAATAAAAACTGAAAATAAGACCAAAGAAGCAGCCCTACAAAATAAGTTAAAAAATGGTGTGTCTATGAATATGGGAGTGATTGAATGAAATATGGCAGATTCACCCTTAGAATTTTTTTTTTTTTTTTTGGCTATGTAAAGAATACTAGTTAGATGTCCGTGCCATTATCAGAGAACTATCTATAAGGTACGGTTGAGTGATATAAAATGCAAAAAATCACTGCATTTTATTGAAAACTAAGAAAGCCCTATGGGTACTGTGGGTTTTATGAGCTAATACACAGTTAAAAGGGTAGAATAAACCTTTACCAGTGGTAACCTCTGGAGGGTGGGCTTAGAAATGGGGAGAGAAAAAATGATTGTTCTTTAAATCTCTCTGAAATACACCATTGTGCATGTAGCTGTTTTTGGCATTTTATACATTGAATAAAGTAATTACTTAAGAAATCTTGAAAATCTGGATTCTTGGGTGTCCTGCTCAAGCATCTTCAGTATTAGCTTAGTCCTTGCAAAAACGTGCCAAAGGAGAGAGGCTCCAATGGAATCAAACACACAGTGATTCCCATCTCATAGAAAGCCTGCATCACCATCCCTAACACTTGCCTTTGGCTACAATAGGAACAAATACCAAATAAAGTGGAGAAGGTGGCAACACTTTTCTGCTTGATTTTGCTTCAACCTCAAATTGTTCACACCTTAAACAGAGTCCTTTTTTTTTTTTTTTAAAGGGCCACGCCCACAGCACATGCCAGGCTAGGGGTTGAATCAGAGCTGTAGCTGCCGGCCTACACCACAGCCACTGCAACATGGGATCCAAGTCGCATCTGCTACCTACACCACAACTCACGATAATGCTGGCTCCTTAACCCACTGAGAGAGGCCAGGGATTGAACCCGCATCCTTGTGGATCCTAGTTGGGTTTGTTACCGCTAGGCCAGCAGCTAGAGCTCTGATTCAACCCCTAGCCTGGGAACTTCCATATGCCACACCTGTGGCCATAAAAAAACAAACAAAAAGATACAAACACACACACACACACACACACACACACACACACACACGCACGCACACAGCAGTTGATGTGGCGTTCCCATTGTGGCTCAACAGTAACGGATCCGACTAGTATCCATGAGGATACGAGTTCAATCTCTGTTCTCGCTCAGTGGGTTAAGAATCTGGCATCGCCATGAGCTGTGGTTTGTGTCGCAGATGCGGCTCGGACTCAGCACTGCTGTAGCTGTGGTGTAGGTGGGCAGGTGCAGCTCCAATTCGACGCCTAGTCTGGGAACTTCCACATGCCTTGGGTGCAGCCCTAAAAAGACCAAAAACAAGACAAAACAAAGCAAAAAAACACACACACAAAAACGGCAGTTGATGTCCAGCTGCTGTGGTGTTGGCTAGCTTGGAAACTGAGACGTGAGTTTCAACAACACTCTCAAAGATATGCTCAAGGAGAAAAACCTCTCTGCATATGATTAAGATGCATTACATATTATTCGGTAATCCTACAAGATGGTGTCATGTCGAGCCAGCATCATATCTGGCCTTTAGTTAATGCAACCTTCTCCGTCTGGCTAGGAGTTTACCTGCCTGTATACTATGGCAATCTTCTCTCTTTCATTTCGACATACAAATGGAAGGAACACATGTCCAACAAATGAGTGATCTTTATGCTTTTCCCCTGTAGGGATAACTCCTGACTCCTTGGCTCAGATTCATTAACGGTCTTGACCCCTTTTCATCATCTCAGAAATACAAGACTCATAGCAGGTGCCATTGCAAACATTTTTCTATGAGTAAATGCTCTTTTCTAGGAAGCCTGAGCAACCACAAGTGTGTAGATCCCCTTACTCCCAAAACAGAGATTTAGAAACAATGTATCTACTGATACTGATCAACAGTCTAAATGCATTTAATAGACTCAGAACACTAGTGACTTGCCCATGGTGCCTAAATTGTGGCATTAGACACCCAAGTGTGTACTGTATGGTGAATACATGCTGCATGTTCCTTCCTGGATATAAAGCACTTTTGAAGCCTTTGTATCACCAATCCTGCCAGTGAACACGAGGTAAGCACACAGAAGGGAGGACAGAAGAGCAACAAATCTTATCTAAGAGAATGTGCTTATGTTTAAAACAAAGTGACCTGCAGTTGAATGGATCAAGAAGATGTGGTAGGTACACACACACACCACAGGATATTACTCAGCCATAAAAAAAAAAAAAAATTGAAATAATGCCATTTGTAGCAACAGAGATGGATCTAGAGATTATCATATTAAGTGAAGTTAATCAGACAGGGAAAGACAAATGTCATATGATATCACTTATACATGGCATCTTAAAAAAATGATACAAATGAACTTATTCACAAAATAGAAATAGACTCACAGACACAGAAAACAAACTTAGGGTTACCAAAAGCGACAGTGGGGTGGTGGGGGCTGGAGAGGAAAAGATAAATTTGAAGTTTGGGATTAACAGATACACACTTCTATATATAAAACAAACAACAGAGACCTATTGTGTAGCACAGGGAACCGTTTTCAACATCTTGTAATAACCTATAATGGAAAAGAATATGAAAAAGAATATATATACAGCTGAATCGCTTTGCTATATACCTGAAACTAACACAGTATTATAAACCTACACTTCAATTTTTAAAAATAACTTTATTTATTTATTTATTTATTTATTTATTTATTTATTTATCTTCTGTCTTTTTAGGGCCGCACCCAAGGCATATGGAGGTTCTCAGGCTAGGGGGTCAAATCGGAGCTACAGCTGCCAGTCTACACCACAGCCACAGCAACGTGAGATCTGAGCCCCGTGTGCAACCTCCACCACAGCTCATGGCAACGCCGGATCCTTAACCCACTGAGCAAGGCCAGGGATCGAACTCACATCCTCATGGATACTAGTTGGGTTCGTTAACCACCGGGGCACGATGGGCACTCCTAAAAGTAACTTTAAAAAAAAAAAGCAGCAAAAAATTTTAAAAGTCCCCTACTTGTATCTTTTCAAATCCACCAAACAGATAAACAAAAACAACCCTATCGAGTAGTTACTATTATTGTCCCCACCTCACAGATGAGAAAATGGGTCCAGAGAGATTAGGAGACTTGACAAAAATTGTACAGACAGTAGGTGGCAGAGCCAGGATATGAATCCAAGATTTTATTGCCAGAGTAGGAGAAAGCCCTGCATAGAGGAGGCACTGGGTGCAGAGAGAAACCAGTGGCGGGAGCCCTTCATCACCTGTCCTCATCACAGAAAGTAAAGGGGTGCTGATGAGGCTGAGCCTGGGGGAGAGCGCCCCCTCCCCCCACTCCCCAGGACTCCCTTCATCCCAAACCTGAGCTCCTGGGAACTGTGTCTTACTACCTCTTAATCAGAATAATGAGGTAAATTAGGCAGAATCCATTGAACAGGAAAGTCAGGTAATAACTTGAACATGCATATTAACCATTCTTCCTGTTTGATGCGGGAAGGGAACCTTGGCACATATGAACTCAAGGGAATCTTGCATTCATTAGAAACCGGAAAGTGAAAATTCTCAAGCTGTCATGGATTCATTTCAAACATTCAGCATCCAAGCAATAAAGGATAAGGATCTCCAGCACTCGATACACGCTTATCAAAAATCAACTTTGGAGGATTATCTCGAGGCATTTTTGTTCAGAAAGGAATGCCGCAAATCAGTAATGCCATAGTCTAGTACTAAAGGCTGTGATAAAAAGGGATTATCAGATAGACTTTCTCTGTTATGACAGGCAATACTTTTTACTTTTTCTGAATTAATGACAGCAATTGTTTGCATAAAATGGAGTGAACTAATGCCAACGATTTCAACCAGGTAATTTCCAAAGCATGTGAAAGAAAACGATTATTTTCATGAAAAGCTATAATTAATGAAGAATATCAAGTTTCCACAAATTAGGTGACTCTGCAAGCCCACTGCTGAATGATTCTAATCTTTGGCAGCTTTCTTTCTTTACTTTTAAAAAAAGCAATCAAGAGTGACTGCCAATAGGTAGACAGGTTTTTTTTGGGGGGGGGGGTAAAGAGAATATGCTAAAATTAGCTACAATGGTTGCACAGTTCTAGGAATATAACAAAAATGCTGATTTTTGTAGAGTGTACACTGCCTATCAATAAAGCTTAAATATTTAAAAATATTACACTACAGAAATGCAGAGATAACGAGAAAGCAATATCTGTCCTCAAGGATATTATAATTCAGTAGAGGAGCTGCTACATTTCACAGAATAATATGTGCTGGCGTAATTTGTTCTTCAACAGTAAATTGCCTGTTTGTCCTTCCAATACATAAACCAAGTGCAAGCGTGAGATCAGAAATTACTGACCATGTTATGTTATCTTCCTAAAAATTTCAGGGGGTCTGGAGTTTTCCCAGAAATGCCATACAGAGAAAAACTGTTCTGAAATCTAAAATTGGACTTGGTGAGCTCGAATTCCAGCTCTGATATTTATAAACTGTATAACACAGCCAAGTTAAACATTTGGGGCCTTGGTTTCCTCATCTCTGAAATGGAGATAACTATAATACCTACCTGGTAAGGTTGTGTAAGGATCATATAAGCCAACACACACGTGATGCTAGGCCTGGTTATAATCTGCATTCAATAAACACTTGCCACAAAAAAGCATCACCACTACCGCAGCCTCCTCTTTCTTTCCAACTATATCCCTTTAAAAGTAAAGGACCTGGAGTTCCCCGATGGCTCAGTGGATGAAGGACCTGGCATTCAGTGCCGTAGCGGGGGTTCAATCCCTGGCTCGGGAACCTCTGCACATCACAGCTGCAGCAAGAAAAAAAAAGTAAAGAACCTAACTACTGACCCTTTGTTTTACTGCTGCCATGGAACACAAGTTTTCTGTGCCTAAGTTAATTCTCCCAAGAGGGGAAATTTTTCCCTTAAGAAAATTTTCACAGTTCATAAAAATTCCTATCCTTCTCAGTTTTTAAAGCCTCTCACCATCGATGCACACAACTCTTTGGATGATCCTTTGATGAGAAATCACAAAGTCCGCATATTCTATAAATACCATAATTTTAGTCACTCATTTGTTATTAAGCACTAGCATCTACCTATGAGAAAGTGTCTGAATTTGAAGACTTCAAGTCCCCTAATTTGATGTTACTGTGTTATTCCGCATACGATGAACTCCTCATTGAAAGGATGTTCAATTTACTTATGAAGAAAGACTATACACCTGGATATAAAGAAATCAGTTTATATCTAATACCCAGAGAGAGATGTTACAAGAGCAAGCCAAGATGGATATAAGAAAAAAGGAGTTTGTATTGATTTAATAAATATGTTGGTTCTCAGCTGACCTAGGTATGATAGCTCTTGAAGCCTTTGCAAGTGTTTGGCCTAACAGTTACCGCCGTATAAATTCGCCTTTGGTTCCCATCAAAGTATGAATACTGCTACATCAAAGTAAACAAAAGCAAATCGTGTGTAACATAGGCTAAGACATGCTAAAAGAATAAAGAGGAGTTGCATACAACATTAAGCCTTTATCAGAGACATATATACTGTTGTACTACTTAAGGTGTTTCCTTATTGAAACACACAAGAGTATGACCACTATAGCATAAAACATAGTGTGAACGGTAAAATTTCTAGGACCACCTTTCAGCACAGTGTTGAAGGGTGACCGAGCAGAAGGCCTAAAATCTGAGTATTTCTGTTTTTTTAACATGTGCTTCCCCTCTCTTTTTTATTTTCCTTAATATCATCATGCGACCTTGAGAAGGCTTTACTGGCACCCCAAATTCTTAAGGTTTAAAAAGTGTCCTCTGAATCAAGCCCGAGAAACACGAGCAGGTGAACATCACCGGAGGGTGGGTTCCCAGGCAGCTGAATTCACTCCTGGGATTCTCCCGCTGTTCATAATCCACTTAGGCATTTCCCCCAGAAATGATGACATGGGCAGATTCCCAGAAAACTGAATTACCGCCTTGACTTGCCCCCACCCTGGGACCATCCATTACCTTATCTAATGCTTGCCAATTATCTCTCTAAGTCATAATCCAAAGAAAAACACGGACTGGGAGCAATTGCAAAACGAACTAGACGGCGCAGCTGATGAACTGTTAGCTTAGTTCATTTCTCAATGAGCAATTACAGTCTCACATTATGTAGTGCTTCTCTTGTCACAACTCGGGGTCGTTTTATGTTACAGACGATGCCTCCTAGATAGATGAGTCATATCAATTTATTATTTTTCACTCTGCCTGTGAAGGCAAACGAAGGAGCTTTTAGAGGTAAAATTAAACACAAATTATTAATGCTCTAAACATTTGTAGACAGTGATGAAGCCTGTGCTGATGTGACGGCACCCACGCTGATGTTTAAAGGAATTATTGCATCCGAATGCTGTATGGGGTTTCAAAGGTATTATTAGAAAGTGAGTGGCCAATTTAAAAAAAAATAAAATCAAGCAGAAATTTTATTATTATAAGTTACTTTGAATACTTACTACACAGGAACTATATATTATTCTATGCTTTCTAAGAGAAATTGATCCTTTTGAATGAGTCTTCTCTCAGATATGTTGGGTAAGGGAGCCTTTCAAAATGGCCACATCATGTTAAACTTGCAGGATTCTCCTTAACCCAAAAATGCAAATTATGCCCTTGTCATCTATACCAACTGCATCTTATGCGAGGCTAAATAAAACTAGGTCAGGGATCGAATCTGGACTATGAGAGACAACTTTTTAAATCGATGCATTAAAAGGTAATGACATCTTAGCTGTGACATATGAACAACCTCTCCTGAGGGGGGAAAAAAATCAAGTGGTTTCATTTGTTTTTGCTGTGCTTTATTTCACACCTATTAACTAAACGTCATATCACACGATGCTTCCTGGTTCTCCTTTGGTTTCATCAATGCAGCAGCCCTGTCAACAGTGCCTGCTGGTCAAGGGCAAGGAGAGGGGAGAGGTAATCTTTATCTCCCTGACTTGGTGGTGCAGGTGTGACTGTCATTAGCTTCCTATTAGCAGGTGAAGACCTGGGGGATGTGACAGATGATTCCGGAGCTCTTAGAAGCAGTTGTCACCAGACATCTGCCTCTTAACCTATTTACCCAGCGGTTACACCCTCATCTTCTGGGAAACCCCCTTTTTACCCAGAGGGAGCAAAGAGTCTACATTTTTAATAAATCCGGAAGCTACCGGGATGCAAATACTATCAAATTGACTTGTGATGATTTTTGTACACCTATAATTGAAATAAAATTCATTAAGAAAAAAAAAAAAAAAAAAGGAAGCTACCACCATGGCCTTCCACAGACCTGGCTTCCCAAAACAAAACCAAAAACAAACAAAAAAAAACGTATAGGTATTTTTTTTCTTTTTATAGCTGCACATGCATAATATGGAGGTTCCCAGGCTAGGGGTCCAATCAGGGCTGCAGGTGCCGGCTTACGCCACAGCCACAGCAAAACCAGATCCAAGCTGTATCTGCAACGCATGCAGCAGCTTATAGTAATTCTGGATCCTTAATCCACTGAGCAAGGCCAGGGATTGAACCTGTGTCCTCACAGAGACAATGTTGGGTCCTTAACCTGATAAGCTACAATGGGAACTCTGAGTATAGGTATTTGATGGAGCCAACTGGGAAATCCAGAAAGCTTCTACTCTCAACAAGTAACACGTGTTACATCTGAAAAGCGTAATAAAAGATTAAAGCTATTCAGGTTTAAATGTAGTGACCTTACTATGTTTTGAATTAAGAAAAGTTTTGTTTTATGTGTAAAACAGGAAATGAGACACTAGAGAGGAAAGAATGCTTTCCCAAACCTTTAAATGAACACCAACTAATGTTAATGCATGACATTTACTCCAAAATGAGCAGAAAATATGCAATTCACAAAATAGGGTTCCATCAAATTTGGGATACAAGTGGCAACTTTAAAAATTAATAACTTTTACTCTTTTATTCCTAAGTTCAGATATAAAAAGTACATGCTTGGAGTTCTACTGTGGTGCAATGGGTTAAGATTAGACTGTAGCAGCTCAGATTGCTGCATGGAGTGTGGGTTTGATCCCTAGTGGGTTAAAGGATCCGGCGTTGCCATTGTCATAGCTGTGGCACAGGTCACAGCTGCAGCTCAGGTTCAGTCCTTGGTCTGGGAACTTCCACATATCATGGGTATGGCATAAAAAAAAAAAAGGGACATGCTCTGGAAAATTTAGAACTCATAAAAGATCACAAGGAAGACAACCATCCCCACCATCCAGTAAGGGACACTACCAATGTATCAATCGTTAAGGACCCAAAGTCCCCAGTTACCACTCCAGGCCCAGGGATGAAGTCCTGGCATCTTCAGGTAAATCCTCAGCCATCAGAATTGTCACGAACCACCCGCAGGCTCAACTGCAATCAACACTCAACAACCATGGGCCAATACTTGACAAGGAGAAAGCACTGCCATTTTTCATAACCATGCTATTTAATTAGGCCTCTTGCCACGAAGATGCTTGGGTTACACAAATACTAAAAATGAGACTGAGGACATGGGACAAAGGTTATTGGAGTAAGTAGTGCTGACTGATGCACACTTCAGACATCTTTCCATGGAGTTGAGGGATTGGAATGACAGACATTCCAAAATTTATCAAAGGCAGTTTCTTGCCCTAGGCTTCAAGCTCTGAGTCATTAAATAAGTTTAACAGTAGTAGTCATAATAATAGAGAGGAGGAGGAAAAAGAAGCGGCAAGAGCAGTAATAGCGGGTGTTGAGTTAATAATACAGGTTTTTTGCACCTCAATGTTCATAACAGCACTAATCACAACAGCCAAGAAATGGATGTCCATTGGCAGAGGAGTGGATAAAGAAGATGTAGTACGCATATACAAAGGAATATTACTCAGCCATGAAAAAGCATGGGATGATGCCATTCACAGCAATGCATATGGATCCAGAGATTATCACCCAAAGTGATGTAAGTCAAAGACAAATATCATGATATCACTTATACATGGAACCTAATAAGAATGATACAAACAAATTTACTTACAAAACAGAAACAGACTCACAGATTTTGAAACCAAACTTACAGTTACGAAAGAGGAAACGTGGGGAGGAAGGATAAATAGGAAACTGGGACAAAACACATATAAAATAGAAAACTAACAAGGATGTATGGTATAGCACAGGGAACTCTAATCAATATACTGTAATAACCTATATGGGAAAAGTATCTGAGAAAGAATGGATATGTATGTATATGTATAACTGATTCACTTTGCTGCACACCTGAGACTAACACAACACTGTAAGTCAACACTATAAGCCAATAAAAATTTTTTAAAATAAATGATATAGGTCTACTCTTAGCACCACCACAAACAAGTATTTATTAAGCACTTACTATATGTCAGACACTGCGTGAAGTCCATTCTTCTCTCCCTGAAACCATGAGCCTAGTATTAACATCCCTGCATCTCAAATGAGGAAACTGAGCACTAGAAAGGACCTATTATTTGCCAAAGACTGTCACACAGCTAAAGAGGGGTCTGAACTGGGATTAAAACTCAGGATTTCGTAACTCCTGAGGCTGAACCACATGGCTTCAAGGTTCCCTCTGTGCCAGCCTGTTGGTCTCCTTGTTCTTAGTATACTCCATGCCTCAGGGCCTTTGCACTTGTTATGCAAAACTCAACACTACCAAGCTCTCGCTCTTGGTGGCCACTGTTTCTCCAGAAAACCTCAGGGCTGTTCTCAAATGTCATTGCTACAGCTTGCTATAGACTGATCTGTGTTCCCCCTCAAATTCACACGTTGAAACCCTAACCCTCAAGGTGATGGTATCTGGAAGTAGGGCCTCTAGGAGGTAATTAAGTTTGGATAAGGTCATAAGAGTGGGGCCCTGATGATGGGATGAGTGCCTTTATAAGAAGGGATGCCAGAGAGAGCGTTCACTTAAGCTCACTCTCATGTTCTCTACCTGCTAAGTGAGGACACAGAGAGAAAGCAGCCATCTGTGTGCCAGGAAGAGGGCTCTCACCAGAACGCAACCACACTGGTACCTCAACTTGGATTTCCACCTTTTAGGTTGTGAGAGTGAGAAAATAACACATCCCTGCTATTTAAGCCACCAGTTTGTAGCACTTTGCTACAGCAGCTGGAACAGACTATCATTTCCATAAGGAATTTCCTAATTTAAACTGCCTTTATTATTTTTTTTTTCTTTTTAGGGTCACACGTATGGCGTATCAAAGTTCCCAGGCTAGGAGTCAAATAGAAGCTGCAACTCCTGGCCTACGCCGAGCAGTATCTGCGACCTACACACAGCTCACGGCAACTCGAGATCCTCAACCCACTGAGCGAGGCCAGGGATTGAACCTGCATCCACATGGATAATAGTCAGGTTCTTAAACCACTAAGCCACAATGGGAACTCCCAAACTGCCTTATTTTAAATAGCAACCTCCTTCTCCCTCCAAACCCAATCCCTATACCACTTAGGCTGCTTTACCTTTCTCCATAGCACACATTGCCACCTGAGCTGCTTCTTAAAGTCATCTCTCAGCTCCAACCCACGCTACCATACCCTGCTCTGTGATGCTGGGTAGGAGTCTGCAAGTTCTATCTCCCAGGCAAACAGAGGCCAATGGAGGGAGAAGGAGAGGCTGGAGGACGGCAGAAGGGACTTGTTTGCTATTCCTGTTGGCGTGTTCCCAGCAGGGGCCCTTCACCTGGCACTAGCATCTGGTTCCCGGCCACAGCTTCCCAGAACCAGCCCCATCTGAGAAGTACCTGCATCCTGCATCAGCAGGGCAATGCTACCTCCTCAGAGCTCTGAGCTCTCAGCTACGGGGCCCCTCCCCTCAACAATCCCTCCCTCCTCACTTGGATCCTCCTCCCTAAGAGTGTGAGATGCTTCCAGACATTATTTTCTTCTCTTTGTATAACTCTGAGCTCCCCTCTGCCTTTTTCAGACCTCCAACATCAACGCTCTATGTTACTGCAGACCCCCTCTGTTGAAGTACCTAGTGTTGCTTCTGTTTTCCTGACTGAAGCCTGGCCACTACATCATAAAATATTACAATCTATTTTAATTTTAGATTACAAGAAACATTTTAAAATATATTCTCCCAGTGGGATATAAGGTCCATGAGAACAGAGGGCTCTGTCTCTCCTGTTACAGCTGAATTCCTACCATCTGGGGAAGTATCTGGCCCAGGGTGTGGAGTAAATATCAGTAGAATCAATGGATTCCTTTAGTTAATCGCTTAAAACTAACCAGAAGTCACTGCTGGGACTTCAGCCTAAAGACCTACCTGTACCCGGAGTCTTCCCTGACTCCATCTAAAGGGAATCTTCTCGGAGCTGCCCTTGTGGCTCAGTGGAAACAAACCCAAGTAGTATCCATGAGGATCCCTGGCCTCGCTCAGTAGGTTAAGGATCCGGTGTTGCCATGAGCTGTGGTATAGGCTGGTGGGTACAGCTCCGATTCATCTCCTAGCCTGGGAATCTCCATATGCTGCAGGTGTGGCAGTAAAAAGCAAAAAAAAAAAAAGGAAGCCTCTCTAATTCTCCTTCACAGACCACTGCATATTTCTTTCAGAATACATAATGACTTTATGTATCTGTTCAATTCTTTATTATCTTTCTCTTTCACCACCATATTAACACTCTAAGGACCAGGGTTACGCCTGTCCCACTGCATCCTCAGTGACTAGCACAGACGAGGCATGCGATGGTTGCACAATTATTTACTGAAAGAAAGGTACATGGGGGCTCAGACAATTTCACAAGACAGCAATATCCATGAGTGTTTCCAGAAAGAAAAGGTAAGAGGAGACGGGAACTAGGAGCGATCTCATTGTGGAGCTCTTTGGTAAGACTTGGAATTCCCAGTGGTTGCTATTTAAGCCAGATTTAATCCCACAGCATTACGAGATATTAAGTCATATTCATAAACTGACATACTTCGTAAACATCAATACCATGAAAGATTTAAATCTGTGTTGAAATAGAGTTCCTCTGTATCTTCAGTATTTATTAAACACCTACTATGTGCCGGAGAGTGCTGGGCAAGGTACTGTGATAGAGTAACAAAATAAACCAAAGTCTCTGATCTCATGGAGCTTATATTCTAACAGGTCAAGATACATAATAAATAAGCTAATAAATATGTCATAGGACATTCAGTATAAGGGAGAAAAAGTACAGTCAGAGTGATAGGAAATTCTGGGTGGTGAAAGTGGAACGACAATTTTTCCTGGTCAGGGAATGGCTCACTGAGAAGGTAAAATATGCACAGAGGTCTAAAGGAAGGGAGGATGGGAGTGATACAGAAAGCCAGGAAGAGAATTCTAGGAATACAGCCTAAGACACCAAACGCAAATGACCGGAGGCAGAAGCACGCTAGGTGTTTCAGTTAGAGCACGGGGAAAGTCTCATACTGCGGCACAGAGACGATGAAGACTTGATAACACAGGGCGGTGTAGGCCACAATAAGCACTTTCGTTCTTCCTCCAAAAAAGATGGGAAGCCATTAGAGGGTTTTCACTAGAAGAGGGTTAAGATATTTACAGATTCTGATTTTATTTTATTTTTATTTATTTTTTGCCTTTTGTCATTTTAGGGCCGCACCCGCGGCATGTGGAAGTTCCCAGGCTAGGGGTCTAACAGGAGCTGTAGCTGCCGGCCTACACCACAGCCACTGCCACAGCAAAGCCAGATCCTTAACCTTCTGAGCTAGGCCAGGGATCAAACCCACAACCTCATGGTTCTTAGTCAGATTCATTAAGCGCTGCGCCACGACGGGAACTCCTACAGATTCTGATTTTAAATAGGTCACTGTCTACTGGGCTGAGAATAAACTCCATGATGGACTAGAATCGAAAGAGGAACAGTGGTTAAGAGGACAGTATACTAACTGAAGTAACAGACTGTGATAAAGTCAAAGAGCTACTAATCCTGCCCATTAAAACACGGAAAACATTATGGAGGTTCCTCAAAGATTTAAAAATGGGGAGTTCCCATGGTGGCACAGCGGTAAGGAACCCGACTAGTATCCATAAGGACACAGGTTCAATCCCTGGCCTCGTTCAGTGGGTTAAGGATCCGGCGTTGCTATGAGCTGTGGTGTACCTTGCAGACACAGCTCAAATCTGGCGTTGCTGTGGCTATGGTGTAGGGTGGCAGCTGCAGCTCTGATTCGACCCCTAGCCTGAGATCTTCCATATGCTGCAGATGCAGCCTTAGAAAGACAAAAAATTAGAAATGAAAAAAAATTCAAAATAGAGTCCAATTCTCTCCCCTTGAACTGGAATCTGCTTAGTGAGTTGCTTAGTCAAGAGAATAGAGAGGCAGGAGTTCCCGTCATGGCGCAGTGGTTAACGAATCCGACTAGGAACCATGAGGTTGCGGGTTCGATCCCTGCCCTTGCTCAGTGGGTTAACGATCTGGCGTTGCCGTGAGCTGTGGTGTAGGTTGCAGACGCGGCTCGGATCGTGCGTTGCTGTGGCTGCGGCGCAGGCCAGTGGCCACAGCTCCGATTAGACCCCTAGCCTGGGAACCTCCACATGCCGCGGGTGCGGCCATAAACCCGCGGCCATAAAATGACAAAAGGCAAAAAAAAAAAAAAAAAAAAAAAAGAGAGAATAGAGAGGCAGCGATGCTCTGTGACTCCTCCAAGCTAGTCAGAAGAATTCTTGCTGCTTTTGATGTGGGCTCAGAGATTTGCTGACTGGCTCTTTGAACACAACAGTCATGCTGGGAAGGAGCTGGAGGGCCCCATGGAGAGGAACTGAAGTCCCCACCCAACAGTCCCAGCCGGGCTCCCAGCCACCAGCCAGCACAACTCTGCAGCTACCGAAGTCGATCACTTTAGAAATAAACCCTTCAGTTCCACTTGAACCACCCCGTGGAACAGACACAAGGCCCCCCACTGGACCCGAGCCTACCTGCAGATTCATGAACAAAATACACACTTATTATTGTTCTTAAGCAACCAAGTTTTGGAGTGATTTGTAACACAGCAGTGGAGAACCCAAACAGAATTCACTGGGGACCGGATCAGCCATAAAGGAAAAAAAAGTTCCCAAGCATTTATTTGGGAGACAATGGTAATACGATTAAGAACTTGAGCTTTGGAGTCGGAATGCTACATATCTGAACCCAGGTAAGCCACCTGGCAGGTGACCCTAGGTAAATTAATGGATTTTTCTTAACTTCAACTTCCTCATCTATAGATAAAATTAATAACAGGGCCTAGTTCCTTGAGATATTGTTAGGTTACATTGAGATAACGTACATAAAATATTTTGCCGGTGCCTGACACATAATGAGTATTCCTTAAAAAAAAAAGTAAGCTAGCAAAAGGATTGATTTTTCACCTTTATAAAAATGGCTTTATATCACTGACCAGTTTCAAAATGGAAACTTCTATGGCATGCCTCCCTGATTCCTATTACACTAAGAGCTGAAAGGCAAAAAGTATTAGTCCCAGGGGAAATCAGCCACCAGAGCTGACTCCCCATCCAAGTATGAAGAGTGTTTATTAAGACATCTTGTTATTATCTGCTAAACTTCCTTTCAGAAGCCTCTCGTGACCGGTGAAACATGGTGGTACTGGAGAGAGCTACCTAAATATTCCTCCTTCTCAGCATTAATACCTCTCCCCAAACCCAAGACCACCAAATCTATCTTGGCAAAGATTTTTAGCTAACTTGGTGGAGAGCAAACCATTATGATACCAACTTACAAGACCCCACAAATTCATAAAAGAGTATTTTATCATCCCACCCAGAATCTTACTGATGATGATAAGCGCAAATTCCATTATACAACCCGAGACACGTGATGTAACATCTACCACAGAGAGTGGAGGGACCTTCAAACAGAAGGATCACTTTACCACTTTATTAACCCAGCCTGGACAACAGATCCCTGTTTGAGATACGTCCCATTTCCACTTTATTGCAGAGATAACACTGAAGAGAGAGCTGATTTTAACAGCAAAAAGTCTTTCTGTGGCATTTAGCCAGAAGTAGTAAAATTGTGACCAAACAAGTACAGCAAAAGAGAAAAACCTACTGCCACGTATATTGATATTAAGCAACCAGCCTTCAAAATACATCACTGGAAGGCCGTTAGAAAGTAATACTGATTTAAAAATATCAATAGCCCATGATTTAGGAGCAAGTATAGCAGATGTTTAGCACTGGTTTAAGAAATATTTAAATATGCATGCTGACATGCCTTAGTTCGTAAAATACGGATTTCAGAAAATATTAACTTGAGGCCTGTGCTACTTACTGAGTAAATACAAAGTACAATGAATATTCATGAACAATGAAAATCCACTATTTTAATGTAAATATGCATACCTAAGTACCTGAGTGATTTAGCTTCCTATTTGGTGGTTGTTAGATGATGATAAATATCATACCTCTTACCATATGTTAAAGAGTAATTGAAGGCACAAGGGCTTTATGAAGAGTCAAGTTATCATTTTCAACTGCAAAACGGTGAAATGCATTAGGAAGTCATTACAGACTAACAGTCATAAAAACTTCTCATTTTTACAAAGAAGACACCATTTAGCTGCTGAAGCATAAACCCAAGTTTTGTTATTTTAAAAAACTTGCAATGGCTATTAACTTTATTGCTTAGTTCAACAGGATTTAATGTATCTGGTGTGTTCCCCTATCCTTTACAGGGTTCTTTATAGCTACAGGTATTGTTTCAGATAATAATGACTTCCGGAACCCCTCTATTGCTACTGAGTTGCTACCTCCAGCAATCAAGAGAACATACTACTACAGAGGAAGAAAAAGCCAGTCTCACTCCCCCTTCGTTCTCACAACACTCTTCATCAAGAACAGCGCCTTCTCCCACAGCACTGCATGCAAACATTAACTGATTTTCAGCGACAAAGAGATCCAAGTTCACTGCTTTTAGAAAGTGTCAGGTTTAACCCAATTTAACAGAATTCTGTACTGCAAGACTTCTTCGAATCCTTTAATATGCTCATTGCGAGTTTCCAGAATGGAAACACTACCCGGTGTTCACCCAACTCTTTCTTCCATAGGCATTTCCCAGGACCAGTGTTCCCTGGTGCCAACGTTGAGAAATAGCAACTCAACGTTGCTGGCAAAGGCTGAGGACCACTATTCCTAATCCCTTAGGCAGCTTACTCCTGGTTTGAGAGGAATTTAGTATAAAGAAATGAACCCCGTTTGACCCATCTCTCCCACCAGAAAAAGCTAAGTTTAGGATCCCACAATGATTTACAGGATAGCACACACCTTCTAGGCTCAGGTGACAAGAATAGCCAATTCAAATCTAATTACATCATTCACCTGTTTCAAGTCCTCCCACGGCACCCCAAAGTCTACAAAATAAAACTCAATTTTTGTAGAGTTCTTGGAAGTTTTTCCAGGACCTGCTCATGCCTTCTTCCCTGGTCTTATCTGTCAGCCTTCAGGATCTCGGTTTTGGCACTCCCAGCTCCCCCATCCCCCTCCCAAGTCAATGCCCCCAAAGCAGAGCAGTTTGGGGTACTTTCTGAATGTGGCACCTACCACGACTGTCTACCCTTGGAGACCTTACGCCTGTTCTCTTTCACAAAACACATAAGCCACCAGTTCCTGCTGCAATTCCAGATGTTATCTGGGTATAAGGCTCAGCTTCAACATCACTTCTTCCAAGAAACTTTGCTTGATATCCAAAGTCTGGGCTACGTATCACCGCTGTGGCTGCAGACAGCATCCAGCCCTTCCCCACACCATGGGATTTACCATTCTCCAGGGAAAGGACCTGCTTACTTGTTTCCTCAACCAGCATGTCCATGCTCTGGGTGCGAACTGTTGGGTCTGGGCACACACATATCATGTCTAGTAAAGAGTCTTTTACACCATAATCAATCAATAAAGCATAAGTAGTTGTTAAGGATGTATGACAGTCCCTAAGAGTGCTAAACCAATTGTTGTTGAACCAATGCCCGTCATTTTAAGAGTAGAAAATTCTACTGCACATGCTAGGGATGTTGAATAAGACAATGCTCTAGTCTACACACTGTGAAGGCGCAAGAGAGGGTTAGAGGGTAAACACTATAAATGTCATTTGATGTGGGCAAACTTAATGAGGGAAGTCAGAATAAAAGGGGTGAGGGGGTGAAACACAAGCGAGAAAAGCAAGGTACAGGGTTCTTGTTTCTGCATTTATTTTTTTTATTTTTTATTTTTTTTTTGTCTTTTTGCCTTATCTAGGGCTGCACCCGCAGCATGTGGAGGTTCCCAGGCTAGGGGTCTAACAGGAGCTGTAGCTGCCGGCCTTCGCCACAGCCACAGCAACGCGGGATCCGAGCCGCGTCTGCGACCTACACCACTGCTCACGGCAACGCCAGATCCTTAACCCACTGAGCAAGGCCAGGGATCGAACCGGCAACCTCATGGTTCCTAGTTGGATTCGTTAACCACTGAGCCACGACGGGAACTCCTGTTTCTGCATTTAAATGAAGTTCTGTCTTACAGTGACCAGGAGATAAAAGGCTGCTCTCCTCTTGGTCTCTACTCCACGTGCATCTCAAAGCAAGCATCTTGCCCCCACTTCACAAATCAAGAGAATTTCAAGGGAAATCTTGACCTTAAGCTATTTTGTTTGCCTCAGGTGCTTGAAAGTGGATTGGCTTGTAAGTTAAAACTCAACGGCCTAACCCTTCTAAGAAAGAACTCCTCTTTCAATGCTGGCAAGAACTGGAAATAGTGGCGAGAATTGATATGCAAACCCAAATCAGCCAACGAGACAAAGATACCCCTTTCATAACTGGATGCCATTCAAACAAGCACAAATATTTCCAAAGTGCACAAGGTCCCAAGAGATCTCACTACAGATAGTCTTGCTCCTGACACCAACAGAAAGTCAAATTTAAAGATCACATAAAACAGCTCTCAACTGACTCCAGTGGCTGTTACAAAGCTAACACTCAATGCAACTTTGAGAAAGGAAGACAGGAAAAGAGGGGAGGCAAAGAGGAGAGAAGGAAGAAAAAGAAGCCCAGAAAGGATGAGGAAGAAAAGGAGAGGGAGGGAAAGAAGAAGATTGATTTTGGTTGTTAGGACAGCTCTCTGTAATTCCACAGCCACCTGTTTCAACTCAAATTTATCATCTAAACTCTCAAACCATGAGCCCTAATGTACAGTGAAAACAGGTCCTACCCCCGTGGTAAACTTGGGACACATCCTATTCAGAAACAATGGAGTCTCTTATAGACGCCACAAAAAGGAAAACAAAGGGCCACAGCAAGGCAGAAGTGCTCATTTCTCATCAAGAGCCTACAGAATTATTCTCAAAATTCTGAAGTAACAGCATGTTTCATGTGCACAGGGCTTGGCACTCTACGGGATTTAATGAACGGGAGCCTCTCGTTCTATGACTCTAGTCTTGCTTATTGACAAGGTACAGGCATCCTATTGTTTTCTGTCCAGTTTCCAGGGCAAATACTGAGGTCTTTGAGGCCGTCATCAGTTCCAGAGCTGACCGTGCTAGAACAGAGTGGGATCGGATAAGACAGGGACAAAGAAAAACTGAGCAAATGCAGCACACTCCACACCCCGCAACCCTGGTCTGCTGCGGAGCCAAGTCGGTAACGACCAAGTGTGTAGTCCTTACTATAGAACCAAGATGAGCCGAACAACAGATAACACAGGTGGATACGGGATCAGTCAGGCCACGCAGAATTCCTTGCGGTCACTCACCTACTAACTCTCTCAGCTCCAGGGGGACCTCTCTCTGGAGGTCAGAGCTCATCCACAAGGTTTTGGCTGCGATCCAGCAAAACGTAATAGGAAAACTGGCAACGCTCCCAGGCGGCCCATTAATAATCTGCAAGTCGTGCCCTCCAGATCAAGCACTCAAGACCACAGGCCTGGAGGTACAGCCTCACATATGTCTTACAGAAACAATGACTTTAAAATACAGGTTCATTTGTGCTGTTGGCTAGAAATGCTTCTCCGTTCCCTTCTGCTCCACCTCTCTCGGCCAAAGTTTCAAACGCCTATTTAGAGATGCATTTCTAGATTCAAATTTCAAACATTCTCATCTCCCTACAGCGAGTCTGTGGTCCCCTTCCAGCTCACGACCATCAATCAGCCAATCAGCAAGCTCCCCAGACACAGCCAGCCCTCTGCCCTGAGGTCAAAGCTGTCTCATTTGTGGACAAGCTTCCCAAGAAAATCCCAATGTGTGCTAGACAGAACACTCTTCTCAAATTGGCAGCTCCAGCGGACATCCTCACAAACCCCATCAACTCTCAGCAGTTTTGTTTCCCTTCTTCTCCTTACAGTATTTAAGACCAAGCCTACTATCTGCTGTGCTGAGATAATCTGTAGAGAAATAACTAGCTAATGTTTGCAATGCTTCTAAAATCTAAGATCAACACATGATACCCAAAGATTTCATCTTCACAAAAGGATCAGTGGTGATCTGACTAATGTAAATGCTAAGTTTAGAAAGTGAATTTTTCAAGTCCACTGGAATAGCTTGGTGAAAGGTAAAATAAAATGGTTATCTATATATGTTTTTTAATTCAACTATGCTGATTTATAATAATGTGTTAGTTTCAGGTATATAGCAAAATGATCCAAAAATGGATATATAGAGATAATAAAGATACACATATATATTCTTTTTCAGATTCTTTTCTATTGTAGGATATTAAAAGATATTGAATATTGGAGTTCCCTTCATGGCTCAGCAGTTAACGAACCTTACTAGGATGCATGAGGATGCGGGTTCGATCCCTGCCCTTGCTCAGTGGGTTAAGGATCCACCATTGCCATAAGCTATGGTGTAGGTTACAGACATGGCTCGGATCCTGCATTGCTGTAGCTGTGGTGTAGGCCAGCAGCTATAGCTATAGCACCGATTTGACCCCTAGCCTGGGAACTTTATATGCTGTGGGAGCAGCCCTAAAAAGCAAAAAAAAAAAAAAAAAAAGAAAGAAAGAAAGAAATTGAATATAGTTCCCAGTGCTATGTAGTAAACCTCTGTTGTTTATCTATCTTACATACTAAAATGATAACTTAAAACATATACTACTGTCTGGAAGAAGCTTATGTGTTCCATGGTATTATCATTTCAGATTGATATATTAAGTTTTCCAATACAAAAAAACCTATGATTTGTGTGAATTTATATAAAAGCAAAATGAGAACAAAAAATTATCAGCAGTATAGAAGAATGGGCCTAATTCATAACATCCTCAGGTGCAATGATGAGAATCCAATTCTTTTTTTTTTTTCAGTCAGCCTTCCTTTTTTTTTAATTACTCAATGAATCTTATTACATTTATAGTTGTACAAAAATCATCAAAATCAAATTTTATAGCATTTCCATTCCAAACCCTCAGTGCATCCCCCCACCCCCCAACCTGTCTCATTTGGAAACCATAAGTTTTTCAAAGTCTGTGAGTCAGTGCCTGTTCTGCAAAGAAGTTCATTGTGTCTTTTTAGATTTCACATTAAGTGATAGCATTTGATGTTGGTGTCTCATTGTCTGACTGACTTCACTTGGCATGATAATTTCTAGGTCCAACCATGTTGCTGCAAATGCCGTTATTTCTTTCCTTTTAATGGCTGAGTAATATTCCATTGTGTATATGGACCACATCTTCGTTATCCACTCCTCTGTCAATGAATATTTAGGTTTGCATGTCTTGGCTATGGTATAGAGTGCTTCAATGAACACTGGAATACATGTGTCTTTTTGAGTCATGGTTTTCTCTGGATAGATGCCCAGGAGTGGGATTGCTGGATCAAATGGTAATTCTATCTTTAGTTTTCTGAGGCATCTCCATACTGTTTTCCATAGTGGTTACACCAATTTAATTTACACTCCTACCAACAGTGTAAGAGGGTTCCTTTTTCTCCACACCCTCTCCAGCACTTAATGTTTGTAGACTTTTTAACGATGGCCATTCTGGCCAGTGTAAGGTGGTACCTCATAGTGGTTTTGATTTGCATTTCTCTAATAATTAGCGACGTTGAATATCTTCTCATGTGGTTTTTTGGCCATCTGTATGTCTTCTTTGGAGAATTGTCTGTTTAGATCTTCTGCCCATTTTTTTTTGTCTTTTTGCCTTATCTAGGGCTGCACCCGTGGCACATGGAGGTTCCCAGGCTAGGGGTTTAACAGGAGCTGTAGCTGCCAGCCTTTGCCACAGCCACAGCAACGTGGGATCCGAGCCGCGTCTGTAACCTACACCACAGCTCACGGCAACGCTGGATGCTTAACCCACTAAGTAAGGCCAGGGATCGAACCTGCAACCTCATGGTTCTTAGTCGGATTCATTAACTGCTGAGCTGCGACAGGAACTCCCTGCCCATTTTTTGATGGGGTTATTTGTTTTATTGGTATTGAGCTGCAAGAGGTGTTTATAAATTTTGGAGATTAATCCCTTGTCCGTCGATTCATTTGCAAATATTTTCTCCCTTCTGTGGGTTGTCTTTTCATTTTGTTTAGGGTTACCTTTGCTGTGCAGAAACTTTTAAGTTTAATTAAGTCCCATTTACAATCTTTTTTTTAATTTAAGTATAGTGGATTTACAACATTATGTTAATTTCAGGTGTACAGCACAGTTATTCAGTATTTTTGTAGATTACATTCCTTTATAGGTTATTACAAGATAATAGGTATAATTCCTTGTGGTACACAGTATATCCTTGTTGCCTATCTATTTATGTACTATTATGTATAGTAGTTTCTATCAGTTCATCCCATGACCCTATTTTATCCCTCCCTCTTCCCTTCAGTAACCACTAGTTTGTTTTCTGTATCTGAGTCTGTTTTTGTTTTTCATATACATTCTTTTGTATTATTTTTTTATTCCATATATAAGTGATACCATTGAGTGTTTGCCTTTGTTTGACTTTTTTCACTAAGCATATTGTTTCTCTGAGTCCAGCCAAGTTGCTCAAATGGCATATTTCACTATTTTTTATGGCTGAGTAATATTCCATTGTATTTATACATTATAGGTCTTAAGCCAATTATCTGTTGAAGAACACCTGGGTAGCTTCCATGTCTTGGTTACTGTAAATACTGCTGCTATGAACATGCATCCTTTTGAATTAGTGTTTTCATTTCTTCTAAATATATACCCAGGAGTGCAACTGATGTATTGCATAGTGGTTCCATTTTCAGGATTTTTTTTTTCTTTTTAGGATTGTACCCACAGCATATGGAAGTTCCCAGGCTAGGGGTTGAATTGGAGCTGCAGCTGCTGGCCTATGGCACAACCGCAACAACCCCAGAGCCGAGCCACATTTGCAACCTACACTGCAGCTCACTGCAACACCGGGGATCAAATCTACATCCTCATGGATACCAGTCATATTCATTATAGCTGAGCCACAATGGGAACTCCTATTTTCTGTTTTTTGAAGAATTTTCATTCTGTTTTCCACAGTGGCTGCACCAGTTTACACTGGAGGGTACCCTTTGCCTCACATCTCCTCCAGAAATTACTATGTGCAGACTTTTGATGATAGTCAGAGAACCTGCTTTTTCATTTTACAAATATTTACTGAGCACCTACTAAGCTGAATCACGGTGCTTAGTGTAAGGGGTACAAACAGACGGAGTCTCTTATCTTCACAATGCTCACTCCCTTGGGGACCACAGCGACCTCACCGAATCACAGCGACAGGGTGATAACAGCTTTTAAGCACTGTTCATCGAAAAAAGGGCTTCCTGATCTGTTACCTATAATTAGATTTTCAAAGAATTAATCTGATATTCTCCACTTTCATCATAATTTACCTTACCATAATTAATTAGATCTTCAAGTTAGTAATAGCTCTATCGTGCTTTTCACTCCAGTGACAGTATGGGATATTTAATTGTTTCTTTTTTTTCCACCTTCCTCAGGTTCAGTTCACCGTGAAGGTGTTGGTGACACTGCTGCCATGTTGTGCCAAAAGTGCTGCTCAAATTAGGGTAACTTGGGAGGTTATCGCCTGTAAAATAAATGGAGTGTCACCGAAATGGCTACTTCTTGCTTGTCTATCATTTGAAACTTAACAAAGTCAGGGAGATGGGTCCCAGGAGCACACCTCCGGCAAAAGTTCCAGTTCTTACTAGCAATGGATGCCATGCAGAAATTATGCTACCAAGCTGTCCAGGATTCTTCATCTGCATGCAAATTAGTTCCTATGTGCTACAGCTGCTATTATGACAGTATTAAAACCAGAATTTGATAATGAAACTCACTTCTTTGTGGAAACACAGTTCAATTACTCTAATAACACACTGCATTTACCTGCCACTGCTCACCAGCTGAAGAGCCTAATCAGCCCCCCCACACACACACAAGGTGCATTTGACCCACACATTGCTTTAAATAAGTACATGAGCCAAGAGAGGAATTTCTAGGCTTTTACAGATGTGGCTTTTTCAATGCCATGATGTCAGTGCTCCCTCAACTGACAATACGGTAATCGGGTGATTAAATAGTCTCACCCAATTCCTCTAAAGAATAAAAAATTAAATGGCCATCCAAATCACAGGTATTCACCCCTCCATTTTCACAGAAATTGTAAAGGCCGCCAGCAGGCAGGAGTGGGAAAGGAAAAAAAGGATATCAAGTCTTTAATTCCAGGCCTAAAGCACACGCAGTGAAGGCAAGAACACAGGCTTCAACTATTTACGATGGGCATTATATTTCAGGCAGGCTAACAGCCACACATTTTTCTCTTCCCCTGGTATTTTCTTGATTTCTCAAACAGCTATCCTAAATCACTACTTTTAGGACAAGCCTGCAGAGGAAAAGTAACCCCTCCTTGGTCACACCAGCAGCTCTCTTCCCAGGAAGCCAAGTACCAGCCAGAAGTGCCAGCATTTCCACAGATGCTGAGCTTGAGATGTTACTATGAAGACAACCAGCAGAGTCTCATCTGATTATCTGCAATATTGTTTTCCAAACTGCTTATATTTCAGAGAGATTACAAGTACTAACTGGCAAGTTTACAAAAAGTGCAGACTATTGAGCTTGATCTCAAGTTAATTTTAAGTCAGTGAGTATATGAGCTTGTTTCTGTTCTGCAAATAAGTTCACAGACTTTGCAAAACTTAATGTTTACCAAAGGGGACAAGGTGGGAGGGCGAGGGATGGACTGGGGAGTTTGGGATTGGTATATGCACACTGAGGCACATGGAAGGATTAGCCAGCAGGGACGTGCTGTATGGCACAGGGAACAGTACCCAGTATCCTATGACAGCCAGTGATAATATGTGGGAAAAGAATCTGAAAGAGAATGGATGTGTACACAGGTCCAACTGAATCACTTTGTCGTACAGCAGAAATTATCACAACTTTGTAAATCAAACACACTTCAATGAAACTTTAAAAAATGAAAAAGAAATAAAGTTGGAGTTCCCATCACGGTTCAGAGGTAATGAACCCAACTAGTATCCACGAGGATGAAGGTTCAATCCCTGGCCTCGCTCAGTGGGTTAAGGATCCGGCGTTGCCGTGAGCTGTGGTGTAGGTCGCAGATGCGGCTCAGATATGGTGTTGCTGTGGCTGTGGTGTAGGCCGGTGGGTGTAGCTCCGATTCGACCCCTAGCCTGGGAACTTCCATATGCCACAGGCATGCCCCAAAAAAGAAAGAAAAGAAAAGATTAATTTCAGAGACTGCCTTTTTCAGCTGACTGAAAGGAATACAAAGACTTTAAGAGGACAATAAATTAATTCTAAACTACTTAAGTACTTCTTGCTCCACTTCTATCACTTACATCAAGAAAAAGTCAAATGCCTCAAAAAAGACAGCTTGAAACTTTGACTTTTTAAAACTATCAGAAACACCATGTTTGCACTTCAGTTTTACCTCATGTCAATCAATACGGAGTCATCTAACAGTACAAAGTTCCATCAGTTTCCTGAAAACTGATTTTCTCAAATGGTGCAACTGTCAACACACATGGAGCTCTTGGAGTTTCCTTTGTGGTGCAGTAGAAACGAACCTGACTAGTATCCAGAAGGACGCGGATTCCATTCCTGGCCTCGCTCAGTGGGTTAAAGATCTGGCATTGCCGTGAGCTATGGTATAGATCGAAGATGCAGCTCAGATCTGGCGTTGCTGTGACTGTGGTGTAGGCCGGCAGCCGTAGCTCCAATTCGACCCCTAGCCTGGGAGCTTCCACATGCAGCCCTAAAAAGCAAAAAAAGCAAAAAAAAAAAAAAACAAAAAAAAAAACACAACAAAACAAAACAAAACATGGAGCTATTAATGGGGCAGAAGTTCTATGGCTATTCATTGACCAGATTCAAGACATACAGCAGGGGCAGGAGTCAGAATCTGTGGTCAAGGTGGCTGAACAAGGAGAGGGGTCACCTGTCCCCATGGAGCAGAGCATCCATGGAACCCGGCCCTCACTGTACCTCTGTGTGTGTGACACTGGACAGACTACACAACACCTGCACCTCAACTTCTGAAACTGTAACACACAGAACCCCCCCCCACCAAGCCTATTTCAATTTGATAACCTAGCTAAGCACTTTGCACAGTGCCTAAAGAGAGCATGCGCAAGGCAAATGTCAACTCACATTTCTTTTCCTTTTGCTCAAGGTAAAAATTCATCATTCTGCCAATACATTACTTTTTGCTACTCAAAATAATGCCATTAATTACTGTATAATTAGAATGCTTTCTGTTTTTACAAATAAAAAAGAAATATTGAAACTTCTGTTCCCATTTTCTTGCTTTTTTTCTCCCAGGGCCGCACCCGCAGCATATGGAAGTTCAAATCAGAGCTACAGCTGCCGGCATACGCCACAGCCACAGCAACGCAGGATCCAAGCTGCATCTGAGACCTACACCACAGCTCATGGCAACACTGAGCATGGCCAGGGATCAAACCTGAGTCCTCATGGATACTAGTTCGGTTCTTAACTGCTGAGCCACAATGGGAACTCCTGCTCCCATTTTAAAAGTGAAAGGTTTTGAATACATATTTTAAAGAGGTAAAAGAGAAAAAAACATATAACGTATTATTTGAACCATTTTAGGCTATACAAATTCAGTGGCATTCAGTACATTTTCAATGTTGTTCAACCACAATTCATTATTTGGTTCTAAAATATTTCCATTATCCCAAATGGAAATTCCCTACCCACACAGCATTCACTCCTATTTCCGTCCACCCCAGTTTCTGGTAACTGCCAGGGATTTGCCTACATTTCATATTGTGGAAACATACTAATGAGGCCTCTTGTGCCTGTCTTCTTGCACTGAGTATAAACTTTTCAAGGTTCATTCATACGGTAGAACGTGTTTGTGCTTCATCGCTTTTGGTGCCTGAATAATATTCTGTTGTATGGATCGACCACATTTTGTTCATCTATTTATCGGTTGATGGACAGCTGGGTTGTTTCCGCCTTTTCGTTATTGTGAATAGAATGCTGCAATGAACTTTCATGTATAAGTTTTTGTTGGAACATCTGTTTTCAATTATTTTGAGTAAATACCTAGGAGTGGAATAGGTTTCAAGTATTTTAAACGTACACAACTCTTAAATGAAATATACATACATACACAAAACATACATACATACAAGTATACAATATAACATATCCATAGATGCAATTAATAGGTAGTTATGCCAAACACACACATACACACAGCTGGTAAATTCTGTAGTAATCCTTTGCTATACTTGTTTGGTTAAGGCCTTTCCTGTTCCCTTCTCCATCATTAGCTGATTTTGACCAATTCGCATCTTCACATTTATAATTTCTTAAATGACTTTTCATCTTCTCCATACCCCACCTGCTGATATTACCTTTAGATCTAGGAGAGCTCCTAACTAGTATTAGTTGTTCCATAAATGTTTGCTTAATGGATGAAGCAATGAAGCAGGACCTTGCATACAGCAGAAAGTGAGCGCTAGAGGGAAATGAGCCCCATAATCAACACTCAAGGTTAAAAGAAATAAGGGTTGGAGTTCTCTACTCGCCTCATGGTTAAGGATCTGGCATGGCCACTGCTGTGGTTTGGGTCACTGCTGTGGCACAAGTTTGATGGCTGGCCTAGGAACTTCTGACGAGGCCAAAAAAAGAAATTAAAATAAAGAAGGGCTTCCTTTAGTGCTCAGAGAGCTACCTTGAATGTCTCTTTCTGAAGTCTTGTTACCAATTCAGCTGTGTCGTTGAATTCAGCAAGTGCTAGGGCTGAATTTGATTTCTCCCGTTATCACAAAACTCCTCCAAATGGTATGGCACGAAGGTTAAAAGATATAAATGTGGGAGTTCCCACTGTGGCTCAGTGGGTTAAGAACCCGAAATAATCTCCATGAGGATGCAGGTTTGATCGCTGGCCTTACTCAGTGGGTTAAGAATCCAGTGTTGCCACAAGCTGTGGCATAGGTCGCAGATGTGGCTCGGATCTGATGTTGCCGTGGCTGTGGCACAGGTCTCGGCTGCAGTTCTGATTCCATCCCTAGCCTGGGAGCTTCCATATGCCATAGGTGTAGCCATTAAAAAGGGAATCTCTGGCCATGGTACTGCTTGAAGTTTCTATAAGCTTCTATTTGCCCTTCTGAAAAATAAGGACAAAAATCCCCAGGCCTTTGCATGGCTGTGAGAACTGAAAGATGTAATCCACGGGAAGTACTTAAATAAGTGCCTGACACAGACATAGCACAACCAAGGGTACCTCTCCTCATTAATTTAGTGTGTTGCAAGTCTAAATGCAGCCTCTCCTCTTACACCACACTCCCTTTGGGCACACCAAAATCTTTGGGAAAAAAATCAACTCTCACTGTTCCAATCCAGACCCAAGGTTCCACATCTATATACTGATGAATCTCAAATTTATAGCTTCAGTTGCAGTCTGAGCTGAAGCCTTGCCCATTATCCACTGTCTTCCTGAAATTTTCACTAAGATCTCTGAGACATGTTAGGATTAATATTGTATGTGCCTTAAATTATTATTGGAGGAAGCTGGGTGAAGCATACACAAAAACTCTGTACTATATTTGCAGCTTATGTGAGTCAAACTATTTCAGAAGCAAAAGTTATTAATAATCTTACTAAAATGAGCATGGCCCACACTAAAGTATTCTAGGTTTGCTCTCCAGCCCGAATTTTCCCGTCTATCTTAATAAAGGAACCATGGTGCACTCAACAGGTCTGGGGGTGCGGTGGGGAGGTGGGGAGCACTTAGGCATCCTCAGGCGCTATTAGAGCAGCATTAAGAACAGATGCCCTGGGAACAGAATCCTGGCTCCTCGTGGCTCCTTCTATTTCCAGCCAAATGACCTTGGGCAAGTTACTCGACCTTCCCGTTATTTCAGTGTTCTCATCTGTAAAATGAGAATAAACAGCACATATAGCACACAATTAAGACGAGGAATACATGAGTGAGTCAATCTACTAAAGGATTTCAAAGGATGCACAGTACCTGACAAGGTTTCAGTAAATAATTGGCTAATACTATTTTCCTTCTGCCTGACACCCACACCCAACAGGTATTCTGAACCTGACCTCTTTCAGCTCTTTCACCGCGGTGGGTTCTAGTCTAACCCAGCAGCACCATTAATTCCCATAAATCCACCTGTCTTCCTATCATACGTCTCTGTTCCCACTCCACCCTCCAACAGCCCTCCGACAGTTCATTTTCCAAAGGAGTCAGAGCATACATCTTAAAACCTAAATGAAATCATCTCACTTTCTGCTCCAATGGTTTCCCATTAAGAATAATTTAAAAAAAAATCTTAACAGTGGTCTAAAGAGCCATATACGATGTCCCTCCTGCTTTTTTCTCTAACTGCATCTACCTGCATTCTCCTTTCACAGATTCCCAGCCACGATGGCTCTGAACATGGCAAAGCTTTTGCACTGGCTGTTTGTGGCAGGGATTGCTACCACCACCAACACCTACCACCTATTCTTCCTTAGTAATAGAACTTCAATTTCTCACGGCCTCAAGATGTCTTAGAATAGAGACTGCGTTTCCAGACTGTCTTGTGTCTAGATTTAAATAGGGAACTACATTCTAGCCAGTATAATCTAAGCAGAAATAGTCAGTATGTGCACCTTTCAGGAAAAGACCTGAAATCAAGAGGTCCATCTCCCTTTGATGGTTCCCTTGGTCAGACTGGCTGTAGAACAAATACGGAAGCTCAGGCTTGACTAGCCGTTTTGGAGCATAAGGTTGAAAAAAGGCAACGCAACTAGAAAGAAGGAGCCAAAAGTTGAGGAGGGCAAAGCAAGAATGTGAGTCCAGTTAATCATCAAGCTGCACTGTCAGCTCTAGGTTACTGACCTCTGAATTGCTAATTTAAAGGAGAAACCCAATGCACTCCTATCCTGCCGTAAACTACTTTAATATGAGTTCCCTCCTCACTTCTCTGCAGAATGATTTTCCCCACCACTCTGTGCATGGCTGCCTCATTCTCATCAGTTGAGTCTCCCCTCAAATGGCACAACCTTAGGGAGCCCTCCCTGACCACCCAGGTTCAGAAGGACTTTTCTCTCTCTTCCAGGGTCTCCATCATACACTCCACGCTTTTGTGTTTGGAGCACTTGATGGCATAAGGAATTATTCATTAACTTTTAAAATGTCTGTCTCCTTTCACCAAAAGCAAGCTTTGGAGGGAGATGGTCCTTTGTACCCCTTCTGCCAGCATTTAGAACAGTTCTTGACACACAAAAGGCATACCTATCTTTTTTTCTTCTTCTTTTTAGGGCCACACCCACGGAACATAGAGGTTCCCAGGCTAGGGCTCGAATCGGAGCTACAGCTGCCGGCCTAAACCACAGCCACAGCAACACGGGATCTGAGCTCATCTGCAACCTACACCACAGCTCATGGCAACACTGGATCCTTAACCCACTGAACGAGGCCAGGGACCAAACCCACATCCTCATGGATACTAGTTGGATTCGCATCCGCTGCGCCACAAGGGGACACCCATACCTATCTTTTGATTTACGGTGTGTTTGAATGACTTTGTTTTGCGCTTTCTCCAAATACTTAGTGGCTTTCTTACATCAAATTAGTGGACTTAGTTCAGCTGAACATTTACTGAACACCTATGGGGTGGAGACACTGGAGAAACAAAGACAGATGAGGCATGGTCACTGGCCCAGGGACTTCGTGGTGTGACAATAACGTTTTCCTCATTTCTTAGCACACCATGAAACAGTCAAGGAGTAAACGGTATGCTGATGGTAACTTTTGCTCTGAGTATACTTAGGAAAAAGCTTAGAATTTACCCATTATTTTCAAAACTAGATTTTAGATTTAGTTTTGAAAAACACCGCAATCATTACTTTGATGTTTTGACTATCACAAAACAGGCACATCTTCCAAAACAGAGCTTCAAAATGTCACAAAACACCCAATTATTGAAAAATTCTGTCACTGCACCATCCTCCCTTCAAAATCACTCTCCAGAATTCAGACTTTGATTACCCCCTGAGAACAGTAACAAGTAGAAATCTACCAAGTCCTTTTAATGAGACCAAATATTCCCACAAGAGGCAACTCCAAATAGGTCTCCTCCATCAAAACATTTTCTGTGCATTTGAATTAGGAATTATCCACGTGGCTCAGGTGCTTTCTTGATCTAATTCCACCTAAGGTGGGAGCCTTGCAAATTATGTCTCCAAAATCTTGTGAATCCATCCATATATTAAAACCCTCCGATCTCAAATTTTTTCTGCTACTACCTAAGATTGCTTGTGAACGGTTTTTTACAAAATTTTTTTCCTTCTTTTTAGGGCCGCACTTGTGGCATGTGAAAGTTCTCAGGCTAAGGGTAAAATCGGAGTTGCAGTTGCAACACTGAATCCGAGCCACATCTGTGACTTATGCCACAGTCTGTAGCAATGTTGGATCTTTAACACACTGAGCAAGGCCAGTGATCAGAACCCACATCTTCACAGAGACAACATAGGTCCTTAACCCGATAAGTCACAATGGGAAAAGCTTTTATCACTTTTATAAATGCTGCCTTGGGATTTTTTTTAAATGATCTCTAATGGTCCTCTTTCCAGATTATGTTATGACATAGAATACAGTACAAAAGCAGAATTTAATACTAGATAGTTTTTTCGAGGTAAAAGGGACTGCCAGTTAAGAGTATGGGATGTGAAAAGAGAAAGACCAGACTCTGACACTGGCCAGAGCCATGTGACTTGAGCAAGTGCATCAATAACTATTCCAAGCCTCAGTTCCATGAGAGCTAAGGTGACAAATAAATAACATCAGGAAACGAGACCACAGCGGCTGCCATAAACGGTTACTGTGACATCAGTGAGAATGATGACAATGACAGCAAGAGTGAGCTAGGACTGGAACCCAAGTCTGATTGCCTCAAAAACTGAGTTTCATTTCACTCTTTCTTTCTTTTTTTTTTTTCTTTTCTTTTTTGGCCGCCCCACAGCATATGGAGTTCCTAGGCCAGGGATCATACCTGAGCTGCAGTTGCAACCTTAAGCTGCCGCTGCAGTAACAACCCAATCCTTAATCCACTGTGCCAGGCTGGGGATCAAACCTGCATCTTAGCGCTCCAAAGATGCCATAGATCCAGCTATACCATAATGATAACAGTACATTTCACTATTTCCTGTAGTTTTTTCATTGCTGGTCTCCAATCTAAAGCATCGAGAGATGTGTGCAGCTCTGATTTTTAAGGTGCAGAAGCCTCAAAGCCGCTACAGGGTGAGTCTGCTCAACCCCATCACCATGGCAGGTAAACTGTGCAGCGGGAAGGACAGAGATGGAAGCAGATGTGCCAACTCTCCACATGGGGGACAAGGCACCATATGGCCCTGCAATTAGGGAGGAAGAAGATTGCCAGGGGCAAAAATAACCCTGGCAAAATCCACTATGCCTGATAGGAGATGTCAGCCCAGGTCGGTTCCTTCTAGGGGTTGTTCTTCTCCCCCCAACCCAAAAGAGATTTTTATTGTCACTCCTGACCATGAATTTGAAAAGGAATTGAAAGATGAAAAGGAAGACTGATGACAGCGAACATTTCTAAGGCCAGGTCATTAAAACAAGTTTTCCCTTTCCCCAAAGCCTGGTGCATGACCAATTCTTCAAAGGAAGATCTGCTTTAAGAAAACATCACTGTTAACTTTGAGCGAGCTTAACCACCTCACTCTCTGCCCTGTGAAAAAGGCAGGTGAACTAGATGAGATGGCTTGTCTCCTGCAGCTCCGAGGGGAGCTTCTGAGTGCAGTCAAGGTGTCAGAGATGGCAAAGGGGAGATGAGGAAGAAAACTGCAGAGATGGATCCCACCAGCCCCAAGGAGTGAAGTTCACGTTCAAAGGAAAAGGGCAGGCAACAATGATACAGGATCCCTAGAATGTGTTAGGACCTCAAGTGTATTTCTTTGAATTTATAGGTATATTTCACACCAGGAAAACAACTAACGGTGGTAACCTTAAATCCAGAAAGTAACCCAAATGTTCAGATTCTTTCTCTTTTACTGAAATGAACTTATCAGTGACATGCAGAGTCCATCATTCATTCAGCTGAAAGCTATTTTATGCATGTGACTCCGAGGGATGATTCAAAGAGAACCAGCTTAGGGCTGTATTTAGCAAAGTGAAAATTGCTATTTCTTGAAAGAGAGATCAGTTAGGTAAATCTCTTTCTTAATTATGACACCTCAATATTTTTTTTCTTGACAGCTTACAGTCAAAATCACCCTTGATTGCCGCTTCTTTGGTTAAACAGCAGCTGAAGAAGCTGGCTTGGATTCAAGGACTATGTTTAAGAAAAAAAAAATGCTTAAAAGCACTAGATTCACACCCACTTGGTGAAATACTCACACCATAAGGGGCACATGGAAACTGAAAACAAATGAAAAAGGCTGATTCACGCCTCAATTTCTGCTCACTTTGGGGCTTATTCACAGTGTTGAAAGGCAGCTGGCATGGACTGTATTTATATGTTTTTTTCCTTATAGACCTTTGATTTTGTTTTTTATATAAACTCAAATTTTGCTATTATTATTATTTTTTTTGTTCTAATCTTACCTCCCCCAGTACAACAAACTGTAAATTCTGTGAAAGTAGAATTCATCTTGTAAAATAACTCCTAGCACACCGTACATTCCTGGCTTCTAGGATTTCCCACATAGGAGATTCTCAGGATCCCTATATTGGATAATGTGCATGGGAACAAATGTGGTCTGCAAATGAAACAATTTTTCAAAGAAAGTTGTGAAAATGTTGTTATAGCTTATCCTTCCTAGGGATGTCTACCAAAAAAAATGAAGAGCCTTCTGCCTGGAAGCCTTTCAACAGTTAGTTATGAAGGTAAAATGCATCAGAAAGGATTCCAGGGTCTTTTCAAAGGAGACAATCCTTTCAACCAGGTGGAGCAGAATTTGTATGGGAAATGTACTGTTTTGCTCTATCTAGTCTCCACTCCTCATTTTAATGCAAACTGCTCCCATCCCCAGAGATCAGCATGTGACCCTGACCTAGTCATCAGCATGGTCCTTCTCTAGCCAAAGTGTTCACTGGTGATCACATGACCCAAGTTAACCCAAGTGGACTCAATCTTGGAACTTCGGCTGCAATCATTAAGAGAAAGAAACTCGCTTTTCAGGAAAGTTGCTAAGCTGCAAGTATGGGCGTCTACAACTACAAGGAATGACCCTATTCCCACTGGATGAGCCTATGATTTCAACCAACACAGCGCAGGGCAGAGCTAAGATACAGGGACAGATGCATTACAATAAAATTTGGGTGCCTGGATCTAGCCAATATTTCTGAAGGCAGAAATATTTTTGGACTTTTTCATTAGATAAGCCAATAACTTTTCTTTTTAAGTCAGCACGAGCTCAGATTCTGCTTATGGTAACAGAAAAGAGTTGTAAGTGAAACATGGGTGTTAAAGAGGATTAGCACAGGTTTGCAATACTCAGATCCTTCACAATATATCCCCACGTACTTTCTCTAACCTCAACTGCCAGCATTCACCATTCATTCTATGCATTTAAATATGATATGCCCTCTACTACTATCAACTGCCCATGAAAACACCACACACATTAATACCAACATGCTTTTGCCCGTGCTATTACCTCCACTTTTGAGATCCCTCCTCCTTTTTCTGCTTGGAAAACTCCTATGGATACTACAAAGCCCATTTTTCTGTGATAATCATCTCTAACAGTCACAAGTGAAAAACAACCACTCCCTTCTCTATATTCCTTTTGCATTATTCCTATGATATGGCACCATACAGCATTTGCCACACTGGACTACTGTGATTTATTCCTTTGTCGCTCTTCTTGCTCTACAGTCCATATTCAAGAAAGTTAACTTAGTCACTTTTGTCTCCTCATAGTTTAACGTTCAATAAACAACAGTGAGAAAGAGAAAGGAATGAAGGTGGGGGAAAGGAAAAAGCAATAACCAGGAGATCAGTATTAGATGCAAATATTTCCAAAACAACCTTCCCATCTTTCTACTTACACTGAAGAACCACTGGAAACCATTGCTTGTTAACCTAATAGTCAAATTAGGATTCTATGTTCTCCTCAAAACTCTTGAAAAACAGACATTGAAGAGAGAGAGAATGAAGTTAATTAAGTTAAATATAATCAAGATTGTTAATGTGTCTCTGCCATTTCCCCTAACGTTCAGGTTGGAAAACAGGAATGAAATCAGAGGGCTGAATTACAGATTTCAGGAAAGCAATGGCAAGCAAGGCCACCAAACCCTCAACACATTCAACGAAATGCCTCTGCTAAGAATCATCCTTTAAGTGGAACAGACTCAACAAGAAATTGCTTCCAGCCAGAATGGCCATCATCAAAAAGTCTATAAACAATAAGTGCTGGAGACAGTATGGAGAAAAAGGGTCTCTATTACAGTGTTGGTGGGAATGTAAATTGGTACAACCACTATGGAAAACAGTATGGAAATTCCTCAGAAAACTAAAAATAGAATTACCATTTGATCCAGCAATCCCACTCCTGGGCATCTATCCAAAGAAAACCATGACTTGAAAAGACACATATACTCCAATGTTCATTGAAGTACTCTATACAATAGCCAAGTCATGGAAATAACCTAAATGTACATCGACAGAGGAGCGGATAAAGAAGATGTGGTACATATACACAATGGAATATTACTCAGCCATTAAAAGGAACGAAATAACAGCATTTATAGCAACATGGATGGACCTAGAAATTATCATGCCAAGTGAAGTCAGTCAGACAATGAGACACCAACATCAAATGCTACCACTTACATGGGGAATCTAAAAAAAGGACACAACGAACTTCTTTGAAGAACAGATACTGACTCACAGACTTTGAAAAACTTATGGTTTCCAAATGAGACAATCTGGAGGGTGGGGGAAGGCACTAGGGGTTTGGGATGGAAATGCTATAAAATTTGGTTGTTATGATTTCTGTACAACTATAAATGTAATAAAATTCATTAACTAATTAAAAAAGAAAAACAAGAAATTGCTTGACCATACTCAAAAGTACACCTCACACTTGTAATGCAGGAAAACTCCCATCTCTCGTCCTCTCTCATCCAAAAATATTTGTCTGGGATTAAGTGTTTTCTGAAAGAAACACACAAATTCAGAAATCTCCTACAGGTAGGTCTGTCCCAGGTTAGGCTGGGTTTAACTGTAATTTTACCAAAGCTCTTTGAAATCTGGAAAGTAAAATATTAGGGCTCTCAAAAGAAGTATGTAATTGACCAGAAAAATTAATTACAGCCTTAACGTAACTCTCTTAGATTGCTAAGATCACTAGATACTGCGCTATCATTTAACTCTCAGAGAGCAAGACTCGTGGCAGAACCAGATGGCCGTGAAGGGCAGCAGCCAGACCCAGAGCAGCCACTTTCTCTGCATTTGGTCCTCAACATTTTTCTTTGGTGAAACAAGACACACATATCAACTACCGTCAGACAGAAAATGTTCTTCCTCCCAATACAGCCACGGGGCCACCTGAAATGGATATCCCCATCCTCTAGGGAACAAGAACAACAACAACAAAAGACGCCTGTGTCCTTTTAACCTGCACCCGCATTTGTGATCGTGGGCCAAAGCATATGTGCTCAGTAACAGGGGTGTAAGGAAACATATGTTAAATAACTCACTACAGCACGACTTTCCGATCAAAAGCAGAGCGAGCTTTGCCACGTTCTTCCTAGACATAAAGGGAGCTGGTTTCCTGAGCACTTTAGCAGACTGTGTACAGCTAGTTAGCATATGAAGGGAGACCCCCGTGACTGCACCCACTTTCTAGAAACAAAAGCAGTCTGTTATCAATATACACAGTTTAGGAGTTCCCGTTGTGGCGCAGTGGTTAACGAATCCGACTAGGAACCATGAGGTTGCGGGTTCGATCCCTGCCCTTGCTCAGTGGGTTAACGATCCGGCGTTGCCGTGAGCTGTGGTGTAGGCTGCAGACGCGGCTCGGATCCTGCGTTGCTGTGGCTGCGGCGCATGCCAGTGGCCACAGCTCCGATTAGACCCCTAGCCTGGGAACCTCCACATGCCGCAGGTGCGGCCATAAAATGACAAAAGGCAAAAAAAAAAAAAAAAAAAATACACAGTTTACATACCAAAAGTTTCTAATTAACCTTTCACCAGTGGTTTTGACCACAAGGGCCTTTTCCTTCTTAGCCTGAGGAACCTTGGGAAGCACTAACTCTAGACTCAGACTGGGGCTTGATGGGGCTGTAAGGCTTGGATTTGAGCATCACCTCTGCTACCTAGGAGCTGGTGTGAACTTAGGCCAGTAACTTAACCTCTCTTGCTCCCTCATACGCTGAGAAAAGGCATAATAATAGCTCTCTCATCGGAGCGATGGGAATATTCAATTAAATGACAATGGGAAAGTGCTTGGCACTTAGATGTGCTCAAGGGGTGGGGTACACACCATACACTGTGACAAGTGGGAGTTAGATGCTCTGGATCTATGATCACAAGCATAAATAGGAGAGTCTCCTTACTTTATATTTGCCTCCCTGGTCCACTGTATCCAAAATAACTACAAACACCTTTATGAGTAGTCCTTCCTTATCGGAGGCCTAAAACTGCAGATACCACAAAGCCCTGTATCTACTGTATTGAGTTTTCTTAGGCCATGCCTGTGGAGTGCAGAAGTTCCTGGGCCAGGGATCGAACTGGCATCACAGCAGTGACTGGAGCCACAGCAGTGACACCACCAGCTCTTTAATAACTGCTAGGCTACCAGGAAACTCCTACTATGTCTTCTTTTCTTATCATGCATATCTATGATAAAGTTTAACATATAAATTAGACACAGTAAGGGAGTTCCCGTCCTAGTGCAGTGGAAACGAATCCAACTAGGAACCACGAGGTTGAGGGTTCGACACCTGGAGTCACTCGGTAGGTTAAGGATCCAGTGTTGCCATGAGCTGTGGTGTCAGTTGTAAATGTGGCTTGGATCTGGTGTTGCTATGGCTGTGGCGTAGGCTAGAGGTTGTAGCTCAGATTGGACCCCTGGCCTGGGAAACTCCATATGCCAAGAGTGTGGCCCTAAAAAGCAAAAAAAAAGAAAATAAATTAGACACAGTAAGAGATTAATAACTAATGAGAAAGTAGAAAGTTACAATAAATATTCTGTAATGAGTTAGGCAAATGTGGTCTGTCTCTCTCAAAATATACTGTACAAATTTAATGCCTTTTCCATCTTAAGCACTCACCATGCACTGTGGCCAGAATTTTGGGTGATAGCAAAACTAATTTCTTTTTCATTCTTCACAATTTCACAGATAGAAATTTGTTCTTACTGTAGACCCCAGCAACCTGAACATATTTTTCTTTCTTTCTTTATTAAATCAAGAACTTCCACTTTGTCATTTAAATGAAGCAATATACTGTTTTTCTTCTGAACATTTGAACTGGTAGCATGACTCCTCTTGTGGTTTGGGGCCATTACTGAGTAAAATAAGAGTCGTTTGAACACAAGCACTGTGGTACCAGGACAGCCAATGTGATAACTGAGAAGGCTACTAAGTGACAATGGGCAAGACACGTGGACAAAGAGATGATTCATGTCCAGGTGGGACAGAGCAGGATAGCATGAGATTTCATCATGTAACTCAGAACAGTGTGCAATTTAAAACTTATGAATTGCTTACTTCTGAAATTTTCCATTTGTATTTTTGGGCCACCGTTGACCTTGGGTAACTGAAACCAAGAAAAGCAAAACACTGAATAAGGGAAGGACTATTATACTCTTTCTCTCCTCACCCTGTTGTATTATTTCACATAAAAACATGTAACACTGTTTTGCATTTATTGGGGGTTCCTTTTCTTTTTTTTTTAAAGATTTATGTATTTATTTATTTTTTGCCTTTTCTAGGGTCGCACTCGTGGCACATGGAGGTTCCCAGGTTAGGGGTGGAATCGGAGCTGTAGCTGCCGGCCTTCGCCACAGCCACAGCAATGCAGGATCCGAGCCACATCTTCAACCTACACCACAGCTCACGGCAACGCTGGATCCTTAACCCACTGAGCGATGCCAGGGATCTAACCCGCAACCTCATGGTTCCTAGTCGGATTCGTTAGCCACTGAGCCACGACAGGAACTCCGGGGTTTATTTTCTTTATCCACACTCCATAACGTGAGGGTAGTTGAGCTCACTGCTATAAACCCCAGGCCACAATAGTGCCTGGGGAAAAAAAAAAGGGAGGCCCTCAATAAATGTTTGCAGGATGAAAGAATGAAGAGAAGTCAAAAAACATAATCGCTTTAAATGTTATATCTGTTCTGGGGAAAGGGCTGTATTTATTAAAAGGATTTTTAATCTCACAGGTTGCTTTAAGTCTGAAACAGGATTATCATCTACTTAGGCAACAAATATTTACTGACAGCACATTTTACAATGCTGCCTGCGAGGCACTGAGGAAGAACTAATGATTAATCAGATCTTGCCCTTAAAGAGGTTTTAGAAGAATACAGTTCCTATACACTGCGGTACATCAATGCATAATAATTCCTCCTTCGCTGGGAACTGCCCCCTCGCTCCCCCCACACAGCGGCGAGCAGAGCAAATGCAGATATGCTGGTAAAACGTAACAACCAGTCTGCAGGGAGAGGGATGGAGCAAGCTGATGGACAGGGCTGCACAGCGGGGCTAAAAGAGGACTTCAGAGTTCCCTATGATGCTGCTAGCCCCAGTTCCCAACTGTCACCAAATCTCTGGGTGGTACAAGAACCAACAATTTGGGGAGCAAAATAATCAGGCAATAGATATGAAGAACATTTTTTTTAGGTATATACTTTCCTAGGAAAAACTATCCTAAAATAAATAGAAATCTGAACATACATTAAAACACGAAGTCATCTCTCATCGATAGTTATAAGGGCAAAATTGATGACTTTAGGTAGGATAATTGACAAGCCACTGACTAATGTCATATGACTATTTAACAATAAAAATAGGTATCTGGGGATAATCAGATTTATTTAAGGAAATATTCATGACATCATGTTAAATTAAAAAGATCAGGATTCAAAGCTGCACATACAGGATAATTCCAACTATCTAACTTATGTGTGTAGGCACATAAATGTACAGCACACACATATATATGTACACATATATACAGAGAAAGTACATATGTGGATATACATGTGTACATATATATATAGAGAGAAAGAGATGTAGAAGTAAATGTAGATATCTATAAAGGTAATACAGCTGAGTGTTCACAACGATTGATCCTATTTTATGAAATTGATAAGATTCTTTCCTTTATTCTTTTTTTTTTGTCTTTTTGCCTTATCTAGGGCCGCACCTGCAACATGTGGAGGTTCCCAGGCTAGGGGTCTAATTGGAGCTATAGCCGCCACCCTACACCATGGCCACAGCAACGTGGGATCCGAGCCACGTCTGCAACCTACACCACAGCTCACGGCAACGCTGGATCCTTAACCCACTGAGCAAGGCCAGGGATCGAACCCGCAACCTCATGGTTCCTAGTCGGATTCGTTAACCACTGAGCCACGACGGGACCTCCTCTTTCTGTTATGCTTAATACCTTTTGGTACCTTTCAGATTCTCTATAATATGTAACTATCGTTTTACAGACAAACTGCTGTCCTTTAAAAAATATTACTCAAACATTTCTGTAAAGTTCTTCCGTTTGGAAACAACTAAATAGCAAATGTTTCCATGACCACCAGGAACACACTTACAGTGGGCCCAATTCATTTATTACTCGTTGCAACACGGAAAGCATACATTATGGATGCTGGGGGAGTGGTTCAAGAAGACATTATTGCAGAAGGCTTTTAGTCATGAGCCAGTTGACTTCAAGCAATTTGAGGGAGGGTTCGAGAAAACAAGGCTTCCTTCTGGAGTGGATGCTGTTAAGAAGCAGAAGCAGTTCTCTGCTTAAACATTCGAATAAGTACTATTTAGAACACAGGAGGAGCAAAGGACTGCTACACCTATAACTATAAAAATGAAGAAGCAGCAGTAGAAGGCACACTTGTCAGGAGGAGAGGCTGTACGGTCATTTTTGTGGTTTGAACTATTTTTACATTTTTGACGCTGCTGAGACATGATCATGAGTGCTCTTGTCCTGATCCACCATGAAGGCCTCGCTGACAGTAGCAGGCCAGCTCTGAATGTCAAGGAAAACATATGCTGTTAAAAATACTGACGAACAAGCAGAGTGATTCAGATTCTCTCTGCTAACAAGCACAATGCAAAGTTGGTGGGGCTATTTTGTAAATTAAGTAATTCATGGGAGGGTGACATAGAAGTTATAAACTTTCACAGATTACTATGCGGCTCACATCTTCAACGTCATCACCATTTGTCTCAGTCTCTTCGAAGACATCAGAATCACTACTCCTTTGGAGGGCAGTAACAGAAACTCAGGCCTTAGCTTTCGTCCCCCAAGATGGTTAAGGATGGTAGATATTAAGATCTGAAATGGACACATACTAAAAGTTCAGACACAACTTTTATTTCTTCCTAATTCTAACAGTAGCCTTTCCTTAAAAATCCCTAAGAAAGAAAAATATGTAGCACCCATCCCCAAAGACAGTAACTTAAACGAAACAACAGAATTGAAGGAAGAAGTGGGCAAAGGTGAAACGGCAAGAAGTGGGCCACAAATTTTCAATGGTTCTGCCCAAACAAGAAAAAACAATGAAAACAGTGGAGGAAAACAAGAACCACATACTAGGAACATACAGGGGTATATACAACAGTAAATGATAAAGCACTCTGGATAGTTTCTTGCTGTATTCTTATGGGTCGTTTTGCACTTTGGAGACCATTTTCCTAAAAGAGAGAATTCTAGAAGTTCATCTAAGTTGCTTTTCAAAGCCTAGGAAGTACCTAGAGGTCAAAACTCCTTAATGTGGGAACTATGTCTGGTCACTTATGATGGAGCATGATAATGTGGGAAAAAAGAATGTATACATGCATGTGTAACTGGGTCACCTTGCTGTAGTGTAGAAAACTGACAGAATACTGTAAACCAACTATAACGGAAAAAATAAAAATCATTATTAAAAAAATCTGCTTAACATTAGACTTACCACTTATTATATAGGAATTCCATCTATCAGTCACCCCTCGAAAAAGTCCATGCTTATCATCTTATCAAAGCATTGCTGCTTACTGAAACAAGGCAAAGAAATAACAGCCTAAAGTAAAGTGGTAACAGGAAGGATGACGTACAGAGAATCAAAATTAAGACCAAACTCAGAGAAATCAGATCTTCTTCACTATTTACTTTTAACTAGGACATGTACTGACATGTAATGTGGTAAAAGAAAAAAAAAATAACCAATCAACTGACAAACGCAAAAAACTCCCTCAAACCCATAGTCCTCCAGCTCCTCCCCAGAGACAACCACTGTTTTCTACACATGTGCACACATATATATAGTCATTCACTTAAAAACATCCATGGCAATGAACTATAAACAGTGTTTGCTATCTTGTGTTGACTCAGCAGTATTCACTCAGTCAGTGATTTACTAAGCAACTATTAGGTAGTAAGCACTATTATACAAGGTGTAGTGAGCTGATCAAAATGGATGAAATTCTTAAACACATGTGGAGTTGATATTGCAGTGGTCCATTCTATATCAGCATATAAGCCTATACACATATCCTTTCTCATTCTTTTAGTGGGGTGTGTTCACCCACTATAAGTATATGCTGGAATTTCTGTAACCAGTCCCTTATTGATAGGCTTTTAGGTCATTTTCCAGTTAACACATTCTTTTTAGTAAATATTGATCTTACAGCATCCTTTTCATTTATAAACAACTATTTGAGACAAAGTCTAAACAGCTACTTAAAACATATTAACCTAAGTTAACACTGTATTTTGAAAATGTTTCATTCATTGAGTTCATTTAACCAACATCTATAAAGCCACATGGAAGAAGACATCCTTCTAGAATTGTTTAACTAATTTCAGACTCCAATTGTTTATTTGTAACAGTTTAGCAGAATACCTTAGTTTTTAAGAGCAAGGAAGAAAGCAAATGTCATCATCAATCCATTTTTTTCCCCTTGCAACTGTTAGGTGTGGTGCTAATCCTTCCAGCTGGTTTTCAGACAGCCTTAAAATTAACTTTGAAGTTTCCCTAACCCTTAAAGTCAGAGTGATTGCTTTGCCAAGAGAAACGGACTCTCACCAAACAAGGCAGAATTCACTCAGGTTTTCTATTTTCAAATGTAGATATTCATGGGTGTGTGTGTGTGTGTGTGTGTGTGTGTGTGTGTGTGTGTGTAACATTTGTGGAGGGTCTATGATGCATTGCAGCCCAAGGAGAAATTACTGAACCATACTAAGCCAGGAATTACAAAACAAAAACAAGCCCCAATACAAGAACCTGTGCTGATGTACAAAAACAAAACAAAACAAAAAGTGAACCTTAACAGTAACATTTCTTGAGCACTATGTATGCCAGGCCCTGTGCTACCTGTTGTTTTTTGTTTTTTTTTTTTTAAGTTTTACTGAAGTACAGCTGATTTATATTTTTGTGATAATTGCTGTACAACAAAGTGATTCAGTTATACCTATACACATATCCTTTCTTTTTCGGATTCTTTTTCCATACAGATGATCACAGAATATTGGATGTGCCACCTGTTTTAAGCACATCTCATTTGCCTGAGGAACAGCCTACTTGACAGATGTGAAAACTGAGGCTTAGCAAGGATTTAGGTATTTTGCCAAGTTCATTCAGCCCCTAAGTGACAGGGCTGAGCATAAACACAGATAGTCTCGGTTCAAAAATCTGTAACTGGTTATGCCACTCTGCTCTTGCAGCTACAAAATGCATCTAACAATGATCGGTTATAAATTACGTGCTAGGCATTTTAAATGCATTACTGTACAATGTGTCATGAAGGACTGATACAGGTTAACTTACTAATTCTATACATAGTGGATCCAAGACTCACACCCCATCTATTTGACTCTACAGTCAGTATTCTTTTACTCTCCTTGCGGTACCCTCACAATGATGATGCCATGGAGATGTCTTCTGCCCACCTTCTGGAAAGAGGCAGTTAAGGGCATGAGCTTTGGACTGGTACTGCCTTGATTCAAATCCCAGCACGGCCATGGGGTTGCTGTGGACACTGGACCAATTAACCTCTCCATGTTTCTGTTTATCTATGAACTAGAGAGTCTCAGTAAGCTGTATATATAAAAGAAAATAATATATGTAAGGCACTGATAACAGCGCCTGGCCACCACTGAGGCTCTCCAGACATCTCACTGCTGTGGTTACAATGCTCATATTCACTCTATAATAGAGCTATAATCACGTATACTCCATCCCACATAAAAATCACCACAAGATGAACTCAGGGTGCAGCCTGGGGCTGAAACACATCACTCATAGAAAAGGCCAACTATGAAGTTCCATTATTAGGGGAAAATTAAGGACAATATTCAACTGGCCGGAGTCAGCGAGGAACTCCCAAACTCCCATCCAATAGCTCCTCAAGCAAAGGTCTATCATAAGCACCGGAAGCTGCCAAGAATCCACAGAGCTCCCTAATGGGGATCTGCTCTGGGCTGGAGGAAGAAACTCTGCCTTTGGCAGACAGGCGTGATTGCCAAGAGTTGCATTTCCTGTGAGTGGGCAGCAAAGCCATGGAAACAAGAGCCACCAGGATGCGTGGGGGCATCCCAGGTGAAGGGGAGCCCTGACAGCTTCAGAGCGACCTTTTATCCACAGATGAAGAATCCCAACGGGGAGGAGAGGGGCAGCGGACAGCCAGCCAAGGAGGTCCGTCTGGGGTGCCTTAGCATCCTTCTTTCTGTGTGGGGGACCTCCGGCGGCTCAGGGCAGGGGGAGAAAGACGGCTCTGCAATGGGGCTCTGCACAAAAGAACCTCCTCCTTTTCAACCCTCTCCATTTTCTCCAGCTGAACCCAGTTGTCTGCAAACCACACTCTAAAACGCTCAAAATACAGGCTACTGGAAGGGTGGGGAAGGAGAGCGGTGGTGGGGAAGCCAACGGTTCATTAAGTGGCAGCGGGCCAGTGAAGTGGGGACGGCGGGAACCGGAGGCAACGTGCGGTGGGGGGGGGCGAACACCCCTGCATTTACCCCGCTGGAGGCAAAGTAAAGCAGCCCCCAGCAGACCCTGGCCCTAAGCAGCTCGAGCCTGGAGGAGCCTGGCCGCTCTCCTCCCTTCCACCTGCCCCCGGCAACAGCCAAGGCTGTTCCCGCGTGCGGGCCTTGCCGCTCAGCTGTGCCGGCCGAGAAGATCGCCCACAAAACATGGCTGAGCATCCGCGATGCGCGCGGACTCGGGAGCGTTTCGGGAAAGGATGCGGCCGGCGCCCTGCTGGCTGGGAGAGATCGGAGGTGGGGAACTTGAACGCCTGGACTGGAGACAAGCGCAGCGCGTTACAGTTGCTTCCCGTAGCGGCTCCTTCCTTCCCTTTCCATCTTCCTGGCTTCCCGTCTTTCTCATCCCTGCCCAGCCTCCTTCCTGCCTCCCCGACCCCCGCCCCTCCCCTCTTCCTGCGGTCACTTCCAAGCCCAAGGACAAAACCCGCCCGCCCGCGGTTACCTGCGGGCTCCCAGAGCGGCCCCGAGGTCCGCCTCGGTCACTGCCGGAGCCCAGGCGCGCACTCAGCCGCCGCCCGCCTCATCCCCGCGCATCTGAGCGCCCCGGCGGCAGCTGCTCCTTTTATGGGGCCCGCAGGCACAGGCACTGCCCGCTTGATCCCGCGGCAGCGGCGTCAGTGCGCACTATTCACACTCAGGGGACGCTGCTGGGTCCCCCAGGAGTGCGGGCCTCCCGCCCAGTCCCATCCACAAGGCCTGGGCAGGGTTGGGGGGCGAGGGGGATAAACAGGGCTTTCAGGGTACACGCCTGAGAGGGCAGGTCACGTGGTCCCAACCAGGGGTAACCAAGGAAATACGGGCCCACCAAGGGGTGAAACCTTGGAAATGGATGTGGAGATGCGGGTCAAACAAGATGGTCGGATCTACTTAAAAATACAGTAGGAATAACGCTGAACCTTCCATCATCATCATCATTATCATTTTACAAATAATATTTTTTAATAGCACCTGCCCTTTCACTAATGACTAGTATGAGCCAAAAATATTGTCTCCTGGAGCAGAGCATTTTGAATTTGCTGTGCTGGTGTCCCAGCCCACCACTGTGCAACTTTGGATAATACCAATCATATCTTCCCTCTTCTGGAAACCTATATTGGCCTCAATCCATAAATAAAAGCTAACCACCTTAGCCTGGCATTCGAGGTCCCTAAAAACAAACAAATAAACGAAAACCTACCCCAAAAGAAGGCCCTCCTCTCCAGCCCAAAAGCTGACTCACTCACTATCACACAACCCCAGAAAGGGATGACAATTTGTCTTGCCTCTGAAAGATGAAAAGGATGAAGCTCAGAGAGGTTAAGTAACAGCCCAGCTGTTAAGTTCCTGGAGCAATTGTCCCAGGTCAGTCCCAGTTCAAAGTCCTGGATCCTGGTCTCCCCATGCATTTTGTAAAGTTTCAAATCCCAGAGGCATGTTTTTTGAACTTTGGAAGATACTTCACCTCTTCTCTGGAAAGGATAAAACCTGAAAAAGCTGAACTTCTTGGGCCAAGGGGAGGCCGGGGAGATGAACCTGTCTCTTTTGCCCAGCTCTTCCTTTTGATTCATAGAGAACTGTACTTTTAATCTCAGGTGGCGCCTGGCAATAGTGGAATGGAGGCCTTCCTGGGAAATAATCAATTTGACTACCTTGGGGTTGGCTCCCAGCATGTGCACATCACTGCCTGGGACAGCAAATCATCTCTGGAAAAGGCCAAAAAGCAGTTATTTGATACATTTTACATCACGTTAAAATGATGTTTTCGTGTGAACAGAAGCAGAGGACAATAAAATCCACACTGAGGGTCTGAAGCAGGCCTCCCCTCAAAGGTGTGGAAATACATTAGCCGAAGGAGTAACATATCACATTTACTCCTGTGTTCCCCTTTTTTTTTTTTTTAGCTGCCACAGGGGAAGGATTTGCCATGACGGGTTTCGCAAAGTACACAGCTGGCACAATTGCCTCAGTGGAGCTCATCAGCAGAGGAGGTAAGCCTGATTCTGATAAGATGCAGTCAAGGAATGACTAAGTCAGTAACTCTAAATAGGGAGGGGGTGGAGGGGTGAGATCCTCCTATTGAAGTGAAAGTGATTTTTAGTTTTGAATAATTATATTAGGTCATCCAGTGTGTGGAATGGAGTGTCTGTAGTACACGGCGTTCCTGCTGAGAGGGTTCTTGAAGGCTCAGTGTTAGGAGGCAGAAAGCCTGTAATTAGAAGCCCTGAAGCACCCACCTCTCCATGAAGAATGGAGGACAGCCTGCCCAGGTAATAGGGCTCTGAGAGACTGTGTGTGTGTGTGTGTGTGTGTGTGTGTGTGTGTGTGTCTCCCTGTCCCTACTTCCCAGCATTGCCATTGAATCACCATATAATACCAAGGTTTATAAACTTCAAGGGTGTGGGAAAAGAATTAAAAGCAAAGGGAAACAAAAGAACCACTTTATAGGACTTGAAAAAAATGTAATTTAGATATTTGAACCCATATCCAAAGGAAGCTTGCATCTGATGTGGGGGTGGAGAGCGAGTGGCTTAGCCTTTGAAGCAGCCAGCAAACTTCCTCACCACGCTCAGATCCCGAGCTACACAATTTCTCATTTCATTTGCACTCAGGGTAAACCTTCTTAGAAGCCCTTCTCCGTGCTGCCGGTAAATGCCACAGGGAACCAGAAAATGAGGACTTGGTGATGATGTCACCATTCTTTTGTCTCTCTCCACTCATATATATGAAAATGGGCTTCTTTTGAGCCAAACTAGCCTTTCTTGGGCCCTGATCCTCTGAATTACTTACTCTTGGAAGAGTCTGAACACTGAAATTTGCATTTGCCTGTAACGGGCAGTTTGGCAAATGCAATTTCATTCGCTAGCCACTCTTGAACCTTCAGCCTATCTCAAGCAGAGGCACATGCTATGCCTTGGTGAGGATTCTGAAATGAATTTGGGTTTTGGGGTTTGGGTCATATACTGACTAATTTTTGTTTCCCATTCACAGATGGCAACTGCAGAAGTTTCCCAGTGGGAAGAAAGTACATCCTCCTACAACCTGGGGTTTTTGCTTTTCTGTCCAGGACAATGATACCGCTCAGGCAGGTTTAGCCCCCGCCTCAAACAGAAAGAGCTGGTAAATCAACTATAATGAAATAAATAAAAAGAAAGAGCTGTTCCTGATACTCCACTGAAAAAGAAAAGACAGGACCTGATAGTTCATTCAATGGCGTTATCTACACCCTGTCTCACGCAGTAATACTGGTTGTTTCGGGTTTGTTTTGTTTTTTGAATCTTTCAAAATGGATTGGAAAAATTCAGTCTGATTGAATCGCTCTCAGCTCTGCATCGTGTAACAATATCAAGTCATACATTCGGAGTTTGACTAGCTGGAGGCACCTTCTCCAACAGACTCAACTGGCCACCCAGAACTTATTTTCTCTGTGGAGGGTATGAGTCGTGTCCGACATTGTGGTGGTTGGTGTTTATTTTCTGAAGTGCAAACACCATGGCCCTAACATCAAACAGAATTTAGTTTGGCTTTGAAGGTTTTTTTTTTTTCCCCTTAAAATATAATATCCTTTTTTTGGCATTTATTCAACACATAAAAAAAGCACTTAGTATGTGTTGCCTTCCTTGTTCTGGGCATTGGAGATGCAACAGTGAACAGACAAAAAGCCCTACTTTCATATGATTCCTGTACCCGATGAGACACTTAACATCAACACTGTAAATGTATGCAGAGCTGACCCACAATTATTAACCCTAATCATGGAGTATTAACATAACAGGAAATTCCAATTAATGACGGAGCATAAAAAGCTTTTCCTTGGTTTGAGGCTATGTTATGTACTTTTTTCTATTGATGTTCTCACTGGTTTTTTAACACGAATAAGGCTACAAATTGACAGGGGTGATCACTGTTTAAACCTTGATCTTTGGAGTCTACCTGTCCTGGGTAGGTAACTTCAGCCTGCACTTGGCTCTGTGACCTTGAGCAAGGTACTCAATTCCACTAAGTCTCAGTTTCCCCATTTATAGTTTATAACAGGGACAATAAAAATATCTCCTTTGAGGTAAGGTTGTAAACTTAAATGATATAATACAGGCAAATCATTTGGTCTAGATCAATGTTTTCTCAACTTGTTTCCCCATTATTGATCCTATCAGTAAGCTTTTTTAGGTTTCTTTCCCCCTAATTAGCCCCCCTTTCCAATGAAATTTTATTTTATTTTATTTTATTTTATCTTATCTTATTTTATTTTATTTGTGTCTTTTTAGGGCCACACCCTCGGCATATGGAAGTTTGCATGCTGGGGTAAAATTAGAGTTGCAGCTGCCCGCCACAGCCACAGCAACTCCAGATCTGAGTCATGTCTGAGACCTACATCACAGCTCACAGCAATGCCAGATCCTTAACCCACTGAGCAAGGCCGGGAATCGAACTCGAGGCCTCATGGATACTAGTCGGGTTCATTACTGCTAAGCCACAATGGGAACTCCTCCAATGAAATTTTAATACCACAGATATCCTGCAGGACTCTTTAGGTATTGCAGACACATCTGTGAGTGACTGTGTGTGTGTGTGTGTGCGCGCATTTAAGATTTTTTTCACTTTGCAACGAACAAGTGTTTTCCCCTCTTGAGGTGATATTGCCCCCCAGTGAGAGACCTGGCCTGCAGACTGGCTCATAGTGCTTGCTAAATGTAAGCCAATATAATAGTCATAATAAAAATAAATAAAATAAATGTAAGACCCTCTGTCTCCTGACTAGAGAGGGGCATAAAGTCTGATAAAAAGATAACTAGAAGCCCATTGGCTGTGATACCCAGGAAGCCAAAACCCAAATCCAGGAGCACAGCAGGCAGCATCTGGAGACCGGGGTTGAGCCCAAATCAAGAAGACGTTCTTGGAGATGGGAAAAGGGCAAGATGCAATGTATCAGGGCAGCTGGAAGTTCCCAGACTACGGGTCGAATTGGAGCTGCAACTGCCAGCCTGCCCCAAGGCCACAGCAATGTGGGATATGAGTTGTATCTGTGACCTATACAACAGTTCACAGCAACACCAGGTCCTTAACCCACTGAGCGAGGCCAGGGATTGAACCCGCATCTTCATAGATCCTACTTGGGTTCCTTTCCACTGAGCCACAACGAGAACTCCAGGAGTAATTACAATTCTTAACCAGTCAGCTCAGGCTACCCATCACTTGCACACGCAAAGAAGAATCAAGACAAAACCTAATTGCTCCACGACAGATATGTTTGCACAGAGGTTTTTCTTGCTTGAAAAGTCCTCTTTCTGCCCATCCAAGTCTTACCCCTCCATCAAGTCCACCAAAAGCCTTATTACTTTCATGAAGTCTTTTCCAGTGCAAAGTCTTTGCCACCCCTTAGTCATCACACAAATCTAAGTTGATGGCCACTTTACAGATTAACTGATCATAGTTTATGTATTTATATTTTTAAGTGTCCAGGTCATGAAAGACCAGGAATGGCTGAGGAACTGCCCCAGATTGGTGGGATACAATGACTAAATACAGTGTGGGGTCCTAGACCGGATCCTGAATCAGAAAACGACTTTAGTGGGAAAAAAGTATATAGGGAAATCCACTGGAGTTCCCTGGTGGTCTAGTGGTTAGGACTCGGTGCTTTCACCACTGGGGCCTGGGTTCATTCCCTGGTCTGTGAACTGAGACCTCACATCAAGCCACCGTTCGCCATAACATTAAAAAGCAAAACAAAACAAAACAAACAAACAGAAAAAGAAAAGAAAAAAATGAAAAAAGAGAGAGAGAGAGAAATCCAAATCATCCTAGTTAATAGTATTGGGCCAATGTTAATTTCCAGGTTTTGATCATTGTACTCTGGTTATATAAGATGTTAACATTAGGGGAGGCTAGTTAGGGTATATATGGGAACTGTCTCAACTATTTCTACAACTTTTCTCCAAGTCTAAACTACTTCAAAATAAAAAGTTAAAGAGAGATGATGATTTGCTCTTTCATTCTTACACGTGTGTCCAGAGGGTCAGGAATCAGCCATGAACCAAACAAGCAGAAATCCTGGCTATTATTAAACTTTAGGGATTTCACTTTTCCTCAGAATGGCTGTGGGACTACACCTACGGGCCTTATCCTGTCTACTAACGTCAGGCCACAACTGTATGCTCTTCTCATGTCCCCATAACGGGAGTGTAAGTTGCTCACAGGCAGGGTATGGCTCTTGTCCTCTGCCTCTCCCCAGGGGAGTGGACGGGAGAGGAGAGCACCCAAGTCCACTGCATGGCGTATTACGTATGCCTGGAACAGTGCTTGGTGCAGACTAGATCTTTGATAGGCGAGAGGAGGTGCCATTTTTAAAAACAGGAAAGCTTTTGACACACAACTTCGCACAAAGTAGGTGTCTGGTTAACATATTTCTTGCCTTGAATTTAAAAATCATCATCTGTTGTAGTTCCAGTTGTGACTCAGCAGCAAAGAACCCGACTAGTATCCATGAGGATGTGGGTTTGAATCCTGGCCCCACTCAGTGGGTTATGGCTCTGGTGTTGCCACGAGCTGTGGTGTAAGGTCACCGATTTGGCTTGGATCTGGCATTGCTGTGGCTATGGCATAGGCCGGCAACTGCAGCTCCAATTTAATCCCTAGCTTGGGAACTTCCATATGCCACAGGTGCAGCCCTTAAAAAAAAAAAAACCTAAACAAAACAACAAACAACCCCCCCCCCAAAAAAAAGCGGTCCCTGTTGTGGCTCAGTGAAAGTGAATCTGACTAGTATCCATGAGAATGCAGGTTCAATCCCTGGCCTTGCTCAGTGGGCTAAGGATCTGGCATTGCTGTGAGCTATGGTGCAGTTCAAAGACGTGGCTCAGATCCCAAGTTTCTGTGGCTGTGGTATAGGCCAGCGGCTACAGCTCCAATTCAACCCCTAACCTGGAACCTCTATATGTCTCAGGTATAGCCCTGAAAAGACAGAAAGAAAAGAAAAGCAAATAAATAAATTATATTAAATTAAAATGATCATCTTTTGCTCTCCTGAGACTTAAACGCAATGATTTTATGATTGCCATATGTAATTCTTTGACAAACAAACGTGTATATATGCTCTAGAGCTTTGTGACAATGTTAGTGAATTTCTTTTGGAGATAGCGGAAAAGAGGAACAGAGGCCTGATCTAATACATCCTAATGGACCCTAACACTTCAAAAAAAAAATTAAGATGGGATTTAAAAGATTTCAACAATGTACTTTCAGCAGAAATTGGAGTGACACTGTAAATCAACTATGCTTTAATAAAAGAAATTAAAATTTTTTTAAAAAGTACTTGAAACTATTACATGTAGAATGGATAAGCAATGAGGTCCTACTGTACAGCTCAGGGAACCACATCCAGTCTCTTGGGATAGAAAATGATGGAAGATAGTATAAGAAAAAAATGTGTATATATTTATGACATAAATATGAACAGCAGAAATTCACACAATACTATAAATCAACTATACTCTAATAAAACTAAAATAAAGCATTAAAAGAAGACAAAAGAGAAACACCATACTGACCAGATGTCAGCTGCTTACACATAATTAAAACAAAAAAAAACAAAACTTGTCAGATGGTTCTGAAAATACAATGTGCTTTTGCGAATGAGAGTGGAATTACATTTTTCTTGGCAAAGATCTCTCTGCTTATCCCCATCCCTGAATCACCTGATGAGTTTCCTTACTGCAGGCAATGTCGTCTGTAAGTTCAGGGTCAGTTCTGACATGTAGTCCATACATGTGTTCCTCTTCCAGGGTTCACGCTATTAGTGTCACCTCCATCCACTCCATTCCAGAAGCCAGAATCTCAGCAGTCATCCTGGATAACCCCTGCATGTGCAATTCTAAGTACTGACAAATTTTCCTTCTAAATATATTTCAGGTCCATCTACCATTATCTCTACTGCCAACATTCTCATCCACCATGATCTTCAGTCTGGACAATTATAATAGCTTCCAAACTGGCTTCCCTACCTGTAATTCATCCTGCTAATAGCAGACAAAAAAATCTTTTAAAAAACTTTTTGCGAGTAAATCTGATTATGTCATTCACCAGCTGAAGTCTTTGAGGAAAAAAATCCTTGGGAGTTTGCACTGTGACTCAGCGGTAACGAACCCGAATGATATACACGAGGATGCAGGTTCGATCCCTGGCCTTGCTCACTGGGTTAACCATCCAGCGTTAACGTAAGCTGTGGTATAGGTCGCAGATGCAGCTCAGAACCCACATTGCTGTGGCTGTGGCGTAGTTCGGCAGCTGCAGCTCCAATTAGACCCCTAATCTGGGAACTACCATAGGCTATGGGTGTGGTCATAAAAAAAAGAAAGAAAGAAAAAGTCCTTATTTTGACCTGAAAGGACATGTTTGGTCTTATCTCAGCCAACCTGTCCAGCATTATCTCTCAGCACATGATTCCTGGCTCTTTTTGCTCTTTCCTCAACTAGCCTACATGCACTGTTGGAAAACATACGAAGCTGTGACCACTTGGGAAAGGTTCTGCACCAAATCACACCCGTTACAACTACTCAACCTTTGTATCTCATTTGAACAGCATCTTCTGCTAAAAGCCTTTCAGCAGTCCCCCAGACTGTATGAGCTGGAGGTCTGAGAGATAGCCTTTAGGGGTGCTCACTTCTCAGTATTCAGATTCCGATATATTCTCTACTCACTGGGTACCACGGTTGGTCTATGTGACCAGTAGTATGTAGGAGAAGTGATGGTCTATCGCTCCCAAGGTTAGATTATAAGACACTACCACTTCCATCTCGGTCACATGTGCACACTCTCTGTCTCCTCTTGGACCGTTTGCTCTGTGAGAAGCCAGCCGTCTTGCTATAAGCATCTGAGAAAAGAAGCCTCCTACTGAGAGCCATGTAAATCATCTTCCAAGTACATTCTTCAGCCCCCGTCAAGCTTTCAGATGACTGTAGCCCCAGCAGATGGCTTGACTGTATCCTCATGAGAAGCCTTGAGATAGGTACCCCCCCACCCCAGCTATACCCCTCCTGGATTTCTGACCCTCAGAATCTGAGATTAAACATTTGTTGTTTTAAATTGCTAAGTTTTAGGTTAATGGTGGTGCTGATGAGGGGGGTAACTTCTTCCACAGCAATAGGTAATGAATACACTTGGTCAGTGGCCACTGTCATACTGTCTCTGAGAACATTATTCCTCTCCTTCCTTCTGCATATCCCATTGGATAATTATGTTTTTATGGAAGAAAGCTGATCATTGTTGGTCTCCTCACCAGTTTTGCCTCTCCATCTCACTAGGGTATTGCCTAGGGTTAGGTTCACACCAAACATGAAACGGACCCTCCAAAATATGAGCTGTTTCAATTTTCAGAGTCTGACACCTGAAAGTTTTTCCTTCTACAATGTAATCACCTTGCTAAATGTACTTTTGGTAGGGAGTTACCATACGTAAGAGGAGTCCTAAACATAATGAGTAATAAATATGAGACATCCATGTAAACAAATCCCTCAAAATCTCATCCACCGTTAATGTCACTCTGCGGCATGCCTTCAACAGGGAACACCTGGTGTCACACCCAAGAGTCTAATAATAATAAAATAGCATCTGATCCTGGTCTGGCCAGATTGCAATCTCCCTCCTGTCACTGTCTTGCAGATCTCTGGAAGTCAAAGGCACTAATAGGCTTCTTCATCCTTGAAGGATAATTATCACCGTTCTCCACGTTAAGTACACTGTCTTCCTAAGAACCAGAGGTAATTGCTATCAACGCGCAACCAGGGGACTAACTGCCCCAATTTGTGTGTCTATTTTTAATTGGGTGATTTTCATTCAACCAGAGATGACCAGCACTTTATTGGTCTCCTCCCTGGAACATGAAGCCTGCTGGTCATAAGTGGAATCATCCTTGAAGTAAAAATACACCCAGGAGTGCCACAAAAGATCTAACAGACCATCAACGCACAATGTTAACTCAAAGCTGCTGATGGATTTCATTTTCTTCTTGCACAATTCACCCTCAGCCACTGCCTCAAGTCAGGGCCTGTGGCCCACGATGCACTTCCAAGAAACACGAGACTTTGGCCATCATTTCCAATGGGCTGACTATGGAAACAAGGTTTGTCCAGCTTTGCCTAAATACACATTCTCAGCAGGCGTGCTTGCTTCAAAAAAAAAAAAAAATCCAGATTTTTGGACACCCTCTTGATACATTCAGTCCGAACTTCCAGAGGAAAGGCCTAGCAGTCTGCATTTTAAACAAGTACCTCCAGAAATGGACTCCCTTACCAGAATGAAAAGCTCCTATGTAACCTAGAATCACTTCCACTCTACGGGGCTAAGATCTCACATATGTACACATTTGTTCTAATGCAAATGACAGAAAACTGAGGAGAACAATGAACCTTCTAACATTAGGAACTTCATTCTCCAGTAGGAGTGCTTCACCGTATTAGGATTCTCACAGGGGAACCAAAAGGATCAAATTAGACACACACCCTGCAAGAGACAGCTCAATTCCTTTTCGCAATAGGTGGGGGTTTAAAAAAAAAAAAAAGGAAAAGTCAATGAAAAGAAACAATGAAAATAACAATACTCTTTTTGGAGTTCACTTTCCTTACTGAATTCATTTAAAAGAAACCAACTTTAATATCTCCTTAGACCATCTCCCTCAGAAGCTATGCATTAGAGGGAAATTATCAGAGGGTATTTTTATGTCACTTATCACCATAACAAATAAACTGTACTCCACAGCAGCAGACTGAGTCATCTTTCCACTTTCCTTAGCCACCCTTTCTTATCCTATCAGGGTTATGAAGAAAGCTGTTTTTGACCCCAACTTCCAACCTACTTTAAACAGACCTACCTGAACATGGGAGGGACATTTCCATGTAAACGGTTGATACTGCAATATTGTCAGTTTCCAAAATGCCCATTATCTACATGAAAATATCTGTCTATATAGTACTTCAAATTGTTAAACTTACTTTTACTTTTTTTCCTCTGCTCTCTGTTAAAATATCTCTAATATTCCTGGTGCTTGCTCAGTAGATGGCAAGTGCCACATGCTGTGATTTAATCCATTACTTGCTGTAATCTATCTCAAACCCCTTGAAAAAAAGGGACTCTTCCATTTTTACACGACAGAAAATGAAGGCTCGGAGTTTACAAAACCTGTCTAAGTTCACACGGCTCACAGGTAATGAATAAACAAGGATTTCAAACAAATCGGAATGATCCAGCAGTCCCACTTCCAGGTACATACCGAAAGGACACAAAATCAGTATCTCAAAGAAATATCTGCCCTGCTATGTTTATCACAGCATTATTCACAAAAACTGAGACACGGAAACAAGCTAAGTGTCTATCCACAGAGGAAGTGATAAAGAACATGTTTTACACACACACACACACACACACACACACACACACACACACACCAATACTACTCAGCCATAAAAGGAAGGAAATCTTGCAATTTGCAACAACTTGGATGAACCTGGAGGACACCATGCTAAGTGAAATGAGCCAGACACAAAAAGAAAAAATAGTGCATGATCTCATCTCTATGTAGCGTCTAAAAGGGTTGAACTCCTAGAACCAGAGAGCAGAATAGTGGTTTCCGGGGGCTGGGAGGTGAAGAAAATGGGGAGATGTTGGTCAAAGGACACACATTTTCAGTTATAAAATGAGTAAGTTCTGGGGATCTAATGTACCACATGATGACAATGGTTAATAATAGAGTACTGCATATTTCGCTGAGAGCATAGATCTTTTTGAAGTAGTTTCACCACACACAGAAAAAGGTAACTCCATGAGGTGATGGACATGTTAATTCACTTGATTTGGTAATCATTTCATAACACACATGTATATTAAATCATCACATCATACATCTTAACTATAATTTTTATTTGTCAATTATACCCAATACTGGGGAAAAATAAAATCAAAACAAATCTGATTTCAAAGCTTCTTTTTTTTTGGCAAAATACCAAGCTCTACGTATGTAGAATAAAAATCGCATCTTTCCACTATGAGATTAAAAATGCTGGTTGAAAACAAATAAAAAGAGGCCTCCCTAACACACCTCAGCGTTGATTTGCTGTTACTGCAGAGAGAGGAACACATTATTGCCACTTAAATCAATCTATTTTTAAATTAAAAGTGTCCAGAGAAAGACAACTATGGTATGATATCACTTATATGTGGAATCTAAAAAATATAGCAAATTAGTAAATAATAACCAAAAATAAGCAGGCTCAAAAATACAGAGAATAAACTAGCAGTTACCAAGACAGGGTAAGGGGTGGGAGTTCCCATCGTGGCTCAGAGGTTAATGAATCTGACTAGAATCCATGAGGATGCAGGTTCGATCCCTGCCCTCGCTCAGTGGGTTAAGGATCTGGCGTTGCCATGAGCTGTGGTGTAGGTCGCAGACGCGGGTCAGATCCTGCGTTGCTGTGGCTGCGGTATAGGCCAGCGGCTACAGCTACAATTCCATCCCTAGCCTGGGAATCTCCATATGCTGCAAGTGCCCCCCTCCCCACCAAAAAAAGAGGGTAAGGTGCTAAGAGGTAGAAATTGTTATGTATAAAATAAGCTACAAGAGTATATTGTATAACACAAGGAATTTAGCCAACACTTTATAAAACTTTATAATATCTATAAGTGGAACATAACCTTTAAAAATTGTGAATCACTATTTTGTATATCTGTAACTTACATAACACTGTACATCAACTATCCTTCAATTACGAAAAAGAAAAAACTAAAAGAGACCATTAGGATGGTGCAATGAAAAATATACTCCTCCAGAGGGAGTTCCCATTGTGGTTCAACGGGTTAAGAATCCAACTAGTATCCATGAGGATGTGGGTTCGATCCCTGGCCTCACTCAGTGGGTGCAGGTGTAGGCTGTAGACGCGGCTGGGAACTGGCGTTGCTGTGGCTGTGATACAGGCCGGCAGCTCCAGATCCGATTCAACCCATAGCCTGGGAACTTCCTATGCTACAGATATGGCCCTAAAAGGATAAATAAATAAATAAATAAATAAACAAACAAATAATTGAAAAAGGTACTCATATCACTCATTCTGCCCTTTAAATAAGAGACTACTCAAATTGCTGGAGCAAATCCTAAAGGCACTTTTGGATTTGAGAGAAGCCAGCCACCTCCAATCAATTCAACAGAGTCAGAGGGAATGTGAACTGCTTCCTGTCTTCTTTGTTACCAGGGACAGACGGACACATAAAAGATGCAAAGTCACCAAGGAAAACCCATCTTAGACCATGGCACAGTGAAAAGGTTTGCCCACTCAGCAGGGTTTCCTGCTATGGTGCCCACTAAAGACAAGGTGAGTCAACTGGCCTGTGTCCAAACACCCGGGAAGTCTCAGCTGAAGACTAGGTGGGGATGACTCCAGGTGGGAGATGCTCAAGCCACAGATTTGAGCATCGAGAAAGGTGATCCATGGAGATAAGTTCTTGCATCAGTACAAATTGGAAATGTTCAATCTAGCACTTTATTTATTTATTGCTTTTTAGGGCTGCACCCACAACAAGCATATTGGAGGTTCCCAGGCTAGCCACAGCCACAGCAACATGGGATCCGAGCCTCTTCTGCAACCTATACCACAGCTCAAGGCAATGCTGGATCCTTAACCCACTGAGTGAGGACAGGGATCGAACCTGCAACCTCATGGTTCCTAGTCAGATTCGTTTCCACTGCGCCACAATGGAAACTCCTTGTCTTTTTAAGTTTATTTATTTTTTTTAAGATTTTTATTTTTTCCATTATAGTCGATTCATAATGTTCTGTCACTTTCTGCTGTACAGCCTTATTGTGTCTTATTGACACAATACAACCAATATGACAAATACATAGAGAAGGGGAAAAACAAGTTGTTTGAGGCACTTCAGTGTCAAACCCAGTGCTTTTCCTATTTCTGTAATGGGCCCGATACCTGAGGTTTTTATCAAGAATTTGTGCCTCCATGTAGAAAAACCTTCCACAGATCTTCAAACATAACTAAGAAAACTTTGAATGTATGACAATGATTTTATCCCTAACAATAGCTTCCCTATCTGACACAGCTTTGTGTTATAAAGAAGAGATCATTTTATTTAAGTATTTTAACAGCTTTCCGCCCCCACTCCCCTCCATACTTGTGTTCACTCCTTCATCCTCAGTACCAGGGACTCAATTAAAATATCTTTGGCAGGGACAAAGGAAGGGTAAGGACCCTGGCCAGACTAAGGGGAGGACACCAGCAAAGAAGAATTCAAAAGTTCTATTTTCCATATTTATAAAGAAAGAAAACAACGCACAAAAACCCAAACTCAAGTAACAAATTTCAGAGTTCCCATCGTGGCACGTGAAAACGAATCCGACTAGGAACCATAAGGTTGCGGGTTCGATCCCTGGGCTCGCTTAGTGGGTTAAGGATCCGGCGTTGCCGTGAGCTGTGGTGTAGGTCGCAGACGTGGCTCGGATCCCGCGTTGCTGTGGCTGTGGCGAAGGCCGGCGGCTACAGCTCCTGTTAGACCCCTAGCCTGGGAACCTCCATGTACCGCAGGTGCGGGCCTAGAAAAGGCAAAAAGACCAAGAAAAAAAAAAAGCAGATAAAATATGAATCTCTCACTTTTTAAAACAAGCCACTGTTTTATAAAACTTTATTGACATATTTAGACAGACTCACCTGAACTACAGCTGGGCAGATATGCCCACCTCAACTGTAACAAGCAATTCACATATTTTTAACATATGTCCTAGAAAATAAGATCATAAAACATACCATGTTTTATCAAATCTAAGGTAACAATTATAATTTACAACGTGCAATAAGGCAGAAAAAATATTGCAATTAAATGGCAACATGCCATTGATGGCAGAACGCATTTAAATTTCTGAAACGCTAAAATATTATGCATCTTAGAGTTGATGAAATACGATATCGCAAAAAAAGTAATGCTTTGGCTTACAGAGCTCTTGAAAGAACTGAACATTGTCAATTTCTCTTTGTAATAATTTAAACGAAAGAAGAAGCATGTGGAACATCTCATGCATCAAAAGTGCTCTTTCCACATATTTGAGACCAGCGCATACCAAGTTAATCAAAAGAATTGCACAAAAGAAATCACACACAATTATTCATGCATACTTCAAAATCTTATTTTAACACACAGAGCATTCAGGCTTTTATCCATCTTTTAAAGTAGAGGAGTTCCCATTGTGGCTCAGCGGTAATGAACCTGACTAGGATCCATAAAGATGTGGGTTTGATCCCTGGCCTTGCTCAGTGGGTTAAGGATCCGGCGTTGCCATAAGCTGTGATGTAGGTCACAGATACAGTTCAGATCTGGCATTGCTGTGGCTGTGATGTAGGCTGGCATCTGTAGCTCTGATTCCACCCCTAGCCTGGGAACTTCACATGCCACAGGTGCAGCCCTGAAAAAAAAAAAAGGTAAAAGATAAAAATAAAGTAGACTGAGGACTTTTGGGGACCTATGTTACCAGTTTAGGATTGACAGACTCTTTCTTGATGTAAATTACACTTATAATTTAGGGTCTATGATTTCCAATTTGGATTCGTTTGAAATGGAATGATAATGTAAAGACACTTGCAAAGCAACACAAGTGTTTTTTTTTTTTTTTAAGATGTCTCTTTATATTTTACAGCCCTTCCTGCACCTAATTTAACAAGCTGTCTGCAACCAGCGTGAACTAACCAGGCATGCAAGTGAGACACCTTGCACGTGGACCATCCAGCCCCCCAGTCAAGCCTCTGAAGGACAAGAGCAACCAAGGCTGACATCCACTGAGATGAAACTGACCTAGAACCACACAGCTAGACCACACCCAGTTTCCTCTTCTATAGAAACTGTATGATGTGATACAATGTTTTAAGCTGCTAGGTTTGGCGATAGTTTATCACAGAGCAATGACAACGAATGCAGGAGCCTTGTAGATGATGTGGGCAATCAGTAAGCTGAGGGCACTTTTCAGAAGAAAGAACAGGTTGGCTACGTGGAGCTTAAGAGACGTTTTCTGAGGTTCTGTACTACTCAAAGCTACCACATATACCTCTGTATGTCAGACTATTGTCTCCTTTCCCAATTCCCCAGTAAGGTGCTGGACCAAAGGTGACTAATAAATTAAGAGGATGTGAGGGGAGTTCCCGTCATGGTGTGGCGGTTAACGAATCCGACTAGGAACCATGAGGTTGCAGGTTCGACCCCTGGCCTTGTTCAGTGGGTTAAGGATCCGGCGTTGCCGTGAGCTGTGGTGTAGGTTGCAGAAACGGCTCAGATCCCGCGTTGCTGTGGCTGTGGCGAAGGCCGGCGGCTACAGCTCCTGTTAGACCCCTAGCCTGGGAACCTCCATATGCTGCAGGTGTGGCCCTAAACATTAAAAAAAAAAAAAAAAAAAAAGAGGATGTGTGGGGTTAGTAGATGCAAGCTATTACCTATAGGATGGATAAATAACAAGGTCCTACTGTGTAGCACAGGAAACTATATTCAATATCCTGTGATAAACTGTAATGGAAAAGAATAGAAAAAAGAATGCATATATGTGTATAACTGAGTCATTTTGTTGTACAGGAGAAATTGACAACATTGTAAATCTACTATACATCAATTCAAAAAATAAGTTAACAAAAAAAAAGAGAGAGAGAGAGAGAAAGTATGATAACGGCACCAGTATGCAGCAGGGTTGGGTTAAAGAGACTGAGCCCTGTACAGAAATGGAAGTTGGGAAGAAAAGATACGAGAAAATCAAGCCTACCCTGTGCTTGCTGCCTTCGTGATGACAAATCAGTGCCATCATATTCTACCATATTCTGCCTTAACACCTGCAAGGGGCTTCCAGCCAAGAACCTCAATCCTGTTTTCCTCTCTTCTGGCACCGCAGGGCACCCCCAAGAGTCTCTATCAGGGAGTGATCAGCACCTGGAATAGCCCAGGTTTGAAAAAGTGGGTTTCCGAAGACCACATACAAATGTGTTTCATAACACAACTAAATCAGGGGCAGAAAAAAACAAGGGAAAAGTGATCTGAAAAAAATACCTACATGTCAAAAGAGTCGATCCAGCCCACCTCTGCATGCAAAGAAAATCAATTAGCAGAAACTACCGACATTTTATTCAAATCCTCACGGTCAAGGCTTAGTTAAATAAATCCATTTTGTGAAATACAAAAGTAGGCTAACATATTTTATGAGCAGGTGTTAGGTGAAACAGGCACTTCAGTCTTCAAAATTCAGAGAAGGGCAAGGGCAGGTTTTGACTGGCAAAAATAGAGAAACAGATACCACGGTTCTCATGTGCCCTAAATATAGTTCCTTTTTTATAATTACCCTATAAAGGAGACTGTCATCACAAATTTCACAGATAAGGAAACAGATCATGGGAGTAAGAATTCACCCCAAATCACATAGTCAGCCTGACTTCAGTGCATTCATTGCCCCTGCTCTAAACTAAGACTGGGCAGCTGATACATAGATGCTTCTCTCCTGGTCTTTCCTCCCACTGGCACTGGTCAGAGCAGGGGCATTCCAGCTGCTCACTCTCTAGGATGTTGGTGGATTCCCGCTAAGTAGCTGTGGACTTCGCCAGGCTGCAGGAAGAACTGAAGAGGAAAATGAGAGCCGAACTCCAGCTCAAGAGTAAGAGCCTAATTTTGACATTGATAATTCCCCTTTTAGCTCCTCGGCCTCCAGGGCTGAAATCGCTACAATAGCACGGAAGATAGAAACAAGAAGTGAATTCAAAACTCCATCCCACCTCTTGTAAGCTATGTGATCCTGGGTAAGTCAGGTAAAACCAACAGCACGGGGTGTCATAAAAATTACATGAGAATGTTTATACAACAGCTCCCAACCGCAGGCACCCATTACACCAATGGTACAGATCCCTAACAGGATTGGTGCTTGTGAGTGTAGGTTTTGTAACCATTCCAACCTGGGTTCCAACCCAGATGCAGCCACTTCCAAGCTGGGTAAGTGAGATACTCCACTTGCCAAAGGCTCAACATTCTCATCTGTAAAATGGGTCTGACAATTGGGCCAGCTGTTTGGGTTCTTAGGAGGAGCTGATTCAATACAATTATTGCTAACAACTAATGGTTACTGAATGTGTACTTATGTCAGACCAAGCCTGTTTTTTTGTTTTGTTTTGTTTTTTAGGGCTGCACCTGTGGCATATGGAAGTTCCCAGGCTAGGGGTCAAATCGGCGCTACAGCTGCCGGCCTACACCACAGCCACAGCAACGCCAGATCCAAGCTGAGTCTGGACCTACACCACAGCGCATGGCAAGGCCGGATCCTTAACTCACTGAGCAAGGCCAGGAATCGAACCTGTGTCTTCATGGATACTAGTCAGGTTTGTTACTGCTGAGCCACAATGGGAATTCCAGACCAAGCCTTCTTATTAGTGTTTTTTACCATGGTGATAAGCCTTCTTTGCCCTGATCTTTTAACCTACTAAAGGCAGGTACTAGTGTACGGCACTTGGAAAGGATTTCATACACTGAGCATCCAGCAGCAGCACATATGAGGAAGCACTCCTGCAACAGGAAGCTGAGCTCTGGGGAACACAAGACCCAGGTCCCTGATGACCAGATGGACCACTGGGGCTCATTCACTTTCTGCTTTCCATTCCTTCCCTGCTATTAAAGCCGCCCTCCTGACTGGGTCATTAAAAACCGACCGGAATGGAGGGCAGGGTTGGCGAATGACCTCATGAATCCTGGACCAGAGCCCCTGCCTTCAACATGGCTACAAAAATAGATAACAGATCTTTTAAGGGGACAAAAAAAAGGCAGAACAAATCTATTTTAAAGATTCTTTCCTTCCTTTTACGATCACAATGTGCTTCACAAGTGCCCTGATTTTGATATTTCCACTGCCATCTTCTGCCCCCGCTTTTGGCCTCCTTCCACATCTAATTCTGATTTTTCTTGTTCACTGAACAGATCTAGCCAAGGCAAAGAGACAATTAGATGGCATAAGAATGAATGAAATTAAAAAAAAAAAAAGCCTTATAAATAACTCGCTGCAGAAATCTTGAAATAACTGCGGGCAATAGTTGTCATCCAATATACGATACTAACAACAAGAAGACCAAAAACAATACGAACAACAACAACAAAAAACAAAACAGTGGGCCATGGCCCATGGCTATTTCCAAATCCCCAGGAAATTAAAAATAGGCATAGCCGCATCTCACGTTCAAGAGCAAACTAAAGATTTATTTGCTTAACATTTTAATGGCCTAACAGTATTCTAACCTGCAGCCACAGTCTTTAGCAGAGAGACTGTTTGCCAACCTGCTCTGAAATGGCATCAATGATGTTTTTGCTTTGTTCTGTTTGGTTTCCCTTTTTCAGCTGCACCCCAGGCACACGGAAGTTCCCAAGCCACAGAATGAATCCGAGCTGCAGCTGTGACCTACGTGGTGGCTGCATTAACACTGGACCCTTTAACCCACTGAGCTGGGCCGGGGATCGAATCTCTGCCTCTGCAGCGACCCATCCTACTGCAGTCGGACTCTTAGCCCTCTGGGTCACAGAAGGAACTCCTGGCATCACTAAGATTTTAACATCATTAAATGTCCATGAGAAAATAAGTTTACTAGCCCCTCATTGCCAACAAACTCATCAGTGGCAGAAACATAGTATGTTTGCAAAGGCTTCAGACCTAGTAGGACAACAACTTAAGCAGAGAGATGAGCCAGCAGGGTACACATCCAGGCTACAGGTTCCCCAGAGAAGACAAAAACAAAAGACTTTCAGTCAAGGCCAGCTGAACTGCCAAGATACTGTGGACATGTCTAAGTCCTGCACAAAACTAGAGAGTCACCAACAGGCACCCATTCTAGCCCATATGTGCACACACATACATACATGCTTACACATGCACATACGTGTGTGCATAAGCAATTCATTAAATGCTTAAACACAGTTCTAGTGACAACAAACAACAGAAAAACAAGTGCACCTGATTTAAGACAACTTTTCCCTTTTTTTTCTCATTACACATGCTGTGGCCTATATCAGAAACAAGCTAACTGGAATAAAAACAAGTGTTTTTATCAAAGGCCTACTGCCATATTCCTTGCTGTTAATCCATAAGATAGATCCAAATCTAGCATGCCAGTACTAATTATACAACATGGAGGCACATTCACAGACAACAAATATTTCACAAGACTTTAGGAGTAAACAACAACAATGACAATATGCACCAGCCACCTGGATTCGTGATTGTTACGTCACAGGGTTTTGGTTGATTTTACTATCTCAGATCCTCACCTCCTTCAACTAGACAATGTGGTCCAGTGTGGGTAAAACTACTCTAATTAAGAAAAATTTGGAGTTCCCGTCATGGCTCAGTGGTTAATGAATCCGACTAGGAACCATGAGGTTGCAGGTTCGATCCCTGGCCTTGCTCAGTGGGTTAAGGATCCGGCGTTGCCGTGAGCTGTAGTGTAGGTTGCAGATGCGGCTCGGATCCCGCGTTGCTGTGGCGAAGGCCGGCGGCTACAGCTCCTGTTAGACCCCTAGCCTGGGAACCTCCACATGCCGCGGGTGCGGCTCTAGATAAAAGGCAAAAAGACAAAAAAAAAAGAAAAGAAAAATTTATGCCGCAACCTACATGCCCATAATCACACAATGGACTCAGAGGGAGCCCTTACCAGTTACGTGGCAGTTACGCGATCCGGGAGGAAAAAAATGGCACAACATTCTAAGCAGAAAAAAAGGATCAACAAAAGCAACTCTGGTTAACATGTTACACATCTACACCCATCATCTGTATTCTCACAGGAAAAAGACAAGAAAGAGATCAACATAAAACAGTGTCTAAGTAGTGGAATTTGGGTGGTTGTCATTTCCCCCGTTTTGCTTATCTGTGTTTTCTGTCCACAGTTCACACAAATGATGTCTGTGGTAGTTACGTGAATAGCAAATGGCAGCACAGGCAGCAGGACAGACTTCAGGCTCACAACCTGGGGAATTTTGTTTTCTGAGTTCCTTTAAGGCTTTGGCTAACATGACATGTTAATGCAAAAGTCAGTTTTCCCAGGTCAGTGTTACTGGGTTTTGTTTGCTTGCTTTGGGATGTGGATCATAGGCTTGCACTCAAGAGTTTGGGCACTCAGCAAAAGCCCTCCAAGGTGCAATTGAGTTTTAATTAGCAGTAGTTCTCCAAACGCAGGCAAAATTGACAGCAGCTCTGCAGTGTCAGAATGGGCCTAGGAAGCTTCTGAGGCCTTTAGTATAAAACATCCAGTAATGCTTATAAAAGTTGTGGTACCTGTCAGTCTGTCTGTCTGTCTGTCTGTCTGTCTGTCTGTCTGTCTATCCATGGCCTTGCCCATGGCATGGAGAAGCTCCCAGGCCAAGAATCGAACCCGAGTCAACACAGTGACTGGAGCCATAGCAGTGAGCATGCTGGATCCTTAAACTACTAAGCCACCAGGGAACTCTCATCTTTAGATATATTAGTTAAAATCCTCTGAAAGTATCTGTGTGGCTCTATATCAATCTTCTTTTGGACGTTACATCAAAAGTCTAAATTGGGACTTCCTGCTGTGGCACAACAGGATTAGTAGTATCGCTGGAGCGCCAGGATGCATATTCAATCCGCTGCCTGGCACAGTGGGTTAAGGATCTGGCATTGCTACCATCGTGCAATAGGTCGCAACTGCAACTTGGATCTGATCCCTGACCCAGAAACTCCATATGCCATGGGCTGCCAAAAAAAAGGAAAAAGGGTCTAAATTGGGGTCATTCTTCCTTTCTCTACAACCACACTGTCTGTGAAGGATGAAAAGGAATGCCCTACCTGCCACTCAAAAAACAAACAAACAAACAAACGATGTTACAGAGGCCAGCTACAAAATCTTTATTTTAAATGAATGTCCTACTACATTTGGTAGAAAGCACTGTGTCTGCAACCACTTCATCAAATCCAACCAAGAAAAAGGAAGAAAAGAAAAAGGAGGGGAAAGCAGCAAGTACTCCTTACACGCTGCTGTCATGTACCCCACTGGCATGTGGTGTTTACATTTAATTTAGGCTGAACACGACCCTGGCAAATCTCTTTTAGCAACTCAGTGTTTGCTTCAAAGGGATGTTAGGACACAGATCCTATTATCAGCATCCATGTCAACAGCAACACAGAAACCTTTAAAGTCCAGTCCTAAGGGAACCTATTTACCAAGGGAAGGACCCAACCAAAGGGGCAACTGACATGAAGTGTTGAAGGGCCCAACCTCCACTTTAATACCGACTCTTCATAAATTCTTCACACCTCTTCGTAAGTTGCAGGCAGTGTTCCTGTTGGTAGCGAAGCAGGATTTGTTTTCCCATCTCCTTCCTGCCTCTTCTCTAGTTTAGCTCCCAGATTTTGTGGCAAATAAAATAATTGTTTTTAATTCTTTTTTTCCTTTTAATTATTATTATTATTATTTTTTTTTTTTTTGCTTTTTAGAGCCGTACCCGCTGCATATGGAGGTTCCCAGGCTAGGGGTCCAATCAGAGCTACAGCTGCCAGGCTACACCACAGCCAGAGCAACATCAGATCCAACATCAGTTGCCTCGTCTGCAACTCACACTCCTTTTTAAAAAAAATTTTCTTTTTTGGCTGCTACATGGCATATGGAAGTTCCTGGGCCAGGGATCAGATCCGAGCTGCACTTGCAGCAACGACTTTAACCCACTGGGCGAGGCCGGGGATCAAACCTGTGTCTTGGCACTGCAGAAACACCACCAATCCCATGGTGCCAGAGCAGGAACTCCATAATAAAACAATTTCTGACAGGGAGACATGCATTTAGGAATTTGTTGCTGTTGTTCACAGGAGCTTAGAGAGACCGTGTTATAGCCATCCAAGTAATGCAGGTGATGCCTTGTCATGGTCTATTGTCAATGCTTAACTGTAATCCAATCAGGGTGTGGAATGGAGTCATCTCTGTGAAACTCCAAGTTTCAGGGAGCCACTGCACCCGAGCAGGACACTTTGCTTAGGGTGGCTGTTCTGGCAATAGATTTAATTTCCCCAGCACTGCACTGGGTAATAGAGACTATGCATAACTAGGGTCTGAAATTTATTCATTCAATCCGCACCTGTTTAGTGCCTGCCTTGGGTAAGGCTCTGTGCAAGGTGCTGTGTGTTGGTTCCAAAGAACTTTTGCCAAGTTTGCTTTAGGACTTTACCCACAACATGTATTAAATATAAATGCAGGGTGTCTTGAAAAGCCTCTGATAATGCTCCATAAATTTCACTTACAGTCGAGGCTTTAAGTGTACAGATGCCTGTCCCGTTAGTGTGATTTCCAGGGTTACTTTATCCTCTGTGCTTCCGAGGTTTCTATGACCGAGAGCAATGAGTTAATAAAAACATCCATGTGTACTTTTATTACTAATTTACAGCAGCTGACACAAAGTGGCAGCCCATATGCTAAATCCACCCAGCTAAGAAATGTTTTTGTCTGGCTATCATAGTGCTTTCAATTCTTTTTACAAATTAGTTGCCAAGCAAGCCAAGTGACATCAATGGGCGAATGGATAAACAAATCATGATAGGGACATACAAAGGAATATCATGTAGCCTTAAAAAAGGAAGGAAGTTCTGACACAGGCTGCATCGTGGATGGACCTTGAGGACATAATGCCAAGTGAAATAAGCCAGTCACAAAAAGACAAATATTGTCTCATCTCATTTATATGAGGGACCTAAAGTGGTCAAATTCATAGAGACATAAAGTAGAAGGATGGTTGCCAGGCGTTGGAGGAGGGGCAAGGGAGTTGTTTAATGGGGAGAGTTTCAGTTACATAAGATAGAGTTCTGGAGACTGGCTACACCACAGTGTGGATGTAACGTGATATCTGTACACCTAAAAATGACTAAGATGGTAAATTTTATGTTATACCTATTTTAGCACCATTTAAAATCTTGCCAGGAGTTCCCATCCTGGCTCTGCAGTAAAGAACCCGACTGGTATCCATGAGTGCATAAGTTTAATCCCTGGCCTTACTCAGTGGGTTGAGGATCTGGTGTTGCCATGAGCTGTGGGGTAGGTCGCAGATGCAGCTTGGGTCCAGCATTGCTGTGCCTGTGGCCTAGGCAGGCAGCTATAGCTCCAATTTGACCCCTAGCCTGTGAACTTCCATATGCCATGGGCACGGCCCTAAAAAGACCAAAAAAAAAACAAAAAAACAAAAAAACACCTTGCCAATACTTAAAAACTGGGAGAAGTCACAGAAAAAAATAGAGATTTTCAGCTTGTGTTAAAATATGGAGAAGATATGACAGCACGCCCTGCTGCCTGGAGTAGAAGCTGGAGCAGAGCGGCCATACACCTTTGATGTGCTCCAGTCCCTTCAAGTCCCCACCTTCCCTGATGTCAACCTGCAGAGCATGTATCATTTATTAATGGCAGGGGTTCCGAACAAGGGGTGATGGTGTCTGTGCACTAGGACTCTACTCTCAGTTCTAGCCACAGCACCCTTATCTGTACCCAGAAGAGAAGATACTCCTAAGATTCTGGGTGTATCCAGAGAAGGCTACCATAAGTTCCCAAGTCCAGGACATTCGGTTTGCCTGATTTATGGAACCTCAGCTAGAGAAGAAAAGTAAGACAGGCTGTACTGCCTGAGCTATAGCTAAGACCAGCATACTGGGACTCACTAAAGCTCAGTGGTATTCAGTCTCCCTGTAGGGGCGGATGCAGCGTTCGCTCTCCTCCCACTGGAAGGTCCAGCCTCTGAGCGGAGGTTCTCAACCTCACTCTGTCAAGAGCCCTCAAATCAGCTAATTAGGAGTCCTGTCCTTGGTGACCACTGACAGCACAAAGATCCTTCTCCTTCTCCACGGTGACTAATGTCACACTGAAGATGCCCACTTAGACCTCATGCCCGCCACCCCTCTGGAAGGAATGCAAGCGTGATGTGTATTATCAGGAACATTTAGTTCAGGTCAGTTCATTTATACTGGGCAACACTGTGTTGTACTGAATAATTCTATAACAAGAGAAATGATTTGAAAAGTTTAATTCTGGGTGGCTTCCCTTAGCATTTTATGTCTCATCACAGGGAATGAACATCAAGTGGCTTGCAGGTCTCAGACCCTATAGATTTGACAAAATGATAATGCCTACTATTCCCACCCTCTAACCAGGAAGCTTTTAGAAATGTGTGGCTATGATTTTTAGTTGTCAAATGATGAGAGGTAGGTGCTACTAGCAATTACTGTGCTGAGGCAGGGATGGGAAATAGTCTCTTATACTTGAGAGGTGTCACACGATGGAACTGACCCACCCAAAGGTCCTCAAATCAAAGAAGGCGAAGGCCATGCTGTTTTATGTTGACTCCTTGGCACCTGTGGGCTTTTAGCACGTGACCCAGGATATAGGGAAAATGAACCAAGATCAGAATTCCATAGCTAGACTCCCAGGGTCTGGCTGAGAATATAAATACTATATGCTCCCTTGAAAGCCTACAGCCTTTCTCAATCTGTTTCTACGTATGCAAAAAGAGGCCTGGGACTTCGGCTCACCTTCTGAATTTTCTGAAGGTTTAGCTAAAATATGGATATCAAACAGGGTTTGCAACTACAGAACAAAGGGCACAATTAAGCAGTGGCTTTTAAAAACTATGTTAATAGCCCAAATGTCAACAAATGAATATGTTCTTAAATTTAAAAAAAAATTGAAAATGTGATACATATCAAAGGATGAACTGTAAAGACATGCTAAATGAACTAAGTCAGATACAAAAGACAAACGTTATGTAATTTCACTTATATGAGCTATCTTGAGTAGTCAAATTCACAAGACAGAAAGGATAAGCATGGTTACCAGCAGCCGTGGAAAGGAAGAAAAAGTTAATTATTGTTTAATGAGCACATAGCTTCAGTTTGGGAAAATGAAAAAGTTCTGGAGATGGATGATGGTGAATGTTCGTCATAAAACTGAACTGTATACTTTAACATAGTTACAATGATAAATTTTGCTATGGATAGTTGACTACAATTCTATTTTATTTTATTTGGATTTTTTTAAATTTAATTTTATTGAAGTATACTTGATTTAAAATGTTGCACTAACTACAATTTTAAAAGTTAAAAAAGAACCTTCCTCATCAGTAAAAATGAATGTATGTGCATAGTAGAATCAGAAAATGCAGATAAATAAAACGTAACTCCTTGTACAACTCAGGAATGACCACACTCATTCTTTTGATTTAAATCCTCCCAGGATTTATTCTTTTAATGATTTTTTTTTTGTCTTTTTAACTTCTAGGGCCTCACCGGAAGCATATGGAGGTTCCCAGTCTAGGGGTTGAACCAGAGCTGCAGCCGCCGGCCTTCGCCACAGTCACAGCAATGCGGGATCTGAGCCATATCTTCAATTTACACCACAGCTCACGGCAACGCCTGATCCTTAATCCACTGAGCAAGGCCAGGGATCGAACCTGCGTCCTCATGGATGCCAGTCAGGTTCGTTAACCACTGAGCCATGACGGGAACTCCTATTCTTTTAATGATCTTTTAAGATGAAAAACGTTTGAGAAAACATTATCTGATGAACGTTGAATCTAACATTATTTTCACTGAAATAATCAGTTTGGACAAGGCAAGGAGGAATTCACAGCATTAGGAGGAAAGTAAGGGGGGGAGGAGCAAAAGGAGAAGAAAGAAGGAGAGGGAGAAGAGGAAGGGGAAGAAAAAGAAGACGAAGATGAAGAAGAAAAAGAAAAAGGAGAAGAAGCAAACCAAACTGTCCACTATTGAATAACAAATTCGGTTTTGCCACTCTTTCCAAGGAAAAGTGGGCTTAAATGTTTTTAAAAATCAGATGAATTTCTGAATTGTGTTACCTTAAAGAGGGCACAGAGAAAGGTCATCTCTTTTTCCAGAAACCTATAAGCCAGTCTGATTTTTATTGTGTTTCATTAAAATTTTAAATGTGAAATATGTTCTGGCAAATGAAAAACTGAAATGCTCCTGCCCACATTAGGGATTAATTGCTTGGAAAATTCCATTTTAAAAATTGTAGTGGTTGAAACTAAGGGGCATTTTTTTCCCCATCACTCAACTGTATGCGAATTATTTTATATAACTTTCTATCAAGGCAATCCAAATATGTAATACAAGTTTTTCCTCAAATTTTATATTTTGGAAAATGTAGAAGAATGTAGAAATGTTCTTGAAATGGTTTTAAAAATCATGAATACAAGAGTTCCTGTTGTGGCACAGCAGAAATGAATTTGAGTAGGAACCAGGAGGTTGTGGGTTCGATCCCTGGCCTCCCTCAGTGGGTTAAGGATCTGGCATTGCCGTGAGCTGTGGTGTAGTTCGCAGACACGGCTCAGATCTGGCATTGCTGTGGCTGTGGTGTAGGCTGGCAGCTGTAGCTCCAATTTGACCCCTAGCATGGGAATCTCCATATGCTGTGAGTGTGACCCTAAAAAGCAAAAAATAAAATAAAATAAATTGTGAATACATATAATGAAGACATACCAGTCAAAGAAAATTGTACAGTGTTACTTATGAAAGCATACAGATGATTTTCAAATGAATCCCTTGGTGACATTTCAGAAGACTTTATTAAACAGACTTTTCTAGACTTCATAAATGTATTTAAAGTATTCTTCAAAAGCAAATAATGATTAGTAGGATATACCATGGGATTACCAAGGAAAAAACCATAACCAACCAACTTCTTTCAATAATTCGTAGGGTTTTTATTTTTGTTTTGTTCTGTTATAGATCATAGGTCAAAGAGTACAGCAAAGAGTATCTGGATTTCAACAGCCATTTGGTACAGTTTTCTTATAAAATCTTTGATAAGGGAGAAGCCAAGAGTGACTGCACAGAGTACTGATTGACGGCTCAATTCTGAGAGATGCCACCCCTCTCCGTATTTGACTGTCCCAACAGTGATGTGTGCATATTTTAAGTGAAAGCACAAATGACATGCTAGTGAAAAATAGTTCTAAGTACTAATAATTTGCTGCACAAGAGATTTAAAATTATTTAGCCAATTTAGACAAATATACCTAACCTCACAAGAAAAGATTAAGAAATTAAAATCCTATTATTTGGGTGTTTAAAAAAATAGCACATATACGCCAATGGGGGGTGCATTTAGGAGAAAAAGGAAGGAAGGAATTATCCTTTAACAGAGAAGTTATATGAAAAGCAAGGAATTAATCCTACTAAACTGTAACTAACAAGAATGAGGCAGATCAGACGGTTTTATAATGCTGAGCACTTATGTGTCAAGCACCACTAGTTCTCAATACTTGATATTACTTGAAGTAATATCTCATCAGTAGCACTCAACAGAGAGGGCACCATTATTCCATTTGTTTGAATAAGTAAATTAAGATGCAAAGAATTTAAAGGATGGTCCAAGATCACCTGATTTTAGGTGAGGTGAGCTGGATTTGCATCCCAAGCTAAGAAAGCAGGTGATACAAACATCACAAGCTACGAGCAAGCCAAAGGTGTTAAGGGGACAGAAGGAAAGTCAGTGTTGCTAGCACATGATGTGTGGCACAAAATGAGTGGACACTGGACAACCATTTGGGGAGTTATTGCTGACCACTGCAGCAGAAGTGTGAAAAGACAGGGTTATAAACATCTGTCCTTCAAAGTGGTTATGCAGAGGCAAGAGATCATCTGTCAAACATGAAGAAGAGTTTAGGCATTGAGTCTAGAATTAAACTAGAGACCCTGAGTTTCTTTGATCCTACAAACAGACCAGTAGTAATAGTGGTAGCAGAGTTTACCATTTACCAAAAATATCCTATGTGCAAGTTTCCTTATATCCTTTATTCTTATAACATTGTCCAGTAGATCTTATTATGCCCACTGTAAACACAGAAAAATTAAAATCCCATAGGCAAGTCAGTTAACAGGACCAAGATTCAAGGATAGATCTGTCTAGTTATGAGAAACCATGCCTGCTGCACAACTTTCCTTCCTAAAGGAGCAACCAGACCATAGGAACACTTGATTTGTGCAGTAGTTTTAGCAAGAATCTAACTCTCACCTAAAACCAGATTGTTTCTCTCCAACTTACACAGTCTCCAAAGAATTTCCCAGAAATTATCATGAATTTCAATTTAAATTTGTACATTTCATTCACAAGAAAAAAGAAAAAGCAAACATGTTACAAATGATGGCAAAGTTAAACTAGTCTCTCTCTATCCCCCAATCACATGCTCAAAATAACCAAAGAAACTATCCTGCAGTTGATATTCACTCCTATCACAAAAACTATATAAATCAATTAATCGATCAGCCAATCAATACACAAACACGCACACATATATATATACACACACACACACATATTTACACATATAAGGTGTTTCTTTTCAAAGAAATAAAATCAAGTTGTACATATTACAGAGCCTTCTCACATGCACATTGATATTAAAATTCTAAACAAAATATCAATAAATCAAATATGACAACAAATAAACACAATGATAAAGTATGACCAAGTGGGATTTATCCTAGTAATGCAAGATTGGTTTAACATCAGAAAAATCTATCAAGATAATCTGCCATACAAAATAAACTTAGAAAAATCATATGATCATCTCAATAGACAGAATAAGAGTATTTAGCAAACTCCAATACCAATTCCTAACATAAAACCTTTGGCAAATTATAAATAACAGGAAAGTTCTTCAACCTGATAAAGGAAATCCTTGAGCTATGTATAGTTAGTGCCATATTTAATGGAAAAGATCAATCAAGAAGAGAACATCTGTTCTTTCATTTCTATTCAACACTTTATTAGAGATGCTAGCCAGTGTAATAAAGCAAGCAAAGGAAATAAAAGGCATCCAGACTGGAAAAGGAAGTTGTAAAACTCTCTTTTTATCATCAGGTACCATGATATTTATGTCCAGAGATGGCAAAATGTAACAGTTATTGTACCTAAGTTTTTTCTTTTTCTTTTTATGGTAGCACCCATGGCATATGGAAGTTCCCAGGCTAGGGGTCAAATTGTAGCTACAGCTGCCAGCCTACGCCACAGCCACAGCAACACAGGATCTGATCCACATCTGTGACCTATACCACGGCTCATGGCAACTCAGGATCCCTGAACCCACTGAGCAAGGCCAGGTATTGAACCTGAATCCTCACGGATACTAGTCAAATTCATTTCTGCTGCACCACAATGTGAATTCCCTTGTATGTAAGTTTTACTGGAACACAGTTATACCCATTTCCTTATGTATTGTCTATGGCTGCTTTCCCCATACAATGGGGAAAAGCTGACAAGGTGTGAGAAAGATTATATGACTCACAAGTCTAAAATATTTACTATCTGACTTTTTAAGAAAAAAGTTTGCTGACTCCTGATCTACATACAAAATCTGATGAAATATACAACAAAATTATGAGAACTAATAAGCCACTTTAGCAACACTGCAGAATACAAGATTGCTAAACATAAATCAATTACATTTTATATACAGGCATATTTCATTTTATTGTGCTGAGCTTTACTGCACTTCACAAATACTGTCTTTTTTATAAACCACAAGTATGCAGCAACCTTGCATTGAGAAAGCCTATGAGCACCATTTTTCTAAGAGCATATATACTCACTTCATGTCTCTGGGTCACATTTTGGTTATTCCCAAGGTATATCAAACTTTTTCATTATTATTGTATTTGCTAGGATCAGTGATCTTTGATGAATCTGATTGGTTTTTTATTTTATTTTTTTTAATAGCCACACCCTTGGCATATGGAAGTTCCTGGGCCAGGGACTGAATCTGAGCCTAGGCTCTGACCTACACTACAACAGTGGCAATGCCAGATGGTTTAACCCACTGAGCCAGGCTAGGGATCGAACCCAAGTCTCTGAAGTGACCTGAGCCACTGTAGGCAGATTCTTAATGCACTGTGCCACAACAAGAACGTCTGTATTTTTAATTAAGGTCTGTATATCGGTTTTTTAAAGACATAATGCTATTATACACTTAATTGACTACAGAATCATGTAATCATAACTTTTACATGTATTGGAAAACCAAAAAGTCATGTGACTCACTCTGTTGCAATATTTGTTTCAATGCTGTGGTCTGGAATTGAACCTGTAATACCTCAAAGGTATACATACACTTGTAATTTGTAATCAGAAATTGAATATTTAAAATACATTTGTAATAGCATTAAAAAGTAAAAAATGCTCAGGGATAACCCTGACTAGAAATGGGAATGACCTGTATAGACACTATACAAATTTACTGTGAAATATTTTAAAAGATGTACCCTGTTTATGTTCAATATCTTTAAAAATGTCAATTCTCCCCAAACCGTGCTATATCTCTATATTCAACACAATCACAATTAAAATCCCAACATAACTGTGTTTTTTGTAGAAATGGACAAATTCTACCATCCAGTAAGAATTATTAATTACCCATTCATCAATAATTTCTACACATTCTAACAACAACCACCTGGAAATTCAGCTTAGGGCAGTAGAACAATCAACACAGTGATACCAACATCATGATATATGTAACATACTAGCAAGAAACTAGTGGTGATCCATGGCAATTCCACTCAGACATTACAAATCAATCACTATACTCTTTTTCTAAGCCTGGATAAAGCATCCAGGTCTAACAGTTTGGAGCTGGTACAAAAGGTGAACCCTCATTGCCATTCTAGACATCTAGTAGATGTTGCTGACTGAGGTAGGTAGTTTTCTATCTTCATCTTTTTGCCTGGCTCTCTCTATACCACTTCATTGCTTTGCCAAAATCAAGGAAAACGGGTTTTTGTAGTGCTGCCTACATTTAGTCTGCATTTGAATATGTTCCCATAATGTTCTTTTTTAAGAGCCAATACAGGACGCATATAATCCAGGAAGCTTCCTACTGACTAAGCCCATGACAATACTAAGTGTGACTTGCTCTGAATCCTTCTGGCACTGGATTCTGGGCTAGATGATGCCATACTTAGTTATCTGCAGCTAGCGTTATCCTCTGAACCTCATTTTTCTCACCAGTAAAATGATGAAAGTTACATGTATATTACAGAGTTGCTGTGAAGACAAGATGATGTATGTTTACCACTGGGATGTGAGCTCTACCGATACTGAGATTTTGTCTCAATCACTGTAACACCAGCACCTAGAATACTGCCAAAGAGACGGTAAGGGTTGAATAAATAGCTATTACATAAATGAATATGTAAATAGCATTTCCCATCATGGCATATAAAAAGGAGTTCAATTCATGTACATAGATAATATTCTGCAGGATTGAGCTTCTTTTTTGGGGGGGGGCTTTTGTCATTTTAGGGCCACACCCGCGATATGGAGATTCCTGGGCTAGGGGTCTAATTGGAGCTGCAGCTGCTGGCCTGCGCCAGAGCCACAGCAACGCAGGATCCGAGCCACGTCTGCAACCTACACCACAGCTCACAGCAACGCCGGATCCTTAACCCACTGAGAGAGGCCAGGGATGGAACCCGCAACCTCATGGTTCCTAGTCGGATTCGTTAACCACTGTGCCATGACGGGAACTCCAGAACTGAGCTTCTTGAATCTAGGCACCCTGGATGCTCTATTTGTCCCTGGGAATCATTTTTCTCTCAGAGCTTCTCAAGTTAGAAATTAAGGCAAACATCATGAATACAGCTGGACTAGAGTGAAATAAACAAGGCACAACTCTTGGGTGCAGATTTTACGAAAGTGCCCCCCCAAACTCAGTAACTGAGAAAAATAGTTGTTGTCATGCAATATTTTTCAAAATCAAAATTAATGCAGAAAAAAATCCCCAGTGAACCAAATTATCAGTTTTAGATGAAGATAAGTTCAGTTAACAGAGCAATGCTGAGCCATACTGAAGCCTGAGGCAATAGGACAAGAAAGAATAGCATCGATCCTACCTTTATTTAAAATAATTTTGATTTTGAAAAACAATATATTAAAATAGCATTTCTTGATTATTAAGTTTTTTAGCATCCCCTTAAATTTTGTGTTGAAGGTGAATGCCTCACTGGCTTCACCTACCCCTAGCCCTGCCCAGCTGTCTAAACAAGCGTTGAAAAGTCCCTTAGAGGAGTTCCCATTGTGGCTCAGCAACCATGAGGACACGGGTTCGGCCAGGGATCAGTGGGTTAAGGATCTGGCATGGCCATGAGCTGCGGTGTAGATCGCAGATGCAGCTTGGATCCTGAGTTGCTGTGGCTGTGGCGTAGTTTGACCCCCAGGTTTCCCCTAGCCTGGGAACTCCATACGCCACAGGTGCAGCCCTGAAAAACAAAAGACCAAAAAAAAAAAAAAAAGAAGACGGAAAAGAAAAGTCCCTTAGATCATCCATGAAATAGAATATTCTACTCTCAATACATTCAGGTCAGTCAGTTTGTCACCACTGCTGGAACGGCTCATGGTTCCTCCAGGTAAGCCCTGAATGAAGAGGCTGGCTTACATTGAAGGAGTCTGGCCATCTACAAAATGTGTCTTTAAGCAGCATCATCACATTCAGATCAGGAGGTGCTGATGTTGTGGGGAACTCCTGGGAACTGAGACACAGCAGAATCACATCTTCCATGTTACCTGGACTCCAGGCACCGCCTCCAAGGCAGGTGGACACAACTACATTATTTTGTCTATGTGTGTTCTTACTTGTATTCTTTCCATCTGTCTGTCTCTCTCTCTGACACACACACCTGACTTGTGCAACTGGAATGTATAAATAATGTGACCCTACTGGAAATGCAATAGCCCCCGCCCCAGCCTAACTGCCCATGGACCAACTGACTCTGTCCTCAGGAACCACCGTGCCTTTGGATCACTAGTGATTTCCTTCAGCCACCAAGACAAAGGCGACTCTGGCAGCCAGGCTCTGTATTCCTTTTGCTTTCCCTAAGTACCCGCACCATATTGCTTCCCACAAATTCACAGCTTTATCCTGAGATGAAATCGCACCATTTCTGCCAGGAATCACACACGGAAACATGGTTCTGTTTTGTTTCTGGACATACTGTATTTGATAAAATTAGAAGAAAGTCACCATATCAACATTTTCACACAAGGAGAAGGGAGGAAAAAAAAAAAAAAAGGAGGAAAGCAAAACTCACTACAAGACCCAGAGAAGAGAGGAGAAAATGTTTCTTGCAGGTTTCAAATCTTCAGGTAAAAAATATTCACTCCTATTCCTCTTTGTTCCCACTCGTGGCACCTAGCCAGCCACCAACTACTATGAGAATTGGATGCCAATCCCATTAAACCTGTTTAAACCTAAATGGAGAGATGGTCATGGGAGGAAATGAAATCTCCCTGGTCCAAGTCTCTTTAGGAGAACTGGATATTCTCTGCAAGCTCTCTGAAATCAGTTCCATGGGGGGGGGGGCGGGTCACTGGTACAAAATATGGACTTGGCACAGTACCTCTCTTAACAGAAGGGAGGTTGGGTAATTATGCTCATGTAAATATTCATGGCGGGAATATTCTTGAAGTTCAAATCAGGCATTGTCTAGCACCACCACTGTGCAAATTCTGCAGTCACTGAGGATCACATTTAACTAGTTCCAGGTACTTTCCAGATGAGGTAACAGAGGCTTGCTTATCAAGGCTGGGTATCCTGCCTTAGGTCATACTGACAGCAGGTGTGACCCTCCCCCAAAACTTCTGCCAAGAACCAAGATTTTTTTTTTTTTTTGGTTATACCTGTGGTGTATGGAAGTTCCTGGGCCAGGGATGGAATCTGAGCCACAGCTGCAACCCCTACCAGTCAGACCCTTAACCCACCACACCTGGCTGGCCAGGGATCAAAGCTGTGCCACCAAAGAGACAATGCTAGGTCCTTAACCTGCAATGCTACAGCAGGAGCTCCAAGGAACCATGATATTTTCAGCTGCCCTATAATAAGATCATTTGAGTCCAAGACTGGCACAGGTCCGGGCTTTGTCCAATACCTCCCTATGTTTCCACAAACGAGACCCCTTTCCCCAGTGCTCCAAGATATGCCATATGACGTGAGTGGCTTCAGAAATGCAGCCAGCAGTCACAAAGTCACAAAGGTTCACTCCTCTAAGACCATCACAGAGGGAAATGTGAGTGGAGAGTGATTCATAAAAAACTCAGAGTGCACAAAGAAAGCCAATGAAACGAGACAAGTTCACTTGCATTCTTTCTTCATTAACTAGTGTATTTTCCTTCTAATTATAAAACTATGATGATCTCACAAGGCTATTAGCTGCCTGAAGATGCAAAGCCTTTTCCTGTCTTAGTCACTGATTTACCCCCGTCCAGGTCTGAATCTAATGTTGCATAAACATTTCCTGACTACATTTCTTTTCAATGAAAGAAAAATATATCTATTTATTGAGAAATTCTCCAAAACATGGGAAAATATTTTTAATGAAGCAAAATTCATCATTTCACAACACGAAGATAGTGGCAGTTATATTTTAGGGTGTTCTGATCAGAATGTATTACGTGCATGTACATACATGTTTCCAGTCTAATTTGAGATTAGACCATATATAGAATTTTGCATCCTACTTTTCTGTGCCAACTAACATCTTATCTTGCCTTTAATTTTAGCCTTGCTTTTGGTTCTTTCTTCTTTACCTCAAGGGCATTGGCAGCTAAAGGCACCAGAAATGACAAAATCGATAAACAGAGACCCAAAGTCAAACACCAGAGGTTCTTGCTGGAGTTAAACATCTTTGGTGCAATAAAAAGAGTCTAACTAATTCTTCCTTATTTACTCACCAGTAAAATGATGACAGGTTTTTTTTTTTTTTTCAATTAACAAGTCAAACAAATACTAGGACAATTACGGTCATATTAAACCTTGTAGTAGTCTCCACACAAAAAGGATATTTATCTTTCTACCAAAGATAAAGAAATGTATTTATCTTTCTACCAAAGATAAAGAAATGTATTTATCTTTCTACCAAAGATAAAGAAATGAACGGCAGGACCATAAAAGAGACATGGCGGACAACAATGGCAGGTATCAGATTATCCAAGCACCTCTAAATCTAAAGACTGCCAAGCAGTTCCTATAAGAATCACAGACTTTCCCCCCGCCAACTGTTTCAGACCATGAAAATTCGTTTCTAAAAAATCAATTGTGCCTTTCAGTTCTGCTGACTTCTTCATCAATATCTCCGCTTGGGTATCAAATAGATAATGAGACCTAAAGTCTCCAAAGTTGAACAATATTCTCCCTCTTCAAACCCTGCAGCCTACTCCATCTCAAGAGATGATGGCAGCAGCTTCCCTTTGGGCTCAGGGCAAAAATCAGGATGTCATCATTTTCTCCTCTCCTTCTCCCACACCTCCCATCAAACCTCTGCCTTCAGAAAAGACCCAGCACCTGCCCACTTCCTCCTCATGCTGGGCAAGCTTCTATCACTGCCCACCTTCACAGCAGCATAAGCCTCTCAACTGGGCTTCCTGCATCCCACATGCCTCCGCATAGTCTTATATCCACAGAGCATCTAGATTGGTCCTTTAAAATGTTCAGCCAACCAATGAACTAGTTAGACTCTTTTTACTCTTTTTTATTTTTGTGCTCTTATATCCACAGAGCATCTAGATTGGTTCTTTAAAATGTTCAGCAGCACAAGGGACATTTCTGGGGTGAAGGACAGACTTCTATACCCCAGTTGTGATCACAGTTACATGACTATGAAAGCTCATAGAACTGTATGCCAATAAAAAAGAATTCTACAATATGTTAAAAAAATTAAACCAAAATCTCAGACCAGAGAAGTTCTCGGCTCTAAATTCTGTATCATAAAAGTGAAGGTCTCACATGATCCAATCCCCTATCGACTTCCTGATGTCATCTTCTAACATAGTCATCTCCTCTCTGCACATTTTGGTCCAGCCACACTGCCCCGCATCCCCTTACTGCTCCTCAAACAAGTTAGGTAGGCTCCTGCCCTGGTAACTTTGTATTGGTTTGTTGCGTTTACCTAGAATGTATCCTCCTTCACCAACAGTACTCCCCCTCTCCTGCCCCAGATATTCACACAGTTAATATCCTCTACTCCAACTCTTGCACCAAAGTCACCTCCCCAATTAGGCTCAAATAGACATGGCCAACCATCTCCTATCAGCATTCTCAATACCCCTTAATACCCTTAATAGCTCTACCTGGCCTTTTCCTTTCACAGATTTTTATCCATTTCAGACATAGCCTTATAACTTAATTACCTATGGCCACTGTCTGACTCCCCATTACTCACACCCGAGGGAACCAAAGTTCAGCTTTCTTCTGTTCACCAATATATCCCCAATGCCTAGTAAAACACCTAGAATGTAGTAGGTATTTAATAAATACCTACTAAATAAATGAACACACACAATTGGACCTTATCACAGGTGAGGCACTACATTAGTCCCTATGAGAGATTCAACATGTAAAATGGCAGTTATTCTGTTCCATAAGTGGGCTGGACTACCTAATCCCCAAGGTCCCCTCTATCTCACAAACTCATTTCAAAGGGTTATTTTATTTTTTTTAATTTTTTTTATTATTTAAAAAATATTTTTAAATGATTTTTTTTTTCAAAAGGGTATTTTAAACTATGCCAAAGGCTCCATCGGAATGTAAGCTTCCTAATAGCAGGAATTTTAGTCGGCTTCCTTGCTGCTACATCCTCATCCCTAGAACAAGGCGTGGCATGTCATATGTAGTGCTCTATATCTCATGAATGAGTAGGCTCCCTGTGGACAAGAGATACAGCTCTTTTGGTTCTGACTGTCTGATCATACCTAGCACATAGAAGAATACCAAGCACAGAGGCTCAGCTCTGGGGTAAACTCAGTCTAATCTCCTAGTGGTCAGATCAAAACAATCCCAGGTGACAGCACTACACACAGGCCTCCCTCAATATTCTCAGGAATATTAGCAAAAGGGCTGATTTTAAACATGGCACAGAAGGACTTCACTTCGGTGGCAGCCCGCTGGAATTCCTACCAGGTGCATCACATCGGACAGAACCTCATCAATGTGAGTATTCTGGGCATGCAATCAAGGTCAAGTAAGTCTCCGGTGGGAAGCGAGCTTCTCCAGAGAAATCGCTGCGTTTTCCCTTCACATTCTGACCTTGTTACCTCATTTCTTAATCTTGAACGTCACATCAAGGCCACCATGAGCCCAACTATCCGGGGAAGAAACCTCAGCTACGACTGACCCCAAAGGCCTCTGATCTATCACAATTCTCACAGGCTTTGCTTCGTGGATGTTCCAAAGATGGACAGGCATCTTCAGCAAATAGCTGCTGCCGTGAGATACGACTACAGTGTGGACAACCTTTAGAGTGATGGGTACCATTCATCCTTCACCACTAAGAAAGACATGTTTGTGAACCATATGTGCAATTTTAAATTACACACAAAACATTACAAAGAAGTTTGGGATTAAGAGATACACACTACTGCATATAACATAGACAAACACCTAGGATCTCCTGTATAGCACGGGGAACTATATTCAATATTTTATTTTATAATAAAGTCTAATGGAAAAGAATCTGAAAAAGTACATATATATATATGTATGTATATGAATCATTTGCTGTACACCTGAAACTAATATAACATTGTAAATTAACTACACTTTAATTAAAAAATAGTTAAAAAAAGAAACAAGTGAAATTCATTTAACGTGTTTTCTCTAAACTGATATATCCAAACTACTGTAATTTCAACATTAAATCGATACAAATTTATTAATAAAAATATTTACACCTCTTTTTTTTTATACTAACTCTTCAAAATCTGGTATATGTTTTACACGGACAGCATATCTTGAGGCAGCCCAGTCACTGCAGAAATGCTCCAATAGTTACATGTGACTAGTGGCTACCACAGTGGAAAGCCCAGGTCTAGATGTTAAGTTCCTTCTCCTTCAGGATGCTATTGCTGCTCTCAGGCTAGTATCATTTAAAGATCTTATAATTGGAGTTCCCTTCGTGGCTCAGTGGTTAACAAATCCGACTAAGAACCATGAGGTTGCGGGTTCGATCCCTGGCCTTGCTCAGTGGGTTAAGGCTCCGGCGTTGCCGTGAGCTGTGGTGTAGGTTGCAGACGCAGCTCGGATCCCGTGTTGCTGTGGCTGTGGCAAAGGCTGGCGGCTACAGCTCCTGTTAGACCCCTAGCCTGGGAACCTCCATATGCTGCGGGTGCGACTCTACATAAAGGCAAAAAGAAAAAAAATAAAAATAAATAAAAAATAAAGATCTTATAATTGATCTGAAAATGTCTTCGAACCAATAATGACATCACTTTCATTATTCTCGGTTTCAAAAGCATGCTTTTTGCAAGGCAGTTAAATGAGGCCATGTTATAATGTGCATTATAGTTAAGTAAGAGAGACCTGACCTGTCTATGCTACTTGAAAATACTACATATGTTCCTGTGACCTTGAACTAGAACCCATTTCATTGAATTCCATCAACTTTCTTAAGTTTTTTATGGTGGGATTTCTTATTGATGGCAAGGACAGTATGTGCTGACTGCAAGGGTTTTTGAAACAGCTATGCCAGTATCAGCGACAACGAAGGATAAACAAATGAACATCAACAGAAAAGAGGTTAGAGCAGGAACAAGTTCAAATGCATTTACCTTGTCATTGTAATTGCACCCCTGCAGTCTAGCTCTTAGTGTTCTAATAAGTGCAACCAAGATGAGGCTTAAGAACAGGACTCTGTAGGAACTCAAAGGAATGTTCTACCCAACTCTTTAAATGACTTTTTAAAGAACTGAAAAACACATTCAGGTTAGGTGGGAATTTACCAGGTGAGAGTGTTGCTTTGAAAAATCTATACCAAGAAGAGCTTTTGTCATTTTCTCCTTCAAGATAAGATTGTTGCTTCTACTAGCCTCTCAAAGGCAAAGCTGATGACTAGAATAGGAAAGGCAGTTCAATTTGGAGAACTTTCCACAGCGAGAAGGGTGTGAAGTTCAAAGCTAGATGGAATATAAAATAATTAACACATCACAGAGCATCCAGACTCAGACATTCTCTACCCCATTTCCATTTCCCACAGCCCAAAAAAGCTACTTTTGCAAAAGAGAGCAAACTGGCTTAAAGTTAACTTTCTCCCTTCAAGTGGAAGGTTGGTTTCAAGTATTGCTCAGCCTACAGAATGAGATATTCTGGCCCAGTTCTAACAGCTGATTCAGCAGAGACCAGCTGGAACAATGGTTTTTAGGAGACCAATTCTGGAATTGGTGAGGCTCTGAAAGCATCCTGCCAAAGTCAGCGATTTCTTCAAAATGGGGTCAGGTTATCAGAACTGAGATGCTCTATCCACAGGCCCTCTTTCTTGGAGAAGGCAAAGACCAGCCTATACACACCCAGTATCCCAAAAACAGCCAATATATAATTGACAGCAACTTCCAGCAGAACTGAGTGATAAGCAGTGTTTAGCAAAGCTGGGAAGTCATGGATTTATCTGCAATTACTTGTGAGTATTCCATTCAAGTGGCAGAAAAACCTTAAGAATGAGTCATGGGTCATGGTTTTTGACTTTTGAAAAAGCACATAAAAGCAGAAAGAACAAAAGCAGGAGGCATCCTAAATTCTTATGTCCTCAGTCTCCCTAAAAATAAATTTGAAGCATGTGGGCAAAAGGATATCAGTAACTACAGCACTAATATAAATGGAGGATGTCAGAGTTACAACTCAACAAATATGCCTAGATTCAGGACAGTGCCTCACAAAACTGTATGTGTGATATTCTTGGTAAGTCGAGCATAAAGAGCAGGCATGCCTTCTGTGATTCATTTATTCATTCAACCACTTTATTCACACCTTTCATGCAGTGGGTACTATGCCAGACAACGGTGCTACAATAGTTAATGAGGACCTGCCTCCATAAGTTCACCTGAGTCAGTGATACTGATATTTACATTAAGAATTGCTATTTGGTGAATGTGCCACTATGTGTTATGTGCTATGCAAGGCACTCACTTAAACCTAACAATCGGAGTTCCCTTTGTGGCTCAGTGGTTAACGAATCCGACTAAGAACCATGAGGTTGCGGGTTCGATCCCTGGCCTTGCTCAGTGGGTTAAGGATCCGGCTTGCCGTGAGCTGTGGTGTAGGTCGCAGATGCGGCTCGGATCCCGCGTTGCTGTGGCTCTGGCATAGGCTGTTAGCTACAGCTCCTGTTAGACGCCTAGCCTGGGAACCTCCGTATGCCGCGGGTGCGGCTCTACATAAAGGCAAAAAGACAAAAAAAGAAAAAAAAACTAACAATCATTAGCAATTAGGCATTAAGACCATTTTACAGATGATGGAACTGAATCTTAACAGCAGTCAAACAATTTGCCATGGTCAGCCAATAAGACAGTCAATGACAGAGCCAAGATGCAAGTTTAGGTTTGTCTGATTTCTGTCCTAAGCTTCATGTTTGAAAATAAGATGTTTATACTGTATAGCACATCTTGTAATAACCTATGATGGAAAAGAATTTGAAAAAGAATAAAGGTACACATACATATGTGTGTGTGTGTGTATATATATCTGAATTGTGTGTATATATGTATGTGTGTGTACCTGAATCACTTTGCTGTACACCTGAAACTAACACAATATTGTAAATCTACTATGCAGCAGTTTTAAAAAATAAGAAGGTTTATAAATAATGCTTGAAAGTATCATTTTGATACTTTAAAAAAATCATGCAAGCCAAACGTTAGCAGGATTGAGTGATAGTTTGTGCATTCCATTAAAATTTGTGATTGAAAAACCCTCACTTTAAAAAATGAATATAAGATAGCTTCACCAAAAAGACATATGGATGGTAAATACACACATGAAAATATGTTCAACATCTTAATCATTTGGAAAATTCAAGCTAAAAATCATAATGAAATACCTCTACACCAGGCATTAGAAAGTCTAAGTGGGAAAAAAAACCCCTTTTTTAAAATTTTACAGTAGCAAGTGCTGGTAAAGATTCAGAGCAACCACAACTCTTAAGGGCGTTGCTAAGGGAGGGTGCAAAATGGTTCTGCTTTTTTGGAAAAGACTTTGGCAGTTTTTTTATGAAGTGGAACACACTTACCACATGACTCTATCCAGCAATCTCACTCCAAGATATTTACCTAAGCAGAGTGAAAACCTAGGTTTACACAAAATCTCTGCACTACACCTTTCCCTGGGGCTCTGAATCTTGCTTTCTTTGGAAGCTACTTTATTGGCTTTATTCATGATCTCCCCAAACTGGAAACAACTCAACTGTCCTTCAGCTAGTGAATGGATAAACACACTATGGTACATCCATGCAATGGAATACTATGCAGCAAGACAGAGGAACACGCGTGAGACAATCACCAACAGAGATGAACCTGAAACCTCTGTTGGTGATTGAGGCTAAATCCAAAAGCTTCATACTGTATGATTTCATTTATATGACATTCAGAAAAAGGCAAAATTATTAAGGACTGAAAACAGATGCAGTTGTCAAGGGGTGAAGAAAGAAATTAACAACAAAAGGGCAAGAGGAGAATTTCGGGGGATGTCAGAACTATTCCATATCTTGAATGAAATGGTGGTTACAAGACTGTATGCATTTGAAAAACTCCAAGAACTGCAGAGCAAAAAGAGCAAACTATACTGTAAGTAAATTCTAAACAGTGAATAAAATTCACTGCAAAAAAATTGACTTTAACATGAGAAATCAAACACCTTTCAAAGACGCATTCCAATACGTAGAACTCATCTAGATTATAACCATCTCAAATTGCAAGTAGTTTTCCTAATGACAATAATGTTGGAACATCTATCTTTTCCAACTGACAAGTAACTGACTTTTTTCTTTTAACACCTTCTCTCTGGTTGGCAAGCAGAACAGTTCCCTCCAGCACCTTCACTCTCGATGCTGGAAAATGCAAAAAACATGGCACAGGGGTGCATCTGGGATGGGGGAGGCAGGTTTCTCAGCCTGTAATAAGTCATAAGAGCTGCTGTGGCTACTGTATGTCTTTACAGGGGAGAAAATGCCATGAAGCTGTAATTTTCCAAAGGTTTACTTGTTACCCATTAGGGGAGATGCATCATAAGAATAACCTGGTCACTTGCCCTGGGAGTTTCCATCCTCATCTGCTGCTGGGTAAGTGCCTTGCTATCAAAGTCATGGGTAGTTTCTCTTGACATCTTTTACCATTCCCCAATAAAATATCCTTGGGTCCCAGAGTCTCTCTTTACTTTGATGTGTTTTCGTGTTGTTGTTGTTTTTACTCTCAGTGGAATATTAGTCACAACATCCATCTCACATTTTTGCACGACATATTATAACACAAAGAAACCAAGCAGGGAGTTCCCATTGTGGCTCAGAGGGTTAAGAACCAGACACAGTATCCGTGAGGATGAGGGTTCCATCCCTGGGCTCACTCAATGGGTTAAGGATCCAGCGATGCCAAAAGCTGTGGCATAGGTCATGGACGCAGCTTGGATCTGGTGATGCTGTGGCTGTGGCAAAGGCCCACAGCTGCAGTTCCAATGTGACCCCTAGCCTGGGAACTTCCATACGCCACAGGTGTGACTGTAAAAAAAAAAACAGAAGAAAGAAAGAAAAGAAAGAAATCAAACAGAAGCACTCAATAGGCAAGTACTTTCACGAAGCGTCTCCCAGGCCTGAGCAGAGCGATGTTGGGAGAGCGACGCTCTCAGATCTAAATTCCCGGACACACATGCGGTTCCCTCCCTGGGGCTCAAGAGCTATTCTCTTGCTTTCCTTGGAGGCTGCTTTCGTGAACAGCCCCAAAGCTCTGGCTCATCTGCCTACCAAAGACTGGCTAAAAACCTATATTACAAGTAATTCAGAGCATGAAATGAAAATTGATGCTTTCAACTCCTGTAATGATGAAAACGGGAAGCTGCCAGAGACTCCGTGTCCCTTCATTTTCCATGTCAGTTTCCAAGAATACAGATAGCAATATGTTGCATGAGAACAGAAGGGAAGCCGCGTGAAGCATCTCTCCCTAAATTTGACCCCTTTTACAGAAAAACACAAGTCTGGTAGTGTTGTATTAAGAGCAAAACCAAACCAAAAACCTTCAAAACAGACACTCGGCAGAGTAAAGATGACAAGCGACTCCCTGTATGCAAAAGTGCATTAAAACAACAAGCTGCTAGGCTCTTGAATGGAAACCAAATCAAGCTGTCCAATCTGAACAACACAGATGAAAATCTCACCACTCGACTGGTGGGATGGGTGTTTCAAGTTCTACCTCTACACAGTTTAAACAGAGGTAAAACAAGAGAGCTGAGCTAGGATACCATCTCAGAGTTGTCCTGCAATATTATGCTCTACAGTTTTAGGAATTATAAAAGCATAGAGGGTAACATATTTTCTTTCTCTACTAAAACGTAAGTTCCTGAGGGCAATCATTGTACCCTTGATAACTAGGAGAGTGCCTGACATATACAATATGTTCAAAATTGCATGACTCGGGGGATGATACTAGAGGTAGGATAAGTTTGCTTTGCTCCATCATTTGACCATCAAATTCCGTAAGTAGGAAATACATACACATACACCTAAACCGAGATGTCATGGTAGAACCAGTAGGCACACATAAATGCATGAGACACGGAACTTAGTCTTGAACTTATGTTCCAGATAGGGAGATGAGAAATGTTAACTCAGGAAAAGAACCATGTCAGCAGTAAAGGGTTTCCACTGAAACTATCTAAGGATTCAGAGTAGCGGTAGGTCACAGTGGATAGCGGGGAGTCTGCAAAGAAGGCTTTCTGAAGTGCATGGACATGAAGCCAAGCCTTGACTGGTCAAGGAAGATGAGTCCCGAGAAGGGGACTCCTTTCCAGAGCAGGATATTACACAGGGTCAAGGTGTTTCTGAGCTTTTATGCAGTAACAAGATACCATGAAAACAGGTCCAAACTTGCCAAACACCCAGGTTCATTTACCGCATACTCTGCTGGACAGCTCTACTGAGATGTCCCTTGTGACCTTCCAGTCTGCCTGGGATCACTCTTCCTAGGACCCTGCACACCGTGTTGGACCCCTTCCTCTTTCTGCATCTCCCATTCCATCACTCATCAAGTTCCTCTCTCCTGAATATCTCTTGTGTCTCCCCTCCCCCTGTACCCTCACTTAAGCTTTCACCTTGGCCATAGCTTCCCTGCTGCCCCCCCACTGCCCGCATTAACTGCATCCCCTAATTCAGCGGTTGACAAACTTCTTCTCCAAAGGGCCAGACAGCAAAGAGTTCAGATTTGGAGGCCATATACTCTTGGATTCAAGTCCTTAACAGTGCCACTGAAGCACGCAAACAGCCATAAACAATAGGGAAACATATGACTGTGTTCCAGTCAAAGGTCTTTAACAAAAACAGGCAGTGGCCTGAGGACTGGAGTTTGACGACCCCTCTCTGAGATGTCTGCCAGAGTTGGGTTTTCAAAAAATACAACTAAGGCCGTGTTATTCCCCACCCTAAATTCTTCCAAGACACCCACTGCCCTCAGGGTAAGTTCCAGGCTCCCTGGCAGGACATACAAGGGCCTTTGTGTCTCTCCCCTTGCAGGCCCCTCACAACTCTTATGACAACACATTCAAGAGTCAATGACTTGATGCTTCGCAGAAACACCAGCCTCTCAAGCCATGATTTCCACAAGAATGAGCCCTCTTCCGGGAACGTTTCCACTCAAGCATCTGGCAAGCTCACATCCAACCTTCAAACTCATAACCACTGTTTCTTCCATGCAATCTTCCCGACCTGAATTTGGAACAGAATTCAGTCGAGTGTCTTCATTCCCCAAGAATCTTTACATATTTCTTTCAGAGCCCACATGACATCGGCCTGTCATTGGCCGTACACGTCTCCCACCATCACCGACTCCAGGGGACCCTCCAAGAGGCTAAAGGCTGTGTTCTGTGTATCTTTGTACCCTTTGGCCCCAACATACTCTCTAGGACACAGGTAGGCCATAGCAACTGTTTGATTCGTTAGTCAAAAGAAACCACAGAAATTCAAACTTGGTGCTCACGTGATCTTGCATAACTGTAAAGAAATCAGAATCCATTCAACGCTCTCACTACCTTGGGGATGCCAATGATTTGAATTCAGCACTCGCTCTTAAAAGTTCTCCAAATGTCATAATGAACCATTGTTTCTCACGATGATATAGGTCAAAATTTCCCTTTTAAGAAGAGATGTACTTTAAAATGCTACTTAGCTATCTCCCCATTAGTCTTTAATTAGCTGCTTGAACAATGTTGAATACATTACGTCCTCTAGCAGGGAGCTAAGTCCTCAAGCAATTAGTTTGTCCTAGCAAGTAGGACCTGCATCACCATTGTGCAAATCTTCACAGAGCAGGGTCAATTCCTGTCTTCCAGAACGTGGGCAGAACTCTGGAGGCCAGAGGACCCGTGAGCTCACGGGAAAAGGCTATAAAAAGTCTTTGACCTATCAAAGCAACAAAACTTTAAGTTTATATTAAGTTTGGTAAGGACGAAGGGAAATGAATACTCTTGTTCACACTAATGGGAATGCAAAATATACAGTTCTTTTGGTAGAATAATTTGGAAGAACCGCCGAATCCTAAAACGTACACACTCTTATAAACTCAGTGACGCAACCTTCAGCATAACCTATGTTAGGATTCACAGTGGGGCACCCCCGTATATGTGCAAAAATGCTCCTTTTCAGACTGCTTCTCACATCCCAGTACTGGGGAATGATGACGGGAATCACAGACGGTGATGCTCTCCATGAATTCCACACACCACACCCACTGCATTCCTGACAGCCCACTTCCAGGTCTAATGAACCTCTCCAACTCACTAAGTCCAAAATGAAACTCCGGATCTTAAACCAAAAGATGGCATAGCCTCAGCTCTCCCTACTCAGCCAATGGCAGCTCCATCCCATAAGGTGTTTGGTTTATAAGAACCTTGCAGTCGTTCTCTCTCATATCCCTCATCTCATCCATTTCATTCACCAGGCAATTGTTCGGGATACACTTTCAAAATATATCCAATATCTCTCTCTTTCTCTTTCTCTTTTTTTTTTTTTTTTTTTTGCTTTTACAGGGTTGCACCTGTGGTGTAGATGGAAGTTCCCAGGCTAGGGGTTGAATCAGAGGTGCAGCTGCTGGACTACACCACAGCCATAGCATTGCCAGGTCCGAGCCGTTTCTGTGACCTACACCACAGCTCATGGCAATGCCGGCTCCTTAACTCACTAAGAAAGACCAAGGATCGAACCCATGTCCTCATGGATACTGGTCAGATTCATTACCGCTCAGCCACAATGGGGATTCTAAGACTTTTCCAGTGTTAATTGAGGCACGTTGAGGCATGCCAGTCAAGACTCTGCAATGACTACCATTTCACTCGGAGTAAAGACCCTGAGTAATGTAATTAAAATGGGCTGAAATGCTTGGCATGATCTGTCTGCTCTCCCTCATGTTCTGACCTCTCCTTCCACAGTTCTAGGCATTGTTCTATTCCAGCCACTCTTGCCACAATGCAGGTACTCTTTCTGCCACGGGGCCTTTGCACAGGGCTTTGTACTTCTGCCAAGAGGCCTCTGTAATTTACCCAGATATGCACACGGCTCCTTTCTTCACTCATTCAAATTTCGCCTTATGCAACTTTCCCAGTAAAGTCTACCCTGAAAACCCTATTTAAAATTGCAATACACCTATCTCCACAGTCTTAACCACCTTACTCTGCTATTTCCCCTCCTCCACATTACCTGCTAGTATACAAAATAATTTATTTATTTAGTACATCTACAGTTGACTGTCTGTCTCCCAGACTAGAACTTCTGGAGGGATCTTTATCTCCTTTGGTCACTACTATCTCAAGCGCCCGGAACAGTTCCTAGCACATAAAGGCTGTTTAACACATATGTGCTGAATGAATAAATAGAGCTTTTGTGAAAACAAAATGAATCAGCCCTAGCAAATGGTCATCTCATAAATGCAGGTTACAGTTATTAAAAAGAATGAGGTAAGCATACACATACTAAGAGAGGAAGTTGTGACTGTGTAATGGCAATAAGGAAAACAAAGCTGTACTAGCGTGCAAAGATAATTAGTACAGCATTTGTAGTAATACTGAAAAAAAAAAACAGAAACAATCTAAATAGAAAAAAATCTAAACAATATCAAATCTAAGCAATCTAATCGCTCCCTCCATCCCAAGTAATAGTTAATTAAATAATACCAACCCTCAAGCCCATATTTGGATACCAGGTAGTTGTTACGAAGAATTAGGTAGAAAGGATTGTTTTATCATATCTTATCTATTTCAGAATTCCCTTATGGCTCAGTGGTTTAAGGATTTGGCGTTGTTGGGGTTCAAACCCTGACCCAAGAATCTACTCATGCCAAGGGTGCAACCAAAAAAAAAAAGAAAGAAAGAAAAAAAATAGAACTAAAACAAATATATATATAATCTCAATTTCAGGTAGAAAAAAGTGATTTATTGTTTGACCAGGACATGGAATGAGATACCATTTACTTGGAAAGACAAAAGAGAAAAAAGCTATCTGTACATATTAATGCGAAGAGGCTTGGAGGGAAACCAAGTTTAAATATACATAAACTTTTTTTTATATTTATAAAAAATATATTTTAAAAATATTGGAGTTCCTGTAGTGGCACAGGAGCAATGAATCCGATTAGGAACCATGAGGTTGCAGTTCGATCCCTGACCTCACTCAGTGGATTAAGGGATCCGGCATTGCCGTGAGCTGTGGTATAGGTCACAGATGTGGCTTGGATCTTTTGTTGCTGTGGCTGTGGTGTAGGCCAGCGGCTATAGCTGCCATTGGACCCCTAGACTGGGAACCTCCATATTCCACTGGTGTGGCCCTGAAAAGACAAAAAGACCCCCTAAAAAAAAAAAGAAAAGAAAAGAATTGCTTGACAAAAGCATGTGGCCCTAAAAAAGTAAATAAATAAATAAATAAATAAATAAATAAACAAATAAATGTTACTTTTGAGAAGTGGGGCTGTGCAGAGAGTAAGAGCTGGTGTGTAATTTTACACAGCATTGTTTCACTGTGCAGGCAGTTACGTAAAGCTTGGTTTTACCAACCACAGTAATTTTTAGGAACAAACTTCTCACAGCTGATAGATTTCTTTCTAACTAATCATTTCAACCTTATTCCCTATTCCCTGATCTTATTAGGTCTAAATTAACACAAACTCTAATACGAGCTCCTGGAGGGTAGGGGGATTTTATATACTTTGGTCACTGCATTTGGCCCCTCATACCTAAGAAGTGCCTGCCACAAAGTATGTGCTAAATATTTTAAAGTAAGCTAGTTCTAATATGAGATCACCTTCAAGTAAAAATATAAGCAATGAATAAAAGGGTTCAAAAAGGTACCAAAAGGAGTTCCCACTGTGGCACAACAGGATTGGCAGCATCTCTGGAGCACTGGGACACAGGTTCGATCCCCAGCCTCACTGAGTGGGCTGAGGATCCGGTGTTGTCGCAATATAGTTTCAATTGCATCTTGGATCTGATCCTTGGCCAAGAAACTGCATATGCAGTCAAAAAAGCAACAAACCAAAAACCAAACAAGTACCAAGAAGAAAGGGCGAAGACCTCAATAACCTAGAATATTAAACCTCAAAATAAGGACTTATTCGTTATAGACATTTCTGCTTTCCTTTCAGGTCTCTATTACAATGTATTATGTATTTTTTAAGCAATTATGTATTTTGTAAGCAATTCTCTTTGGCATGTCTCCACAATTAATTAGAAAATTACGGCACTTCCTATCTTATAGGCAAGATATTTCATGTAGTTATTGTCCAATCTGTAGATTTCCACTGATCTAATCCTTACTGTGGCAAAGAAATATACCCAGTGCAATAATTCACACTCAAAGCCTGCAAGAGTGGGACAGATCATGGGAAAAGGAGATTCTTTAATTAGAAGAACAGCTCAGTACTTCAGATCAATTCAACAGTGAATAGAATCCAAATGCTTGCTTATTTCCAAGAGAACCACAGGAAAAAACTAACTGGTTTAAGGGAAGGAATATATATGCCCTTAAAAACAAGGAAATAGTAGTTCCCGTTGTAGCTCAGTGGGTTAAGGAGGTGACACAGTCTCCATGAGGATGTGGGTTTGATTCCTGGCCTTGTTCAGGGGGTTAAGGATCTGGTGTTGCTGTGGCTGTGGTGTAGCCTGGCAGCTGCAGCTCCAACTCTACCCCCGGCTTGGGAATTTCCATATGCCACAGGTGTGGTCATAAAAAGGAAAAAGAGAGAAAGAGAGGGAAAATAGCATTTATAATGTTTCCTTTTTCTACCTTTAAAATGATTTTTCATGGAGCTGTGCTTTCTTGCTCCATTTTGCTAAGAGGAGCTCTACTCTAGGAAATAACTGAAACTTCTTAATTATGACTGGTTCAAGTTCTTGATGCATCTACTCATTTGGCTCTTTCTTGAACACAGATGACGAGCTAAGCACTGGGCCTAGGATTGGAAGAGAGAAAGAAAAATAGAGAACCCCCCCCACACACACACAAAATAGAGTTACGTGCACTTTGCTTTTCCGCTGCCCTTTCAGGTCAGATAACCACAAATGTCAACAGGTTAAAAATCTTTTCGTTCAAGAACTTTCAGCCTCATGATTCATCTTTAAGTCCAAGAACTCCTTTACTTACTTAACTCATGCTTAAGATCTGCTCAAATGTCTTAGCAAAAATTAATATTTTAATATTAATATTAAATAGTAATATTTTCCCCATTTCATTTTTATTCAAATCTGACAGCCTACTGAAACTCAAAGGGTTGTCAACCTCACTGGAAGAAGGTCTAAAAATCAGCAACAGCAGCTTTGGAACTGTATGGGGCGGGGGTGCAAACACAGGCATCTAGAGAGTATTCAGTCATCAACTCAACAGATTACTGGAGAGTGAATGGGTTTTTATCAATATGGAACCACATATCAGATAGTGAAATATCACACCACTGCAGAAGCATTGTGTGATAATAACTTTCCTGGCCACGGCCACAATTGATCTCGCAGTTGTGCTAGAGACCCCACCCCCCACCCCGCCGCAAGGACAGGAATTTATCATCAAGACCCAAAAGCAAACAAAGACCCGCAAGATCTCTGCACTTAGTGTTTATAATATTTCCAAAGCCTAAAAGTCACCCAGAGCCGACCTGCTGTCAGAAACAGCCATCAGTAGAGTTACTGAATTAATGGTTGGAACTGCCGTCTCTTCTTCCCACCAGCCTTCTCAAAAAAATGCTCTGACAGTTTTTCTGGTACCAGAGGGTGTCAGTATGACTGCGAGGGATGTGCTTACATTCAAATATTTGGGGTCTGATTATCAACATAAAAACACTTAAAAAAAAAAAGAAGGAACAAATATGCTGAGGAAATAGTGATTCCCAAACTAACTGGATTTGCCCATGAAAATACAGTTGCCAGGAAAAGAAATACCTGGGGTGTACTGATGGGGGGAGGGTATCTTGTGATTTAGTTTTTTCAAATCCTATAATTTCTATATTTACTTTTCCCTTTAGATATTTTTACCTTTAGTTACAGGTGTTTCCCAAATTCTTTTCCCTACAGCAACTCTAGTAAGCCAACACCATGGATCTACATACTTACTGGGATCATGAAATCAGCAATCTGTTGGCATCACATCATCCGCTTTATGTGTCAGAGCACAGGGTCACAGAAATTATAATTCAATTTTTGAATCACTGATGTCACTTAATCATGGTGATTGGCTTCTTTGTGAATATGGAGAGCTCTCTCTTTCCCCTTTTTCCTCTCCTCTACACACATCCACATGCTAAGAGAGAATGCAAAACAAGGGGAAGAGAAGGACTGCCTCCTCGGAAGCCTCTGCTACATGAGTCTTAGCAATATCAGTTATTGGCATAGTTTCTGTGGTGACTTTAACGCATGGGTATAATTTCTTGTACTTAAGAATGTCAAAGATCTACAGCAGCTGGTCCCCAAAACAGTCCTAGGTATCCGGAAAAAATACACTGGGTGGAGGTGGTCCTTTGTTTTAATGAAACTGTTATCTTCAAGCTTTTAGAGAACAAGGAGACATACCATGGAACATATCACAAACTGCTCCTTCTGACCACAGTTAACTTAAAAGGCAGTGAGAATCTGGTCTCCTCCAGGGGAGGTCTCATGATAAACCCAACTGGCCATATTTTTGCTCAGCAGAGAACAGCAGCTAAGACTCAAGTCTAACGGTAATAACAGACACATTCAGGAGCTATAAATAAGTTAAAAGAACAAACTGATCTCACTTCTCTTTACTACAGGCACAACAAGTCCAAATACCAAAACCCAAATACATATTTTTTTTTAATGTCGAAATACAGCGTAAGAAAGAAACTACATAGGGATGCAAATGAGTAGCCTTCAGTATTTAATGCGGTGGGGTCCGGTGGGGTGGAGGTTAGAGAACAGAATCCTCAGAGGGATCCTTTTCCCAAAACAGAAGAGGAAAGACATTAGGAGGCAAAAGCAGACTGCTTCTGTTTGCTCAGTTGAGAAATGGAGGAATCAAGTCTCTGTTGATACCATTAATCTGCTGAAGCTTTCAACAGCACTAAAATTCATTGGCAAGTGATGAGCTGCGTCTTGTTGACGAGTTCCAGTGCAAGTTAAATCAGGAAAAGAACCTAAGAGCATAGCCAATCAATACTTGAGGGCTTCCAAAGTTATCAAAAGACACCAATTTTCAGACGGCAAAAGCCTCACAGGTGATAAAAGACAAGCTTCTCCCAACTAGGAAATACATTTATTTTCCCAGAACCAGAAAGACAGTATGTTAGTCTTGGGATAACCGAGTGCATATACATGGGTTCATGTGTATTGTAGATAGATCCACACTTACATGTTTTTAATATAAAAAGTCACAATGACCTCATGCAAAAGCTTTCCCCAACAAACATGTCTGAACCTTCGGAAAGCACTGAATACTTACTCAAGAGGAGTATTAAAACAAGCAAACAAACAAATAGACAACAACAAAAACCAGCAAAGCTTTTCTTTTTTTTGGGGGTGGGGGGATCAGCACACCCTCATGAGTAGTCTCCTAAATAATTCTCAATTGACAAAGCCTGAGCATAGGAAACTCTAGGAAAGAGAAAAGGACACTACATCCTTTCTAATCCTTATAAATATGCCACACAAACCCTCAAATAATTTGGCTCAGACACAAATCCATTTCCTTTGTGTTGGAGGCAAAGTCTGTGCTCCAGCATCAGGGACATGACATCTCCCTTGCACACTCCACTGCTGCCTGGTACTCGGGTGGGAAAGACTTGGGTCTTGGGAAGGGACAGTCTACACGCCTCTTTAAAAGCAGAAAACCAGCTTCCCTGGCTTGGCCCACTCCAAAGAACCAGCTAGGGAGAAGAGCCTTTCAGCTCCCAAGCACTCCACAAGCCAGAGACTCCAGATTCTTCTATTTTCTGCTTGCCCACAGACACGCATATCTTACCTAGAGGAGACAGCGGTGCTCTGATACACACATGTTAATTTCCAGGAAGGAAACTTAAAAAGCCTTCTGCACCGGTACTCTCTTTCATTTAAAAATGAGGAAAAACGGGAAGAGGGGATGGCAGCTCTTTCCTCCTTTATTTTCCCCGGGGAGCTTGCAAAGCCCTCCAAAGTGCAAAGGCATTTATTTGCCCACCGCGCCCCCGCGAGAAGTAGCTACCCCCACCCCCCCGCCGCCGCCTTCTCCAGCCTGGGCGCCGGAACAATGCAGCAACATACATTTCCCAACACCTGCTGGAGCCTATTAATATGCACGAAGACGTATTGATTTTCCCCTCGTCCCTTCCCCTGTCCTCCACACTGAGCAGGCTTTCATCTCCTCCTTTACCATCCATCAGGAACTCTTTTCGGCGGCCTCCTCCCCCTCCCACCACCGGTCCCCATTCAGCCGAGCCCCTCGCTCGAAAGCCTCGGCTGACGAGCACACTTTGGAATGCACTTCATTAAAATTGAGCTGCCCGATTCCAACCTGCAATGCGGAGGAGGCGATACAAAGCGCGCGCCACACTTCCTCCAGCATCCCCTTCAAAAGCCCCATTGTTCGCCAGGCATCTGCTCCAGAGCCCGGCCTCTCCCTACCCACTGACCCTTGATTTTCCCCCCCCCCCCCCCCCCCCCCCCCCCCCCCCCCCTTGATTCCCCCCCCCCCCCTCTCTCCCCCTCCCCCTCCCACCCTGCCCGGCCAAAGGGGCCTGCCCGGTGAATTAGAACGCAGCCGCAGCCATCTGGCCCTCCCAAGCTGGCCCGGTTTCTCCCCGCCCCTCCTCCCTGACCCACACTCCACACACGGCATCTTCACCTCCATGGATGCTCCCACAACCCAAGCTCAAACCTCCGGTGGCTGGGCGCCTCTGCCGCCGCCTGCCTGTGCCCAGGCTTCCTCCCGCCACCGAGCGTTCGAATCCAGAGGTGGGCAGGGGGCGGCAGGGGCGGCGAGGGGGTGATCGTGGACCACTCGTACTTGCCTGCAAACCCCAGCCCAATCGCCAAGCTTAATCCTTCCCTTTGTGAGCCTGAGACAGCCTCCCACCACGCTGGTCCTCGGCTCTGCAGCGGCTGGAAAGAGAGGCGGGGGTTGCGGGGGGGTCGGGGGGGGTGGGATCCGAACCCCTTCCTAGGCGAGCTGGGGGCCCCTCGGCCACCTGACCACGGGAGAGGTTTTGCGAGGGAAGAAGGCGCTGGCGGCAGGAGCAGCTGACGGCGCGAGAAGGAAGAGAAGATGCCCAAGCTTGCGCCTTTTATATTACTGGCGACATTTCTAACACATGACAACAATTTCCATCTGTATTTAAGCCGGGAGTGTGAAAAAAGAGCATTACATCACAGAGCCCGGGTTCCTAGAGGCTGCCGGATATCTAGGCCAGGGGGGATTAAGGCCGCACCTGCGGAGCGGGTGGGAGCGGAGCGAGGCGGTCACTGCCTCTCCCGCCAAGCACGTAAGGTCCCCATCGCCCGCCCGCGAGGTCCCGGGGTAGCCCCCGGCCGGCCGAGGAAAGGCGGGAAATGGGGCTGCTCCATTTGCAAGAGGCAGGAGGCTGGACGGATGGGTGGGTGGAGGCGGGGAAGGTGGTGATTCTCTATTAGGGGTGCAACCCTGACTTCCCAAGAGAAGGGGTCAGAGGGCTTCTAAGAGCCTTTAGGTGGGACCCACTTCTGCCCTTCTGCCTCTTCCGCAACTCTGGAGGGAATCTCGAAGACAGTAACTCTGATGTTTGAAATAATAGTTTTCCTGGGAGTTAGAAAGGTGGATGGAGCTGCTTAGAATATTAATTTGTGAAATCTACTTTCAAGGAACAGCCACTTCAAGAACTAAGGGTAGACACCGGTTCAGAATCAAGCTGTTTCTTTACTGCTTATCTCTATGTCATTTCAATCTACTCTAAAGAATCCTTAAGAGCCTCGTGGTATTATCTCTATTCTGTTTTGGCTGAGGCATTCCCTCCCCTATCTCCCCCCACCCCCTTCAGGGAGAAAACTTTATTCAAAGACGTAAAGGCTCTAAAGAGGTAGGTTTTTTGTCTGTCATCAGATGATCAGTCCTAGGAACTGCTGAGGCCACTCCTTGTAAGGCCAGAACTCCCAAGGACTGTCAAAGGTGGGAAGTCAGTCCTCAGCCTGCTTTTGCCTAACCCAGGTGTTACAGAGCCTCGGGCAACCATCCTCCAAGAATTCATTACTCATTTCAGCCCAGAGGAGAAAAGAAGGCAGGAGGACTGTTCGGAGGGGGTGAGTGACAAGAAAATAAGAAAAGCCAGGGAGGGAGGCAGCAAGGGACATTTCCTTTCCTGGGGGTTAGGGAGGACAAGGACTATGCAGAACCTAGATTCAACGTGGGTGGAGGACCAGATGTCACAGGACAGTAAAACAGGATGAAGGAGGAAAAGATGATGGGGCACCAGAGCCTGTCAAATTGCAAGGTAACAGAGATCTGGCCCTCAGATGCAGTGTCCGCTGGATTTCACAGCAGAGGAGAAAACAATGTGTGTTCCTTCAATATTTGCTACTCAGTAAACAGGGGATGTGTGCAGGTACGTCTTGCTGTCTGCTCCCTGAAAGAACCAGGACATGCAGGGACTGCATTTCTAAAGCTCCTTGTCCTTCTGGTCACTCATGGCAGTCAAAATGACTCGACTCCGGACGCTGAAGTCAGACTCAGTGGGTTCCACCCCCATTTCTCTACTGGGGGGACTGTGCGTTAACTTGCTAGGTCTGTACCTGCTTCTCCATGTGTAAAAGGTATAGAAACTATCTCCTTGTGAGGATAACATATATCTGGTGCCTGGCGCAGTTGACCACACATAAAGGGCACTCACTAAATGTCACCTAGCGTTATTATTATGACTTTATGTAAACTGTCCCCACAAAAATCTACTTCTGTAGACACCTGCAAACTGGAATAGCTTGCAGAACTTAGCAAAAGGCAGACAGCAGCATCCTGAATGCAACTCGACCTGTCAGAAGTGAACAAGACGCCTCAGAAGAAAAACAGTTTGGGCTGCTTCATTCTTGTTTCATATCTACGGTTAGGAAGATGGAAAGGCCTTATGAGCTGAATGTATTAGCTTACACTAATGTAATGTATTAGCTTACACTAAGTGTAAGTATTAGCTTACACTTTTGGTTTGCGAGAAAACAAAAACTTAAGGGGACGGTTTTCTTATCAACCATGTACATAATACTTGTGAACACTTACATCATTTCCCGTCTCTGTCATCATCAAGAAAAAACAAAAAAGACAGACAAGCAGATTCTGCCTAAAACTTTCAAAGGCCTTTAGCTACACCCGAATGCTGAAAAATGGAATTTGCGTGTTATTAGTTTTCCACAAGAAAATGATTGTGCACTACAAATTAAATTGCTCTTTTGCAAGGAAGCTGCTTAGAGACTGCACCAATGGGAACAAAAATACAAAAGCCATTCTCTTTATGAAAGAAAGAAGGGAACTTTTATTCAATAAGTATTCAAGGATGTAGCTTTCCAATCTTCAATAGAGGGAGAAAAATAGCCCTCATTTGGTTTGGAAATATCCCTAACAGTAACAAATTATTTTCAATCAGAGCACCCAAAGACCAGGTTTCTCTGTGTATAAATGAAGCACAAGGAAAAGATTCCATGAAAATCTACTTGGTTTTTATCAAGTACACACTTGATCTCCAAAACGGAGGCTTTCTGAGCTTGTGTGGCCTCAAGCATAAACCAGGAGAGATGCTTAATTGCATTTCCTTTGAATTCTCTTATGTCACACACCCAAGTTAAAACCATTAGGTCCTGGGCCAGCCTTCCTTCCTGGGTACCTGACTTCAGGTCAAACTATGCCTCATCTTGAGGGCACAGGGAGTGGCAGTGAAATGCAGACACTTCTTTACTGCAATTTTTAATAAACAGCTGAAAGGAAAGGGCCAAGAATTTCCTTTACTGATTGCATTCAAAGGAATTACTGAAATGATTAGGAATCAAACCAATTAAACATTGTAGGAAAGTGACCACTTGGGAGGTAAGAGAATGCAGCAGTTACTAGAGTGTACTTGGGGACAGACTAACTGGGTTCAGAACCTACCTCTGACTCTCCCTTGGCGTAATCACTGGGTAAGAGACTCTACCTTGCTAGACCTCCACTTTCTCATCTGTGAAATGGGAATAAAGAGTTCCTGCCACATAGGGTTGTGATATATGGCATTTGTCCTTCTCTTTCTGACTTATTTCACTTAGTATGATAATCTCTAGTGGTATCCATGTTGCTGCAAATGGCATTATTTCGTTCTTTTTTATGACTGAGTAGCATGCCATTGTATATATGTACCCCATGGAAGAGAATGACTTGCATAAGACAAAGACAAATGACATATTACTTAGCTTCAAGTATTTATAAACCCAAAGAGACGAGTATTTTCCTTATAATAACCTTTTGTTTCCACCATTAAATATATACGTATATCAGCTTGAGATGGTATTTTTCCAGCTGGATTTTAACTTCAGTTGCCGCAAAAGTGTAAGGAAGACACCCCTTTACGAAGAAACAACTCCACTGACAATTCTCTGGCTTTTGTTAGCCAACAGGGGCATCAAACAGCAAATGGGAATTTGCTATGAGTTGTCACAGAATTCCTATGGTTGTAAATTTCAACAAGAAGTAGAACTAGGGCAGACATGGAACATTTACCTTAAAGTATCACAAGTCTAACATCACTCCTCTTCAAGGTGTGAAGCCTGACCATCTTCTTGGATGGAACTCAAGCTTTTTTTACAGGATTTCCAAGGAAATGCAGGAAAGGCAAGCTGCTGGCTACTTCTACCGAAAACGGCTTGTGCAATGCAAATATGCAATTTAAGATTGCTGAGAAAAGAATGATCCTGCAATGGCACTGTCAAAGATCAAAGTTCCAGGAAGTTCAGACTTTGATGGTACAACGGATGCTGTCAAAATTGACTCCTGATGTTTATATGACCCAATCTCTCTACAAATGGCCTGTTTTACAAGACCACCTCCCTCCCTCCTTACAACTGTGTAATGAATGTTGACACCAGTATCACCCTTGTGTCTTTTGACTCTTGCTGCCCTCAGGACACAGATTAGGAATCCCAACAATATAGTCATCCTGTGTATGTTACAACTTTTCACCACAATCATACACCAGCCAAATGGACTTCTGAATAAATCTGTCACAATGAATACGTAAAGGGGGCATGAAATACAGATTCCACACTTGCCAGCGAATGTGATGTGAAAGGCAACTGTGCTTCTCGAGGGCCATGCACTATTGTGGGGAGTTCTTATCTTTTTTTTTTTCTTAATGGATTTTATTTCAATTATAGGTGTACATAAATCATCACAAGTCAATTATCTTCTTAGAGATACATGAAAACTTGATGATGAAGAGCCCAAGAGTCAGCAATAAAAGAAAAACAAGCCTTTGGAGGCCAACCAGACCTTTCCAGGGTGCCTATCCTACCTTTAGAGCACACTAAAGAGATTTCAGCAGCTCAGAGTCAATGAAGGGGAGGGAATGAGTAAGTCTACAATAGGCAATTGTGCCCAGCAGTGAGCCTTAAGTCAGTAAATAATAAGTGGTCCAATTTGTCCTCAGCGGTGGGTTAGTTATATGGCAGACTTATCTGTAACTTCTCTAATTAACATGAAGCATTGCAGGAGAAGAATTACAGATACCAAACTGCAAGAAAGGCCATTTCCATGCCCAACTCAGAGATGAGATCAAGCAAGTTCTACTGTGCAGCAGCGTGGTTAGGTTGAAAGACCCCCTTCTTGTCCTCTGCATCACTCCTTGCTTGCTAAACAGTTGTCATGGAAATAGAGTATGCACAGCTACTCATCCATCAGATACATGGATCTATTTCTGCACTTTGAGCACCTATTACCTGCCAGGGCCTCTCTTGGTGCTTTTCATGTATTGTGTCACCTAACTCTCATCATAATTCTATTGCAACAATATTATGGTCCTGATTTTATAAATTAGGAAACCTCAGGGAAGTAATGTACTCAAGACCACAGAGTCAGAGAGTGGAGGCGCTGTGAGTCAACCCCAGTTTCATCCATATCCAAAGCCTATATACTCAGCAGTCACAACCCCGGGCCCCTTAGTCTCCTGAAAGCTGAGGGAGCCTGTTTCTCCAAGTAGTTCCCTTGAAACCAGTTCGGGTCAATGCTGATATGGGTGCTTCAGGCATGTTTCAAAAACTATCTGTGCCACTATGATATGTTTCTCCTTCTGATTTCTATACATTTTAAAAATACATAATCTATCACAGTAAAACGGTTTGGGATGCCCAGGTCATCTTCAACATACATAAATCTGGTGTAAAAGGGACATCTTATGCTGATTCTTCCCAAACAGAGGATGCTCTATCCCTTTCTGGTCTTCCCAGCTCCCGCTGTATGTCACACTGCCCCCTGAGACATTATTGCCTCCGCCCCAGAAGCAGTTTTTCACCTGGGCTGGCAACAAGCCTGTTAACAGAAGTGGTCCATTGGGCATCTTCAATACCGGCCCCACCACTAGCTCTATCACCATGAACACGATCATCCCAGCACCCTCCAGATGTGAAGTGCTCACAGGAGACCAAGACTGTGCTAGGCTTCCAGGCAACCCTTTAAGGGAGGTATTGCAAATGAGGAAATAAAGTCTCAAGAAACTACCTGACAAGGAAGAAGAGGAAATAAAAGACACGCTCCCCACCACTACCCAAGGTGGTCAGATTTCTTTAATTGGGTCCCACATCTGCATTTTATCTTATTCTTTCCTTTTCAGAAACTCTCTTCTGGTTCTCATTGCCCCAGTTGCAATCACAGAATTCTTAGGAGAAACGATTCTAATTCTAGTGTTCCTTTGTAAGAGATCAATCACTTTGACTTACTGTGTATTAGGCACGTGGCCACTGTCTTTCCTTTGTACTACAGTATTTAAAAAGAAGAAGAAGAGGAGGAGGAGGAGGGGGGGGGGGAGGGGGAGGAGATGATCACGTTGGGAAAGAGAAAGAAAGGTATTAGAATGTGTACATGGGCTGTTCATCTGATATCAGAACAGTTTTTTTTTTTTTTCCCCATTTTAGACACTATTTATCCATGGCTTCCCAGTGCCCGGAACCACAGCTACTAATTAACATATACTTCTTTGGGTCATCCTCACTACAACCTATAGAACAGGTATTATTACCCCATCCCACAGATGATGCACAGAAAAGTGAGGTAACCCGTCCACGTACAGCTAATAAGCAGCAGAGTCAGGACTTAAAACCCAGACCCCTCTCTCCAAATCAGCAGAAAAAGGCCAACTACCCAGTTAAAAAGAAAAATGAGAAAATATTTCAAAAGGTATGCCACAAAAGGTCTACAGGAGTTCCCAACATGGCGCAGCAGAAATTAATCTGACTAGGAACCATGAGATTACAGGTTTGATCCCTGGCCTCACTCAGTGGGTTAAGGATCTGGTGTTGCTGTGAGCTATGGTGTAGGTTGAGACCATAGGTGGATCAGATCCTGCATTGCTGTGGCTGTGGCACAGGCTGGCAGCCGTAGCTCTGATTGGACCCCTAGCCTGGGAACCTCCATATGCCAAGGGTATGGCCCTGAAAAGAAAAAAAAAAGAAGGTATACAGACAATAAGCATTTGAAAGGGTGTTTAATATCACTCTACATCAGAAAAAATGCTAACTCAAATCACAATGAGAGACCACTGGACATCCACCAGGCAGGATGACAAAGTCAGAAAGACTGACAAAAGCAAGTGTTGGTAAAGATGAAGAGCAACTGGAACTCTCATGCATGTGGGTACTAGCACAGATTGATACAGTCACTTTGAAAACTGTCTGGCAGTACCTGTTGCAACTGAGCTGTTTATGCCTGCACACACCCTCACTGTAATCCAACAATCCTACTAGGTGGGAAGTGAGAACCTACATCCACCTATATAAGAATGTTCCCAGCAGGACCTAAAAACTGAAGACAGTTTAAATCAACAGAATGGTGGTATATTCCTACTGTGTAAGACTACATAGCAACAACAATAACAACAATCAAACCACTATTACGTATAAACAATACAGGTGAATTTCACAGAAGTCATGTTCACAAAAGCAGTAAGAATGAAATAGTACAAACCGTATGAATCCATCTGTATGAAACTGAAGAACAGGTAGGAGTTCCCTTGTAGCACAGCAGGTTAATGATCAGGCATCAGTGCAGCAACCCCGGTCATTGCTGTGGCATGGGTTCAATCCCTGGCCCAGGAACTTCCACATGCTGCTGGTACAGCCAAAAAAATAAAAAAGTGTTCTATATATATTGATTTGGCTAACAGTTACATGAATGTGTGGGGGTTGTCACCTGTGCACATATGCATAAAAATTCAACAAGCTATGCATGTGAGATTTATGTAACTTATTATGTGTGGTGGAAGGAAAGGAAAGAAAGAGAGGAGAGGAGAAACAAAGGGAGGGAGGGAGAGTGGGAGGGAGGAACGAAGAGAGAAAAGGAGAAAGGAGGCTGATGTGCCATGACAAGCAAGATCCCTAAAGGAGACAACATAAATTAAAAAAAAAAAAAAAAAGCAAGTATTATATCAAGTTATTTTTTTAACTTTTCCATATACTTAAAAAATGCTATATTTTATTTAGTTGTATTTGACAATTTGCTTCTCATTTTGTAAATGACCCACATCTACAATAAGAAGGTACAAAATTTCCCCAAAGGATCCCAGATGGCAGTGAATTTGTATGGGCTGTCTAATGCTAGCATAATGAAGCAGGCTGAATGCCCTCCTTTTAGCAGGTGGCCAATAGGAGGACTACATTGAGCAGCAAACTTTAAACTCAGTAGAACCTGTATTAGCTGCAAACTTCTATTCACTGATGCAAAAACCTGTAGATCCCCAGACTCAGCTATAGTCACGTACCAAACCATCAGAACTTAGGCCAAATTTCAGTTCCTCTGATGGTTTTATATGATGTCTCCTTTTCAAGTCCTATCAGACATATATATTTATCTACAACCCAGGAAACATTTTTTTCCCAAATTCCACTGAAATAGATGTTGGGCATCCTGCCCCCTCCCTCCCCCCAATCATTAAGTGATGCTGAGACTATACAAAACCATTTAGAGATGGAAATAAGGTAAGTGCAACCCTCCAACCAAGTGATGATGAAAACTAAGAACAGGGAAGTTGTAACTCTCGACAATCCTGTAAGATCTGTTTGTAATGATCCTATGAGACGGGAAAGGATAAAAATGTCAAGTTCATTTATGAACAGCAACGACAATTAGAAAGCCAAAGTAATAAACCTTTCAAGCGTGCTGACCTTGAAAATGACTTCATTTCCGGTATAACCAAAAGCAGTCTCCCTTTTCAAAGGAAAGCACTTAAGTGGCCTCACTTCTAATAGGCTTCCCTCCTGGAAACATGACAACCTCAGAAGAAATAGCCCAAGGAATGGTTTTCCTTCAGATGACAGGAGTGTGAGAAGGCTATGCCCTATTACAGCTGGGATTCTGGTCAAGTCCATCTTGCTTGCTTAGATGGGCCCTTAGCTGTCACGTACCCTACTTTGGCTTCTTCCATTAACAAGCAACTGAGCTTGGATCTGACACAGCCAAGCCTTGGTCCAGTGAGTCATCCCACAGTACCTCAAATCAATAAGGGTGCCAAGAAGGGGAAGGGGCAAGAAGGTCTATTTCTCAAAGTCCTTAAATTTAGATTCTGTCATCATCAAATAAAGTTACGTCCACAGTTACAAAGACACACTAAAACGAAGGAAAAGCATTTGACCTTGAGGGTCTATTACTGGACTATACTGCTTTGAGTTCATGTTTTACATATCTTGCAATTAGTGAACAGCCTAATTATATCGCATTGCTATAGGTACATTAAAAGCACTAATTATATGCAAACATTAGAACCACGTCCTATCTTTTGCTGTAGCACTGGTTTTCCTTGTTGTTGTTTTTAGATATTTCAGGGGACTCAATAAGTGGCTACCCTTAAGGGATCCTCAGGAGAAATCACTAGCCCCAAGGACTACATTATCTTGGGACTGGGCCTGGGAGACTAGGATGCTTAATGAGTCTATTATACTCCTAATAAACAAAAGAGGAATTAAGCCTAGAGATGTTAAATGGAGTCACACAGGTGGACACTTCCTGACCCTCCTGCTGCTTTGCCTTTTGCCTCTCCTTTGGTATTTATTTCACTTCCTGGTCACCCTGCTTCACTGGTCTCAGGCTTGGTGCCTGTCCTTGTACGTCATATAGTCCTGAGCTTGCCCTAGCGTGGGATTTACTTCACTTTCTTAGAGCTGCCTCTTGTTTGCTATAGTGGCTGCCCACTGTGCTATACACTCTCTGAGAACAAGAAAAGTAACAAGAGTATCTAAGTGTTGACCCTATCTCACTGTGTCTACTCACAGTGGTATTCAATACATATTTGTTGAATGGACAGATAGATGGAACTCATGAATGAATGAAAGAATGAATGGCTGGGTGAGTAGACGGATCAACTGACTGAGAGAAGGATAAATGAAAAAACTACCAGCTACTATCCCCAAAGATCCAATTTTTGCATTGTCTCAAACCGTTAATGAGCTGCATCAGGAATGGAAAGATCTTGCAACTGGATTGGATCAGGCTTCTGGTGTTCAAGGAGCCGGTGGCTACTATCCTCACCGGAGGAGGGTTCAACTTCACCATGACTGAGACACGCACCCCCAAGCGAATGGTAATTTGGTTCTATCTTTCAGGCCTGCTGAGTATCTACTACTGGAACTCAGCTGCTGCAGAAAGCCAGACAATCAGGGTGCTGCCCACCACCAAGGCACCATTCACATAGATTACAAATTGAATAGGGCCCCCTGGAGTTGTAGAACGTGGTGGCTTTGATGAGATTCAAGACGTAATTATCTTAGAAAGAATAACAAAAGACATCTCCTCCCCCTTCTCTACAAAAGAAATATGCTTAATTACTGATTCTTTTTCCGTTTTTTTTTTTCAATGTTCCTGTTCTCTAAAGCTATAAATAGTAGGCAATGAGACACTGGCTAAGAGTGAAACTTCTAGAACAAGACAACACAGCTCTACCACTTATTTGCTGTGACATCTTGGGCAAGTTATTTAACTATTTTGTTGCTCAATTTCCTTGAATGTGGGGAATAACAGACATTCAGGACCACTGTGAGGATTAAATGAGTTATTTATACTAATACAGGATAAAACCTACCACATGGCAAGGGTTCAATATATGTTAGTCATTGTAATCATGATTATTGTTCTCTTAGAATCCCATTAGCAGATACTAGGATCCACTTAAAATAATTTATCCTAATTTATTTACAAAATTTATTCAGTATGTGTGTAACTATCTACATGCACAGATGTACACATACCTAGTCTGAGCCAAGAAAATGTGGTGTTTACTAGTGTTGATTGCCTGGGTTTCAGTCCTATTCCACAACTATGAGACAAGTTATTAACCTTACTAAGCCTCAGTTTCCTTATCTGTAAAAGAGAAAAACAGCAGTTACTTTCTTCATAGGGTTTCCATAAGGATTAAATGAGAAACTATAATTAAAACATTTATTTAGGGAGTTCATGTTGTGGTGCAGCGGAAATGAATCCAACTAGTATCCATGAAGATGCCAGTTCGATCCCTGGCCTTGCTCAGTGGGTCAGGGATCCAGCGTGGCCGTGAGCTGTGGTGCAGGTCACAGACTTGGTTTGGATACTGCGTTGCTGGGCTGTGGTGTAGGCCGGCAGCTGTAGCTCTGATACCAACCCTTAGCCTGGGAACTTCCATATGCTGTAGGTGCGGCCCTAACAAAATAAAAATCATTTGGCACGTACTTGGGTATTCCATAAGTGTTAGATTTTTGTCTTAATATATACATGGTATCTTTCATGCTAATAGACAAGATCTATGAAAGTATTGACAAAATCTCAATTCTAGGCAAAAAAACATTAACAAGGGGGAAAAACAAAAATATAACATTCATATATAGTTTCCCTTTCCACAATGTATATTGGCTGCATTTTAATTTTTTTTTTTTTTTTTTGGTGTGGGTTTATTTTTAAAACACTTTATTTGGAAATAATTTCAAACTTACAGAAAGTTGTAAGAATAAGAATAGTACAAAAAATGCTGTTTCTCCTTTATCCAGATTCATCTATTATTAACATTTTAACCTAGTGACTTCTCTCTTTCCCCATAAATAATATATTTTTAAACATTTTCAATATTTTGTAGCCCTCTGAAGGTTGCATTCACTATGGCCCTTTATCTCTAAATACATTATAGTGTATTTCCTCCAAATAGAGATGTGTGATTGGTTAGTTTTAAATGAGATAGGAAAATAGGTCACTGAGTCGTTAATGTGTCTACTTTATTCATATCGTGGTTGAACTAACACAAGTGATGTTTTCTTGTTGTTAAAATTAAGGGAATCGTTTTGGGTAGTTCGTCTCTATGGACTTTAGGTGAGCCTAAAGTGCTTCACCAGAGCATAACTGCTGGAGTGTCCTTACTTGGATCTTAGTGTAAGTGCATATTACCCATTAGAGAAGCCAGAAGTTTTAGTTGTGCATATTTGTATTAAAGGCACTTGATACAAGCTTTCTTTAAAAATATATTGTAGTGCATTTTCTTGACTTAAATGGTTCTTGCTAAGTCTAAAATTACTAAAATTTGGAGTTCCTGTCATGGCTCAGTGGTTAACAAGTCCGACTAGGAACCATGAGGTTGCGGGTTCGATCCCTGGCCTTGCTCAGTGGGTTAAGGATCCGGCGTTGCTGTGAGCTGTGGTGTAGGTTGCAGACGTGGCTCAGATCCCGCGTTGCTGTGGCTGTGGCGAAGGCCGGCGGCTACAGCTCCTGTTAGACCCCTAGCCTGGGAACCTCCATGTGCCGCGGGTGCGGCCCTAGAAAAGACAAAAAAAAAAAGACAAAAAAAATAAATAAAATTACTAAAATTTGGTAAGTAAAACTTTTTCTTAAAATAAATAATAGACAGTAAGGATACCGTGAAACTTCTATGTCTCTATATAAATTACTGTGGAAACTGCCCTATAATTGCAACAAATCTTGATGAAAAATGTCAGCTAAAATTATAAAGCAATTAAATAAATTAACATGGCTGCCAAATAGATATATTATTATCCTACACCCAGCCAAGGACTAATCCATATGTTATTAAGAGAAGACTCTTTTTAAAATTCAAGACGTTAATTTTAAAAATGGTCTTTAAGGTGATGGAACCCAGAGAAATAAGCCAAGAGCACGGACTCTTAGAGGAGGTTAGAACTGGGCTTGAACCCGAGTTCCATCAGTAATAAACTGCTCATCTTGAGTGAGCCACTTACCTAAGCTCCTCACACCTTGATGGCCACACTCCTCAAACAGGAATGATAACACTATATGCCTCCCTGAGTTTGGTCAAGGTTAAAAGAGACAAAACTTTTAAAAAAACTTATCACAGTGCCTGGTGCATTCAGCAAGCATTCAATTAATGATAGATATTATTATTAAGCAATAGGGCTGGCCTAACATGTTTTCATAAGAAGATAAGTAATTACATCAACCCTAATTAGACTTAAATCTAAACTCCTATGGCTTTCCTTTGTTCTACACCCCTGAGCACCTAAGGATAAAGAACATCAGCCAAACCATGTTTATATGAGTCTATTAACAGACACATATAAATCAAGCCCAGTGTAATGAGCTTTTAAGTTTGTAATGTTCTCTCCTTTATTTTTTTTCTCTCCAAGATGGCTCCATCCACTCAGCAAATATACAAAGGCAATTAGGGTTAACAACATATAATAAGACACAGAAAGAAAAAAGAACACTAGGGAATTAGCTGGTGCCGGGAATGTGCAGAGAAGGTGCTATTTCAAGCATGCCTATTATTGGCTAAATGAGCCAATTATTAATCTTCACTATGTTCGTACCTAGCATGGAGCACTGGACTGCTACTCAACAAAAGTTGGAAACTCACTTTTTAAACTTAGCTTGTCCCCCCCCCGAAGGAGTCATATAAATCATTTAAAATCATAGGAAGGGCAATCATATAAATAAGGCCCAAAGCCTAATGAGAACTTGAAAAGAGAAAAGAGAGAATGCTGGGCTTCAGGAGTCCTATTAGAAAGGGAAGGGAAACGGGGTAGGGAAGAGACTGGAGTCCTATTAGAAAGGGAGTCCTATTAGAAAGGGAAGGGAAACGGGGTAGGGAAGAGACTGGTCTACATAATGAACCTTTATTTATTGATTTATTTATTTATTTTTGATCTTTTGTCTTTTTAGGGCTGCACCTGTGGCATATGGAGGGTCCCAGGCTAGGGGTCTAATTGGAGCTGCAGCGGCCAGCCTACACCAGAGCCACAGCAACGCCAGATCCGAGCCGCATCTATGACCTATGCCACATCTCATGGAAACGCCAGATCCTTATCCCACTGAGTGAGGCCAGGGATCGAACCCGCAACCTCATGGTTCCTCGTCGGATTTGTTTCCTCTGAGCCATGATGGGAACTCCATAAAGGACCTTGAAATAGAGGACCTGAGACGTGTCACGATCACGATCACAGCTGGGGGCTTAGGGACCTCACAAACATCAACACAGGTAATGAGACAGTGGAGTCCCAGAAAGCCCAGGCCAACGTCACTGGCACAGGGTAGTGCCTGCCAGCCTCTCCAGTCCGCCATACGCGAAAGCCCATCACGTCTGATGTTCCTGGTTTTCGAGCAGCAGGGAGAAGAGGAAAAGTTCCCATCGCGAATGTCTAAGTCCTTCTCATGAACTCACTGATGGGATAATGCTCTTCTCCTTTGGTAAGAAGTATATAGAACAGATTCTTGCAGGAACGACAGGTGGTTGTGCTCCTGGCACTTATCAGATGGCTGTTATCAGAATAATGAAGAACCATCCTGCTTCTCTCACCATCTTTCAATGCCCTACCAGTCATGCAGATGAAAATTTGTTTACAGGTTCTCTGAGCCCAAACACTAACTCCAGATAACACTTAAACCAAAAGCTTGGCTTTTTTACTAACGTCATTATTTTTTAATTTGGCACAAAACTCCTTGAGTAGACTATTGCCTCACTTTCTTAGCTTACACTTGGTGGAAGAGGAAATTACATCTGAAAAGTGATACAGCAAGCAGAGGAAAAAGTCCCCATACACAGACCATTTGCTGTTTAAATTGTTTCCTTTGTATACAATACTGTGTTATGCACTAGAAAATGTACAAAAACAAATCCAAAGCATAAGAATTCAACCTTACCTACGAATCTGCTTTGTTGCTGCCTACACCCCTTTTTGTGGGGTGTTTTGAGCAGCACCGCATTTAAAGTCATCTGTTAAAACATATGCATTTGGAATTAACATTGTGGCTCAGTGGATTAAGAACTTGACTAGCATTCATGAGGATGGGGGCTCAATCCCTGACCTCGCAGTGGGTTAAGGATCTGGCGTTGCTATGGCTGTGGCATGGGCTGGCAGCTGAAGCTCCAATTCGACCCCTAGCCTGGCAACTTCCATGTGCCGCAGGTGCAGCCCTAGAAAGAAAAAAGAAAAAAATAAAATGCATTATGTAGGACAGAGAAACTTCAGTTAATATGAATCATTCACTTCTTCTCTGTTGCAATTTTTGGCTTTTAGAGGACAAGCTGGGGGAAACCAATGTAGAACAAATATGTTTTGAAGGAGAACGAAGGAAAGGTCAGGTATTGTTTTTCTTTCTTTATTTTTTTTGCCTTTATGTAGAGCCGCACCCACGGCATACGGAGGTTCCCAGGCTAGGGATCTAACAGGAGCTGTAGCCGCTGGCCTTCGCCACAGCCACAGCAACGCGGGATCCGAGCCACGTCTGCAGCCTACACCACAGCTCACAGCAACGCCGGATCCTTAACCCACTGAGCAAGGCCAGGGATCGAACCCGCAACCTCATGGTTCCTAGTCGGATTCGTTAACCACTGAGCCACGAAGGGAACTCCTTTTTCTTAATTTTTATTTTTACTTTTTTATCTTTAGAAAGGTCAGGTATTGTAAGTAAGAGGGTGGGCCAGGGGATAGGAGGAGCCTCCAGACTGCAGACCGGCTGGAGCACCTGGGAGAATACAGTTCTGATGGGTAGAAGGGAAGAGGAGAGAAAGAGTCACGAACTGATAGAGAAGAAGTGAGGACTGGATAGCATTACAAGGCAACAGACATTTTGTGATTGGATAGAAAAGGGGGAGGCTTTAAGAGTCCAGTGAGCTTGAGTTCAGATCCTTAATAGTCAGTGTGCCTTTGATGAGGCCCGAGTGAGAGGTGACATATGTACAAGCACTAGGGCGGGGCACCTGGCACACAGCAGGAGTCTGAAACCTGGAGAGCTGTTCTTGTTACTAGACAGAGTTCTGCAACCAGGCTGGGCTTGGTAAAGACTAAAGTGATCCTGTCATGTTAGAGAGCACTTAACTCTGGTGGGACGACAAGGGCAACGGCCACAGTGAGAAAGTTTCCAGTGACATTTATCTGATCAGTCCTGGGGAGGCTTAGAGAATCGTCACCTTCCTAGGGGACCACCTGAAACCTTCCACATGGGTCCAGCCAAACCTGAACCCAGGGATGCACATCCTAAGAAAGAAGCAATGTTCCGACACTCATGTCTTCATCCCAGCCTCTGGCTGATACACTGGCCTATTCCATAACCTCAGCTCTAACTGCAAAAGGGGTTTAGTCTAGGCAAGCATTACTGGAAAGAGCTGTGCGTAAGAGAAGCAAACAGGTTCAAATAATACCAAAGGTAATTTATGGTCCTGACATCACAGTCACATTCAAAATAATACACGATGCCAAGTGTTGCTTAGCAGATGCTGGCACGCCTGTTAGAATACAGCGTCTCTGTAGACAAAGACCAGACTATGTCTACCACAACAAAATTTCTTTTTTTGTGGTGCCTGCGGCATGCGGAAGTTCCCAGGCCAGGGATCGAACCTGTGCCATGGCAATGACAATGCTGGATCCTTATCCTGTTGCGCCATCAGGGAACTCCGACCACATCACATTTAAAATGGCTTTGTAGGCATTCCCGTCGTGGCTTAGCAGTAACAAATGCAACTAGTATCCATGAGGACGTGGGTCCAATTTCTGGCCTCGCTCAGGGGGTTGGGGATCCGGCATTGCCACGAGCTGTGGTGCAGGCCTGCAGCTATAGCTCCAACTTGACCCCTGGCCTGGGAACTTCCATGTGCCATAGTTGCAGCCCTAAAAACAAAAATAAAAATAAAAAATAAAAACAAATAAAATGGTTTTATAGATCAAACATGTTTAATCCCTTTGTAAACTCCTTTAAGTCAATGATCAATGCCTTTTACACGGATTACAATGGTCTCAGTATCAAGGAAAGCCTTGATCAACAAAGTGTCAAGCTACAGAACCAAAATGATTTATCCTTTCCTCTTTCTGATGACCTCAGCTTGAAAAGAAAGACGTGTTCCCGCTGCGTCGGGCCCAGAGGAGGGAGGAGGAACGGGAGGGACATTGTTCGGCATTCCGGAGCCCGGGACTCCTGGAGAAGATGTATCTCGTTTTGACAGAAGCAGGGGAGTAAATGACAAACCCTGTCAGGTAATGCATTTATCTTCAGGGGGAAAAGCAGCCACTCCAAAGCGAGAATCTCAGATGTTGTCACATCGGCGGGGACAAGAAGTCACAGAGCAGGAAGGCTATCAGTGCAGGAGGAAGAGCAATGCGGAGACTGTAATCAGAAGGAGCTGAGAGTGGGCACTCCAACTCCAAGCTCCCCGGAAGCCTTGACTCTTTTTTTCCCTGAGTCTGGACTCCTAGCCAAGTCATCAGTGAAGCCCCATCAGCTGTCTCGGAGCTCAAGCCGCTGAGCTGCCCCTTTCTCTCCTGATTGCTTTATGGCAAGAGCAGCTCTGCTGTTTCTCCCAAAGGTCAAGTGGTCAAGGAAAAAAAAAAAAGCAAACAGGAAAAACAAAGAGCACCTTTATTTCCTCCCTCATTCATTCACCTTTATTTCTTCCCTCGTTCCTTCACTCAACAGATACTTATCCCATGGTCCAGGCACGAAGCTAGAGGTGGCCTGGGCACTAAGGGAGATACAGTCCCTGACCTCAGAAGAGCCCGGTTCCAATAGGACAGACTGACACGCAACAGGCACCATATGTGGCTGAAGCGGGTTAGAGAAGGGGGCTCTGGGTAAGGAGGGCACTAGGACTAATCTATGGAAGTCTTCTGGAGGTAGTGGCATCTAGGCTACTGCTTAGAAAACGTCTGTGAACTAGTCATATGGAAAGATGGGAAAATGAGAGGTAATAATAGGTACCCAGTTACAAGACGCTATTAGGTGTATTCAAGAAATGAATGAAATTTGTATGACTAAAGAATTGAGGGGGAGGGGACAGGAACAGAAGCAGAATTTGAGGGGCAAGAGACAGGGCTACTATCCAGGTAATTCTGAGGAATGAGAGAAGTGAGCAACAACAATGAATTTTACATGCATTTCAAATCCATTTATCTTACGGTGTTTCCCATGGGTATATTAAAAAAGAGCTAATAATAAAAAAAAAGGTAAACTGAGACATCCCAAGAGAACCCCATAATGATTTTTAAAAAGCCAAATAATCATTAAGCGATTATTAAAAGTCTATTGTACCTATCAGTGAGCTGTGTGGAAATCAGAGAGAAGACACTTATTTTTAAGATACGGTGCTTTACCTAGCCTCCACTCTCAAGACATAAAACCCCATGGTTTCAAACAGCTAAAACTATAAAGTTCAGCAGTGAGAAACATTTTTTCTGTTTCCTTCCACTCAATGATCTGTGTTAATTCTACATAGCAGAGGAGTCGGAGGAAGAGCTGGTTAAACACCGGCCATGCTATTTGCTAACTGTGTGACTCTAAGAAAGCTATTAACTTCTCTGGGCCTCTGTTTCCTCCAATGCACACATCTCCTGGGGCTGCCGTCAGCAGACGATGCTGGAGGTATGTATTTCTAGTTCGATTTACCAAAGAATAAAGGGGACTCAGAGAGGTTACATGACTCGCACCAGGCCAACCAGGATAGCCCTCAGATTTCACACCAGGATGTCTGACTCATTCTGCATCTAGTTTTCTGTTTAATTTTTTTTTTGCCATAATTTTTTGGGGGCTGGTGATTTTTCAATGGTAAACAGAATTAAGTTTCAACTACCATGACCTTTTTCATACTTTGGAAATATAACAAAAGTTTCCGAATCGAGGTGAAATAAAAGAGGAGTGGAGAGGATTAATAACTACAGCAGAACTAGCATGGGATAAATACTTTTAAGTGGGCGAATGGCACGGTGTATATGAATTATATATCAGTAAAGCTGATTTTTAAAATAGCACTGGATGAAAACTGAGTAATGTGGCAAAATAATAGGAAGCAATAATATATACCCACTCACAAGAAGATATCAGGTATATTTAGAACTGGTATGATTTTGAGGAAGTTACTTTGCTGCTTCATGTTCTTACCTGTCAGACAAGGATGCTGTTACCTGCATTATCTTTGCCAAAGAATTAGGATAAAGTGGAATCCTGAGTGGCAAAAATCCATCACGGTGCCCCGCAGGCACTACTACACTCGAATGACATTAAACTGAACTTGAGAGCAAACAGGCTTTATTTGTTCATTTCTAAGGACACGGGAGCCTCCCAAAAGGTCCAGGAGCAGAAGTTTACTTCAGCTCCCAGGCATCACGAGATGATCGTGAGATCATCCCTGCTCAACAGTGTGAAGTCACTGAAAAACCGGTAGCAGGAAGTTCTGGGAAATACAGATTGCAGGAGCTCATTTTCCTGTGTCACGGTCACAACAACGTAGGGAGGACCCATGCTCCCATCGAGAGCCCCCTCATCCATGAGGACAACAGCTTGGTCAAGAGAGTTCTCCTCTACCAGCCACATCGCCGAAGAATCAAAATAAACACAAATGTGGCCCCAGTTATCCAAGCCCCTAACCAAAGCCCAAGTCACCCCTAATCGACTCATGTTCAAAGGCGCACACACTGCCCTAGACATGGAAACAGACCTCTTTTCCAAATTTCCATCCTGTTTTATGCAGCAAACATAAAATGAAATATTACTCGTTTTCTCTTTAGAAGGAAGACCCTTTCCACGTTCCAATTCCTGATTTACTGGCTTCACAGAAATGAAACATCAATACCAACAGCATTCTACAAGCCAAGACAAAACATGATTTTCAACACTGTTTTCAAAAGGCAGAGGTCACTTTTGCCCCCGTTCCTACCAAGTGGTAAGCTCAAAACCAAGCCATTTAGCTCACAGTCAGGTCCAATAAATCAGTGGAAAAAAATAAATGGAAAAGCTTGCCAAAATGTAACCATAGTAACACCACAGATGCGTCAAGAAATGGTGTGCTCATTTGCTTCATTCCCCATTTCTTAAAATGGAATCTGAGCAAGGGAAAAATTACACAGAGAACAATCATGATTCTGCAATTGCTGAATTCTGCAAAACTGCATCCAACCTGCTGTACTAGAACTTCAGGGGCAGCTACGCATGAGCTACAGACATAGCCCTGCATCTTGCCACTTACCAGTTATTTGATCTCCCTGTAACTCTGTGTCCTCATCTGTAAAATGGGCCTTAAAAACCCCAACCTCAAAATATATCAGAAGCCAGAGCAATCACTTGAAGCCCTGGTCACCTTTAGCCTTGTTTTTATTGGCTTATCTTCGGGTTTCAGTTTCCTTCTTTCAATAAAAATAGGAAGGTAATCCCTGCTTCATCCATGTGATTAACATTAAGAATTATTATTAAAGGTAAGGAATTATTATTAAAATATTATTCGGATTGTAGTTTTCAATTCTAATGATGCAAAACCAAAGGAACTGAGAGCCAGAGATTCACATTAATGCATTATCACATTTTCTCTGTCAAGTGCAGCTCTACCACACAGCAGAAAGAGGCTACCTTGGGCCCTTACCCAACCTACTAGTAGTCAACCTCTTTGCTCTTTGGAGCCTTGATTTTATTAATAAGTGAAATGAAGGGCAGGGGCTATTCTAAAATCTGATCTCTAAAGGTCCCTTGTCTAGATTTTGGGTCGAAGTCCTTGTAGATCCATGGCACGTCTGAGATCAGTTCTGTTTATTACCTCACAGCAGTATGAGGAAACCTTAGCATTCCAGCACATCACTTACAAAATATTACTTTTTAAAAGAAAATCACTCATTGCAAATGAATCACAGCAGGATAACTTGAACTTCAAATTAGTCCACGTTTTTTTGCTGATTAAAAAAAAAATGACATTTCTAGGAGTTCCCACTGTGGCACAGCAGAAATGAATCCGACTAGGAACCATGAAGTTGCGGATTCGATCCCTGGCCTCGCTCAATGGGTTGGGGATCTGGCGTTGCCATGAGCTGTGGTGTAGGTCACAGATGCAGCTCGGATCCCGCGTTGCTGTGGCTGTGCTGCAGGCCGGCGGGTGTGGCTCTGACTGGACCCCTAGCCTGGGAACCTCCACAGGCGGCTAGTGTGGCCCTAAAAAGCAAAAAAAAAAAAAAAAAAAAAAAAAAATCAAGAGCATTCTTTCATCTTATTTCAAATGAAATTAAATAAGTGCGTGTCTTCCTGGGATTGAGGACTGAGCTGCCAATGTATCCACCCTGTAGGCTGACTTTCTTCCTCCCTTCCTTCTCTTTTTTCCTTTCCTTTCCTTACCACAAAATCTGTGATTTCATTGTCCCAACATTCTATGTCTTGCTTTTCAGATCTCCTCTGCCTTCATGGGTTTGGGGTTTGGTTTTCAACCTCTGGAAGCCAGTCCTTCAAACGAAATTATACATGAAATCATGATTGATGAATCTGGTAAAGGTGGGTAAGAAGAGCAAGTGAGGGGCCACTAGAGACCCACTGATCTCCTCCAGCCTGGTCCATTCCATTAATGACAATGATGGTTAACATTTCTGGAGGCCTCCCCCACGCCCACGCTGCACAAAATGCACTGATGAGCCTCATCCATTGACTTCCTAATGGTTCTCTGGAGTCAGCTTGAGGACGTCCTTTCCACTGCTGTGAAAACTGCACCTTACAAAGAGTAAACACTTGCCCAGCATCATCGAGCTAGTAAGAGGCAGAGCCAAAACCAGAAAGCCAAGTCATTCACCCTGCATGGCACTGTATGTCCCATGGCCAATTATGACTCCCTGGACTTAGGGAGTCACTAAGAGAGCAAGCTGCCAAGCATTCCAGGACCAGCTGTGGATCTCTTCTTTCTCCCCTCGACTTTTCACACACCTGCCCAGCAGTAAGATGCCCCAAACTGGCTACTTACAAGGCACAGCATGGCGGTAAAGGTTATCCCTTATGGTCTGCTGGAGCTCGTGATCAGGTGACCCTTTCTGGAAGCGCTGACTGAGAAAATGTCGCAGGTCCTTGTTCAGCTTTCCTCCTGCAGGAAACATATAAAAGGCAATGCATCAACAATCAGGCCTGCTAGAGGCTGAGTAGCCTGAGATCTGTGTGCGGGAAAGCCACACAAAGCCATTCTAGTCCACCACCCTCAGTCAACAGGAAGACTTACTTTAGGTTTTCCTCTGCAGGGGAAAAAGCAAGCAAGAGTGTAATAAAGATAAAACAGCATTGAAACCACATTAATTTGAGGGTCCCAGTTCACATAATACTACGAGGTTAAAATAACCAAGAATTTAAATGAGGCTATTACATTTAAAATATGGGCTACAGACTCTTGCAAACACTAATAAGTGGAGAGTGGATGGCTGAAACCTGAAAGAGGACAATCTAGCACTAGCTGACAAATTACAAAATGTTCTTTGACCCAGGATCCAATTGCAAGAAATTTACCCTACGGGTATATTTGCAAAAGTCTGCCAAAATCACCAGTATTGTTTATTGCAGCATTTTTATAACAGAAAACAAATAAGAATAAACATACACACACAAAAAAAACCTGGAAACAACCACCAGGGATCAACTAAGTAAAGCACAGTTCATCCGCATAATAACTACTCTATAAAAGCCAGATCCTCATATGTTGATAATGCAGGAAAGTATGTGGAATAGCACCTACTATCTGACCACTTTCGTGTGAAAGGAATAAAGAAAGGAGAGACTATGTATTAATGGAAGGAATCTTCAGAAAGTGTTTACAGTTTCCTTTAGCAAGAAGGACTTGAGTTTGGGAAATAAAAGGAGACATCAGAGTTTCCGTTGTGGCGCAGCGGTAATGAACCTGACTAGTATCCATGAGCATTCAAGTTTGATTCCTGGCCTCGATCAGTGGGTCAAGGATCCAGCACTGCTGTGAGCTGTGGTGTAGGTCACAAATGTGACTCGGATCCCACATTCCTGTGGCTGTGGCATAGGCCAGCAGCTGCAGCTCTGATTAGGCCCCTAGTGTGGGAACCTCCATATTCTGCAGGTATAGCCGTGAAAAAAGAAAAGAAAAAAAAAGGCGACACCAGTCTTCATTATATAGACAGAGATATATAGTTTTACTATCCTATAAGATACATATTGGTTTTGTTTGTTTGTTTGTTTAAATTATTGTTGTTCTTTAATCTGGGCAGGTCTATGTGTTTATTTCTCTTTAATTTGCTATAGTTTAATGGAACAAAATAAAAATTGAACATTGTTACAAAATGTATCACAGAAAGAAGTAACCAAACGTAAAAAAACTATAAACACAATTAGAGTCTATAGCATCAGCAGGCTTCTAGATCAACCTCGCTAACATTCATTCATTTTTAAAAATGATTTTTTATTATAGTTCGTTTACAATATTGTGCCAATTTCTGTTGTACAACAGAGTGACCCAGTCATACACACGTGCGCACACCGCCCCCCCACAGATACATATAGTTTTTCTTTTATTATCTTCCATCATGGTCTATCCCAAGAGACTGGATATAGTTCCCTGTGCTATATAGTTAACATTCAACCTTAATGGAAAAAACTATTTCAGTGACAGCTAAAAATAAAAAGGCTAAGATCGTCCCTCCGTTTTTACACAAGATATAAAATTAGGTAAGAGCATTTCTAACAACAGAGAAACAGTGCAGCGATACAGTATCCATGTGAACCACAAAATTCACGTCTTCAGATGACGTTTTCCCATGATCAAAAAGAGTTAAGTCGTTAAGGATGACAATGATGGTTAAGATGATGCTATGATCTACCTAAGGGAGGAAACTATTAATCTTTAATAACATATGCAAAACCAGATTCCTTGCTATAGTTGATCATTTTAGAATAGACTAATGACACTCAATTTGAACTATTTTATTTGAGTTGTAGCACAACTAAGGTCTCAAGTGGCTGAAAGGAAAATACACAGGTCATTCAATAAACATTCAATTATTCATTGAAGATTTATTAAATAAAGAAGATAAACACCCACCCCACCCCACTTACCACCCTCCCTTAAAATGGGCATGAGGTTTGAATAAACATTTCATAAGAGAATATATATGATGGTTCATTAAACACGAAAAGACGTTCAATTTCACTAATTATCGGAGGAAGGCAAATTAAAACCCCAGTGAGATCCCAGTACATACCTGCCAGAATGGCAAAATGAGTAGCAAGTGTTAGCAAGATTGTGGAGCAACAAGAATTCTTATTTACTGCTGGTGAGAGTATAAATTGTTCACTCCCTTGGAAAAATAGTTTTGCAGTGTCCTATAAACATTCACTAGCTAATTCACCCAATAATCCCACTATTGTTTATGCAAGAGAAGTAAAAATAAGTACACATAGTACACACACACATACACACGACTTACAGATAAATCATCACAGCAACTTTATTCATTATGTAACATTTCCACACTGGAAACAACCCAAATGTCCACCAATAGGTGAATGGATAAGCAAACGGTATTATATTCAAACAACAGGATGCTGCACAGCAATTAAAAGGAACAAACCACTAACACATACAGTGATAACGATAAATGTCAAACACAAAATGCTGAGCAAAAAAAGTTGGACGCAAAAGAGAACACAGCTTATGACCGCATTTATATATAAAGCTTCAGAACAGGCTAAACTATAGAGACAGAAAGCAGTTCAACAGTTACCTGGGCCTAAGGGTAGGCAGAGATTAAGACACCAGGAAATAAGCTCAATGGAGTAGACCTACAATCAATTTCCAGGCTTGGCAAAGGAACTATAGTTATGCAAGAATGTTACCATTGGGAGAAGCTGGGTGAAGGGTACCCTTACCCTTGACCTCTGTACTATTTTTTTTTTTTTTTTTTACAATGTCCTGAGAGTCTACAGTCATTTCAAAGTAAAAAATCTTTTTAAAAGGCGGAGCACAAGGATACCACTTGGTTGAATCAGGGGGTGATTCTACCATAGGAAACCTTAACTGTGGTAGTGGTAACACAGGCTGATACAATGAACGGGTATCTTTTTACAGTATGTAAATTACACAATAAAATCAATTTCAAAAACTGAAAATACACATAATTAGTGAGTGACTACGTGGTAGGTACTGTTCTAGATGATTAGTTTACAATTTCCCATTAGAGAGAGAAACAGAAAGAAAAGTGTTTACACAGACAAGCTCGGGTGTAAATCCTGGCTCCATTGCTTATTAGCGGGCGAACCCAAGTGCTTTGCTTCATCTCGGAACCTCGCTTGCCTCATCTGTAAAAAGACAGCATTGATGTAACAGTAGCTCTGTCACAAGATCGTTGTGAGGACTGAATGAGATTCAGACAAGACTTGGCGAAGAGAAGGCCCTTCATGAAAGATGGAGATTATCATTATAAAGTAAAGTGGACAATTGTTAAAGCAAGTAGGGAAAGAGCTGAGATCAGTCCAAAGATAGGCTGTCATTCTCTTTAAAAATGCACATAAACATAAAACCTATTGTCTCCGTGATGGCCAGGAACAAAATACAAGCACAGGGAAATGTGGAGTAAAGGATAATTCTGGAGTTTCTGGAAGGGAATAAAACTCTACTTATAGTCAACTTGTCTGGACACATGTAAACCGGTAAACATTTAGTGCATACTTCATACAGTCTCGGCTCTGCAATGGAGTTTTAGTTCAGAAAATGAAAGCGACTGGTAAATTACAGATATGTGATAGTCACACTTGCCAACTCAACCGTGAGGTCTAAGGCACTCTTCAATTTGACCAACCATGTTTTCCAGTGAAATCTCCATTGCCTAGAACCTAGGACTTATATTCTTTTTAGGAAACCAGAATTCTAGACAACAAAAAGACACTGACAGGTATCATTTGACCCGTGAGTAGTAAGGATGTTACAGAACTAAGTGTACTGTCACCCAGGTCAAGAGCAATTTCAAAGGCTCAGGACAGAGAACTTCTTTATCCCCAATAGATCCTTATGGATCACGTGCAGTACCCATCAAGACGAACCAAGGGCATATAGAGGGGAAGCACTGTCAAGACACAGGCATTCCTTGCTTACACTGGAGCTTTCTGTTCAAACTAACCAAGCTAGCTCAAGTTTACTGTCATCAAACTAAAACCCCTCTCTTCTGCAGATGTGCAAAAGGGCAGGGTTACCTATGCTGCCAGGTAACATTTACTCTGGGTTCCATGACATTTGTAAGTGAAAGCCTCAACCTTCACATTACATTAAAAATACTGTACTTTTGGGCATCTAATTATAAGTTAATTGCCAATTATTCAGGGGACACACCTATAAATCTTCTAATAGTCAAGGGCAGTGAGTCAATGAAATGATAAATTGCTAGAGAGTTTGTCAACTTTTTCTTTTTTTTCTTCATTTTTTTCGTTATTTTTTTTCTTCATTTTTTATGAAATCCAAGATTTGTTTTGCAAATGGAAAAGAAAACATTGGTCAGGAATATGTGGAACTTTTTCCAAGGAAAGAGTTCAGAGCTTATTTTGAGACAATTTTACCATTTAAGTGGAGAAAGGGGGGCTTAGAAACTGTCCTGGATTAGCCATTATTTTATATTTTCTTATGTATATACCTGGAATTATATGGCTAAGTTTACAACAATATAGCTCTTCTTTTTTGATTCACATTGGTTTATAGAAATTTAACCACATTAATCACTGTAATTGGTTAACAACTTTTAATGTTGTAAAATATGCCATTTAAAAAATATATACCAACTTTATTTCTCCTTCATAGAAAAGTAGGCTATTTCCAGTGGTGACAACTATGCTACAATAAATGTCATCATAATACTTTCTAACAGATGTGTGAATTTCCTTTTCCTCTAGACTATCTAAACCTGGATCTAGCCACCTTCTCCGTACCTAGATATCAATAAATTCTCCTAAATGGTGGTGCCAATTTCCTTTTCTACCAAAAGTCTCAGAGCTCACATTCTCCCCACACTCAGGTTAACATCTGGTATTATTAGTGTATCAAGGGTCCCAAGACGTCTCCCAGATTTGAAGATTCACTAGGAGGATTCACAGAACACAGTATATAGCTGGACTGAAAGCTACAGTTTACTACTGCAAATGAGTACAAAGCAAGAGCCACAAAGGGAAAAGGCTCAAAGGGCAACAAAGTCCACATGAAATCAGGTGCAAGCTTCCAAGAGTCCCCTCCCCAGTGAAGTCACTCTCCTGCCTAGGGTGACACGTGAAATGTGCCCATTAGACACCTGCAGCCACTTATTACACATCAGGGCCAGAGTTTTTATTAGGATCTGGTTACGCAAGCAGCCTCTGAATGGCAAGAAACCAAGCTCCAGACTCTAGGAAGGAAAGCATAAAGCATATCTTTTGCATCAACAGTTAAAGCACAGTGAGTGGCTATTAGTTCTGGGAACGGAAGGAACCCTCCTGAAATCCAAGATCCCAGATTTCAGCCAAGAGCTAAATTGGAAAGCCAGCCTCCATCTAACAACTGTTAACTCTTATCTGCACTGTGCAACTTCTAAAAATCTTCCTAAACTAATAAAGATAAAACGATATCTTGGTGTGATACTAACTTACAATTAATGACTGTAAGTGAAATAGAAAGTCTTTTTTTTTTTTTTTTGGTCTTTTGTCGTTTTAGGGCCGCACCCACAGCATGTGGAGGTTCCCAGGCTAGGGGTCTAATTGGAGCTACGGCTGCCAGCCGACGCCACAGCCACAGCAACGTGGGATCCGAGCCACGTCTACAACCTATACCACAGCTCACAGCAACACCGGATCCTTAACCCACTGAGCGAGGCCAGGGATCGAACCCGCAATCTCATGGTTCCTAGTAGGATTTGTTTCCGCTGAGCCACGATGGGAACTTCAGAAATTCTATCATTTTTTAAATATGTTTCCCCTCCTGTGACTTGCCTACTCATATTATTTTATACATTTGCTAATGTGTCATGTTGTTATTCCTTTTTATTTTTTTTTCACTGCCACACCTGTGGCATATGGAAATTCCCAGGCTACCAGGTCGAATCAGAGTTGTACATGCCAGCCTACACTGCAGCCACAGCAATGCCAGATCTGAACCACATCTGAGACCTACACCGCAGCTTGTGGCAACACCAGATCCTTAACCCACTGAGTGAGGCCAGGGATCGAACCCACATCCTCATGGATACTAGTCAGATAACAGGAACTCTCATCTTGTTATTCTTAATTAAGATGCACTTTCTATACTCTGGATATGATTCCTTCATTAATTATTTGTTACAAACTTTGCTTGACATTCTTTAAACATGAAACAACCCCTTAAAATAACTGAATTGTATCATTTCTCCAACTTTTCCTATCCCATTCTAGACAGTTTTCTGCTGACTCAACCAGAAGCATCATTTTCAAGGTGATGGATTATGCGGGGAATCTCTTTGCTCTGATCTCTATCTCCTAGGTTACCGATCCTAAAGAGACTGCCAGTCAGAAGCAATCTTCATGGTCAAAAAACTGGATTTCCAGAGAGATTATTTTTGAGTCCTCTTAATTCATCCTTTTCTGACCAAGAAACTGTATGACCCTCCTTGTGTCATACAAGTTCCAGAACACTTAGAAAGTCAAAGAATAGTCTTTCATGACAGCTAGAATTTAGGCTTCAATACATTACAAATTTTTAAGGTTAAGGAAAAAACTTGCATAAGGAATTAAACTCATCACATTCCCGTGTGACCGTGATAGCACACTGATTTTTCAAGGAATGACTCTAGCTGTAGAAAAGGTATATTTATTAAGGCAATACAAATGGTTTATACTGCAGTGGAGTGATTACTGCAACAACAAAATATCAATCACTGTAGGAATTCCTGTTGTGGCTCAACAGTAATGAACTTTACTAGCATCCATGAGGATGCAGGTTCAATCCTTGGCCTTGCTCAGTGGATTGAGGATCCAGCTGTGAGCTGTGGTGTAGGTCACAGATGAGGCTCAGATCCCATGTGGCTGTGGATGTGGCGTAGACCGGCAGGTGCAGCTCGAATTCGCGCCCTAGCCTGGTAGCTTCCATATGCCACAGGTGCAGTCCTGGAAAAAAGAAAAAAAAAAGGAAAAAAGAAAATAAACAAACAAATCACTGTCAGTTCAGTTTAGATTTATAAATGGTATTTTTAACACAACAATTATAAATTGAAATACAAATTTTATATAGTTTTATAGTCACTCAGATGTACAATCTGACATCCATTTAAATGAGTTTTATCTGAAAAGTATGCTTGTTATTTCTTTCTAACTTATTTTTCCCAATATTTTCTTATCGTAAAAATAATGTAAATTACTGAGGAGTTAGTATTAAATGAGTACAGAGTCTCAGTTGGGAAAGATGAAAAGGTTCTGGAAATGGAGGGTGGTGATGGTTGCACAACACTGAATGTATGCAATGCCGCAGACTTGTACACTACGAAATGGTTAAAATGATACATTTATGTTTTGTAGATGGTACCCCAATTGAGAAGTAATAGAGATTAATTAAAGATTTGAAAAACATACAAAGGCACAACCAAAAAGGTTAAAAATCACCTGTTACTTAATTTGCATCACTATTAACGTTTAGTGCTATATGTCCTGGACAGGCATACGCATATACACTTATAAAACACCTAGACATTGGAAGTCATTCAGTCATTCAACAAGTCTTCCTTAATTGCCTTCAGCCAGATACTCCATGAGTCCTGAAGACACAAGAGGACAATTCCTGGGTCAGGACGGACATGCCTGTATTAAGAAGGATAAACAGCACTGGTCTCTGGGCAGAGGTGATTGTAAGATGAGAACAGAAGGAAGAAAAGAAGCTGGTTCGTTTTGCCAGGTGTTGGGGGGAAGCAATCTAGGCAGCGGAAGCAGCATGTGCAAGTTTCAGAAGCAGAAAAGAGGTTGACATGTTAGAGAAACAACACAAAGCTCAGATAAGGGGCAGGCTCAGACTGGGGGTAAAGAGAGAAGTAGGACCAGACAATTATGTAGCTCGCAGGCCAAGAGAAAGCGCCTACCTTTTATTCTAAGCTCAGTAGATATCCACACAAGGGATTTCAGTCAGGGAGGTAGGAAGGTCTGTTCTTAATTTTGAGATTATTCTTGGAGCTGGGCAATGAGTCAAGAGGAGAGGCAGGTAATGGGACGAAATCAGTGAAGCTGACCCAACAAGACCCAAAAAGGGACCTAGATTAAGGAAAAGGCTGGGAAGAGGGTCAGGCAGGGAAATGCAATTTAAAGTGGAAACTGATAGGGTTTGCCAATGTGATGGAGGAAGACAGCACATGCAAAGGAGGAGCTAAAAGCGGTTCCAGTATCTGAGCTTAACTGGTGATGAACAACTCTGACTGGAATTCTGAGTTCCACAAGGTATTGATTTAATAGGAGATGTGTAGGATCATGCAGTATATGTGACTGATATCCAAATGTTCTAACAAGTAATTCATAAACATTTCCAGTATACTACTGTGTTGGAGTTCCCACTGTGGTGCAGCAGAAAGGAATCCAACTAGTATCCACGAGGATGAGGGTTCGATCCCTGGCCTCACTCAGTGGGTTGGGGATCCGATGTTGCTGTGAGCTATCGTGTAGGGCACAGACAAGGCTTGGATGCTGTGAGCCCGCATTGGTTCCGTGTCACTGTGGCTGTGGTGCAGGCCAGCGGCAAGAACTCTGATTAGACCCCTAGCCTGGGAAATTCCATATGCCATGGGTGCGGTCCTAAAAAAACAAAAAAACAAAACAAACAAAATAAAAATCGTGTTAATAGCTACATAGCATTTTAGCTTATCAATCCATCACAATCTGTGTAATCATTACCAATTATTAAGCATATGAATTGTTTCCACTGTGTTATCTTCCTTATACAAAATCTACATTTCTGATTATTTTCTCATGAACCTTAAAGTGGAAATATTGGGGGAGAAAAGCATAAAAATGTTTAAGGCTTTTGATACAAATTCCTTCCAGCAAGACTGTATCAACGTCCCTTCATCCAGCTTGATTTTTTTTTTTTTGCTTTTTAGGGCCACACCCATGACCTATGGAGGTTCACAAGCTAGGGGTCTAATCGGAGCTACAGCTGCCGGCCTTCACCACAGTCCCAACAACGCGGGATCCGAGCCGCGTCTGCGACCTACACCACAGCTCATGGTGATGCCGGATCCTTAACCCACTGAGCAAGGCCAGGGATCGAACCCGCAACCTCATGGTTCCTAGTCGGATTCATTAACCACTGCACCACAACAGGAACTCCCGGCTTGATTTTAAATGTCTCCAAAAGAGCAGTGTGGATTCTTCATATTAGTAGTCTCATACCGAGACATCTAGAAGACTTTGCTCTAAAAATAAATGAATAATTATAAACAATGTTTGGAGCTCCTGTAGCAGGTTAAGAACCTGACCAGTATCCAGGAGGATGTGGGTTCCATTCCTGGCCTTGATCAGCAGGTTAAGGATCCAGCACTGCCGTGAGCTGTGGTGCGGGTTGCAGACATGGCTCGTATCCCGTGTTGCTGTGGCTGTGGTGTACACAGGTGCAGATCTGATTTGAACCCTAGCCTGGGAACTTCCATATTCTACAGGTGTGATCCTAAAAAGAAAAATAAAAAAAATAATAAAATTTTTTAAAAATAAAATGAGATGCCTAGAAGAAAGTTTACAAAAAAACCTTGTTGGAAAACCTCAAGTGTGAATTTTTGTTGAAATTTCCTGGATGTAGAATTAATAGAGGAGAGGGAAGGATTGGGAGCTTGGGATGGCATATGCACACTATGATTTATGGAAGAGATGGTCAGTAGGCACCTGCTGTATAGCAGAGGGAACTCTACTCACTGTTCTGTGATAACCAATATGGAAATAGTTACGTGGATATGCATACTGAGTCACTTTGCTGTACAGCAGAAATTAGCACAGCACTGTAAATCAACTATACTTCAATAAAAAATTTATAAAAAGAATTAATAGAGCCATGAGTATGAACATTATTTTTAAAGATTCTTGATACATATCGACAAACTGCTTCCCATATAGCAGTTTCTGGAAGAAATATATTGTATCACTTATCTGACAATTACGGAGTCCAAATGAGAATGATTTTCCCCTTTTAATTATGTGATTTATTTTTTTTAATTTTTTATTATTTATTTAATTTGCTTTTTAGGGCCGCACCTGAGGCATATGGAGGTTCCCAGGCGAGGGGTCCAATCGGAGCTACAGCTGCTGCCCAAGCCACAGCCACAGCAACAGAGGATCCGAGTCACGTCTGCGACCTACACCACAGCTCACAGCAATGCCAAATCCTAGCTGCGTCTGCGATCTACACCACAGTTTACAGCAACGCCGGATCCTTAACCCACTGAGCGAGGCCAGGGATCGAATCTGCAACCTCATGGTTAGATTCATTTCCACTGCACCACAATGGGAACTCCAATTACATGATTTCAAAGAAAAACTTTCCACCAATAATTCAAACATACACCAACCCTGTATTAGAGAGGCAGCATGGATGGTAAAACTGTTTCATTTCATTTTGAGAAACTACTGGTCCCGATGAGAAAATTAAGTTGAGAATGGCCTGTTGAGAAATCATGAATGAATTCCATTACCATATGTATACAAGTAAAAAAATAAAAACAAACAAACAGGAGTTTCCACCATGGTGCCATGGGTTAAAAATCTGATTGTAGTGGCTCAGTTCACTACAAATGCACAGGTTCGATCCCTGACCCAGTGTAGTGGGTAAAGGATCCAGCACTGCTGCAGCTGTGGCTCAGATTCAATCTCTGGCCAAAGAACTTCCATATGCCACGGGTGCAGCCATGAAACAACAACAAAAAAAAGTAAATCAGAAAAAGATCTCAAAAGACAAACAAAAACAAACAAAAGAACTCTCACGCTTAAAAAAATCACATGAACTCGGTGTGCCAGTTCCTTACAGAATGAGTTCCCAACCCCCTTTCACCAAATGACATGCAAGCATTGATCAGGAGTCACCAATATTTTTCTGTAAAGGGCCAGTAGCCAGATAGCACATATTTTCTAGCTTTGAGAGCATATTTGGACTCTGTCCAGCTAAACTGCCTTTGTAGTAGGAAAGCAGCCATAGACTATATGTAAACAAGGCTGTTTTCCAATAAAACTTTACTTACAAAACACAGGTAGCAGATTTGGCCCAGGGGTCAGAGCTGGCTAACTCCTGGTCCAGATGTTGGCCTTGCTTCTCCAGATAAGCAATTTTCCTTGTGTGATTCTTGGGGTAGAGCGTACTCATTGCCTCCAAGATAAGACTAAGTGGCATTACCCAGAAACTTGCAGAAATGCACATCGCCGGGCTCTACCCAAGACTTACTGAACCAAAATCTCTGAAGGTTGGGTTCTGCAATCTCTGGTTTAAGAAGTCTTCCAGGTGATGCTAATACATGGAACAGCCTAGACCAGTCAATCTTTTGATAACGAATTTCATCCCTGAATGAAACCTGAATTAAGCACCGAAAGAAAAGCAAGGTTTAAATTCCATCACCTCTATTTTTTCCATTATTTCTAGCCTTTCGTGGTTCTTACTTTGATTCCGCTTAAACTAGGGTAGCAGAATAACACCTGTTCAGAAAAAAAAATCAAAGATTTATGGACAGAAAGTAGAAAGACCGTGTTCCCCTGCTGGCAACGTTACATTGCTCATGTGAGCTTACAACCAGTCCTAATCAACAAACAGCTGCATGACCTCACCAAACACTGAAGGCAGATGTCCCTACACTCAGAACCCTGAGTGGAATCTGAAGACGTGTGTATGGCCTTCGAGAAGAAACTAAATTCTTCTAAGACACTCCATTAGGATCAAACAGGACTGTGCTCAGACTATTTACAATAACAAAGACATGGAAATAACTTAAATGTCCACGGATAGACAAATAGGAAAAAAATGGGTATGGTACATATATACAAAGGAATATTACTCAGCCATTAAAAAGAATGAAATAATGCCATTTGCAGCAATTTGGATACAACTAGAGATTACTATCTTAAGTGAAGTATGTCAGGTAGAGAAAGATAAACACCTGATGGTATCATTTATACGTGGAATCTAAACACAAATCAACATATTATGAAACAAAAATGGACTCACAGATATAGAGAACAGCCTGCTGCTTGCCAAGGATGGGGGGAGGGAAGGACTGGGTGTTTGGGATTAGCAGAGGCAAATGATGAAAAAAATATATAAAGAATATATATATACATAGTCTTCATATATATGTGTGTGTGTGTGTAAATACATATATATATATATATAAATGAGTCGCTTTGCTGTATAGCATTATTAACACATCATTGTAAATCAACTACACTTCAATAAAATTAAAACAACAAAGAATTGTGTTCCAGTACCCTGCTGGCCTCGGATGACAGTAATGACCACTGATGGAGCACCTCTGACAGGCCGGCCACAGTGCCAAGTAATGACAAATCTCACTCTAACCCTATGAAGTTCGTTCTATTTTCAACCCCATTTGGCAGAAGAAAAAACTACTGGCTCACAGATGCCCCGCATCACCCAGGTAACTTGGCAAAGAGGACATATGTATAAACAGAGATGAAATGGTGGGGCAAGATGTTGATAGCTGGTTAACAATGGCATACATTATGCTTTTTTTTTCAATGGAAGTATGGGTTTGATATTTTCTAAATAAAAAAGAGTAAAGTAAAATGATTATTCTTCTGAAGCAGTTACCCTCATCACGCCTCAAGAAAACATCTAGACGAATCTCCATATAAAAACCAAAGCCTGGCGTTCCCATCGTGGCGCAGAGGTTAACAAATCCGACTAGGAACCATGAGGTTGCGGGTTCGATCCCTGGCCTTGCTCAGTGGGTTAAGGACCCGGCGTTGCTGTGAGCTGTGGTGTAGGTCACAGATGCGGCTCGGATCCCGCGTTGCTGTGGCTGTGGCAAAGGCCGGCAGCTACAGCTCCTGTTAGACCCCTAGTCTGGGAACTTCCATATGCCGCGGGTGCGGCCCTTAAAAAAAAAAAAGAAAAAGAAACCAAAGCCTGATTTCCCATGTAAACTGCCACATTGTACAGCTCTCCCAATTTCTTCCTGAGGCTTAACAAAGAAAGTGACATCTGAATAGCATTAGCTTCCAGAGAATACGCAGCCGGGGAGTGTAAGGAAGCCTCCTTCCCAGGAACTGACACTCTGGATAGAAGCCCTGTACTCTTGGGTCTTGGGACACTGCTGGCAAGCAAGAGGTTTTCTTTTTCTTTTTTCTTTTCTTTTTAGGGCTGCAGCTGTGGCAAGGGGTTGAACAGGATCTGCAACTGCAGGCCTACACCACTGCCACGGCAACACCAAATCTGAGCCGCATCTGTGACCTACACTGCAGCTTGTGGCAATGCCACAAGAGAAGCCGGGTATCAAACCCGCATCCTCACAGAGACTACTGTGGGTCCTTAACCTTCTGAGCCACAATAGGAACTCCCAAGCCAGAGGTTTTAAATGTAAATGCAAACTGAGACCCCACTGGCATTCCATAGCCCTGAATAGCCATAGTGATAACACAGCCACTCCCCCTTCTCTTCCAGCCTCACTCCAATTTATTCTCAGACAGAAATGGCTAATTCAGGTTGCAAACCATATTCTAAGATGGTCTAATATCATTCATGCAACAGGAGGCTGGGGCCGGAGTTCCAGGTCTTCTGACCTACACTGGGAAGCCTCATACAAGCAGGGTTAGTTAGAGCACTCCACTCTCATTTCTGCTGAATTTGGAGAACGGAGACCACCAGCAATATCTATACCTCACTGGATGTGTCTGAAAAGGTGAGACCATTTCCCCTGAGCAAAGCATCCTTATGAATCTACTCTTTGCACAGCACTCTTTAAAGGAAACATCTTTCAAAGCTGGAAACGAGAGAGAGTCACAAATACATGGTTCCAGATAGGCGAGACTGAAAAGAAAAACATCTTGCATCAGTAAGATTCTGCAGTAGAAGCAAGTACGTTCCTCCGAAAGGCCAGAGAGTAAATATTTTAGGCTTTGTAGGCTATATAATGTCTACATTCCAACTGTCCAGCTCTGCTTTTTTAGCAGGAATTCGACTCTAGACAAGATGTAAAAAACTGCATGGCTGTGTCCTAATAAAATTTTATTTCGAAAACAGGCAGCAGGCTGGACTTGGCCCACAAGCTGTGGTTTGCCACCACCCCAATTCTAGAGGATGGTGTTTCTCTAAAAAATGTTCTATATGTTCCTAAGATCGCCAGGATTTGCATGTTTGTGTACCTGTGCGTGTGCAGGTAGCTCTGCCCTATAAGCCATTCCCTTAGAAAAAAAGTAGGTGGGTAAGCCGTGAGTCTGCGCTGCTGGACCTTACGTAAAAATGCTCAGTAGCCTGGAGTTCCCTGCTGGCCTACTGGTTAAGGATTCTGCGTTGTCACTGCTGTGGATCGGGTTCGAACTCTGGACCCGGAACTTTTGCATGTCACCCCCCCCCCCAAAAAAAACCCTCAATAGCTTAAAAAACCCATCCCCAAGACCTCTAGAAAGTAGAATCATTTCATATATTTAAAGACTTAGAGAGCCTTCTGAGAAATTTATTTAATGATTCCTAGAATAAAATCTGTTACCGGTGTCAATCTTCAGTTTACACACATCTGCAGACTAGAAAAACCCATACACTATAAATAAACATTTCCCTTTGATGATTATACGTTTGATGCTTTTTCATAAATCTCTTTCACAAACATCATCTCACTTAAACCTTATATAACCCAGTGAGAGAGGCAGCATTCTTCCCACTTTCAAACAGATGAAGAAGAGGCTCCATGTAGTTCTACTGTAGCTGAGCGCATTAAGAACCCAACATAAGTGTCTCTGAGGTTCCTTGCTCAGTGCGTTAAGGATCTGGTGTCTCTATGGCTGGGGTGTAGGCCAGCAGCTGCATCCCTGATTTGACCCCTAGCTAGGAACTTCCATATGTGGCAGGTGTGCCTGTAAAAAGGGGGAAGAAAAAAAAAAGTGAGGCTTCCAGTGCTGAGTGATCAGAGGCAGGATTAGAACCCAGATGTCACTCTTTTTCTTTTTCTTTTTTGTCTTTTTGCCTTATCTAGGGCTGCACCCGTGGCATATGGAGGTTCCCAGGCTACGGGTCTAACAGGAGCTGTAGCCGCCAGCCTTCGCCACAGCCACAGCAACGCGGGATCCGAGCCGCGTCTGCGACCTACACCACAGCTCATGGCAACACCAGATCCTTAACCCACTGAGCAAGGCCAGGGATCGAACCCGCAACCTCATGGTTCCTAGTTGGATTCGTTAACCACTGCGCCACGACAGGAACTCCAGAACCCTGATGTCTTAAGCTCTATGTTTTCCCCCTTCCAGCTCTGTGCCCCCAAACCGGGTGTTTATCCAGCAATGAAGAGTGAAACGTTTGGCTAAAACCATATTCTGCTATTTTTCAAAACTATTCAGATCTGGAAAAGCAAGGCAAGCTTAAGGACCTGATACAGACTAGAAAAGTCCAAGACATGGCAACTAAATGCAACACAGTGTCTTGCAATGGATCTAGGAACAGAATAAAGGAGGTGAGTGAATACAGCTTTTTACAATTATCATGGTTATGCAAGATGTCATCATTAGGGAAAATCAGGCAAAGGAGATTCTGGAACCCTCTGTACTATCTCTGCAGCTTTTTGTATCTAAAATATTCCCAAATTGAATGTATTTATAAAAAATGTACATAATGTACCTGTCGTGTGAATGTGCCCATGTGCAGGGTTCGTGGGCTATTTTACTGGTGCAAATCCAATAGGTAAGAATTCTTACATTCATGTCTCTGGATTGCCCACAGCTCTCATTTACAGAGAGTGTGGAATGTAGTATACCTGGCATAAAAACATTTGGGAGAGTTCTCAGTTCATATCCTGATCATCAGATATTTCTAATCCCCATAATTCCCCAAGTGATTATCATTTTCACACTCTACTATGTGCATTCCATCTCACTGTCTTTCAGCTGCTATTCAAAAGTGATTACAAATAATGGGGCTATAAAAGCCATTCAATAATGAGGGCACTCACTGGCCATATGCCCACCCCAACAATGGAAGGTGATTTATGGAAGACAAACGCCATCACATCTGCCAGCCTGCTTCCCCTCTGATGAGCTCTCCAATGGCAGATGAACACGTGGTTCTGAATGGCCATCTTTTTCTCAACTAGAGCACAGACCTGCAAGCTAAAGTGCTACAGCTTTTTAAATTTTATGTACAAGGAAAGAAAAATAAACTCAGTAAACCACATTCTGGCTTGTCATTTCATGTAAACTGAGAACAGGAGGGAGGAAAAGCACAGAACGTGATCGACTGGACCTGGTTAGAGTCCTGGTCTTTGTCACAGAATGGGAGAGACCTGGATGAAATCCAAGGAAAGAAGAACTCAGACCTAGCTGACCCAATCACCCCCCTCAACGTGTGAAATCTCGGTGGATACTTTTCAAAGGAGTTCCTGTTGTGGCACAGAGGTTAACAAATCCGAGTAGGAACCATGAGGTTGCAGGTTCGATCCCTGGCCTTGCTCAGTGGGTTAAGGATCCGGCGTTGCCGTGAGCTGTGGTGTAGGTTGCAGACGTGGCTCGGATCCTGTGTTGCTGTGGCGAAGGCCGGCGGCTACAGCTCTGATTCGACCCCTAGCCTGGGAACCTCCATATGCCACAAGTGTGGCCCTAAAAAAGCAAAAAAAAAAAGCTTTTCACAAACCACCCAGGGTTTCTCACTGGAGGGACCATTGGCATCTTGGGCAGCACGGTTCTTTGTTGCTATCGGTTTACCCTCTGGAGCTCAGCATCCTTATTCTTGGCAGCTCCCAAATACATGCCTGAAATGCTCCCTGATCTTGGTGACAGCTCTTAGAGAAGAGCAGCACTTTAGGAGATGGGTAAAGGCAAAGCAATCATGGACCATTACTCCTTAACCTTTGAACTGTCTTTCTTTCTCCCCCCACCCACCCCTCTTTTAGATCCAAGAGCATATTAGAAAAAGAATATTGCATTGTGGTTGCCAAGGGAGAAGGCGGAGGGAGAGAGACCGTGAGGTTAGGCTTAGTAGATACGAACTATTACATTTAGAATATTAGACTATGAACAATAAGGTCCTACTGTATAGCACGCAGAACAAATATCAAATCTACTGGGAGAGACCATGATTGAAAAGAATATAAAAAATAATGTATATTTATGTACAACTGAGTCAACTTTGCTGTACAGCAGAACTGGGACAAAATGTAAATCAACCATACTTTAATAAAAAAAATTTTAGAGCATTCCCACTGTGGCACAGTGGGTTAAGAATCCAACCGAAGCAGCTCAGGTCACTGGGGAGGTGCAGGTTTGATCCCTGGCCCAGTGCAGTGGGTTAAAGAATCCAGCATTGCTGCAGGTGTGGCATAGGCTGCAGCTGCGGCTTGGATTCCATCCCTGGCCTGGGAACTTCCATGTGCCTTGGGTACAGCCACTTAAAAAGAAAAAAAAAAATTATAGAAAAAAAAAAGAAAAAGAATATTGCAGAAGAGCCCATACTGGGGATGATTCCAAACTGCTTAGATCTGTTCTGCAGACACTCACATAAACACAGCGGTCTTCTACTACAGGGCTGCTGACCAAGAGGAAGCAGAGCTTGGAGTGGACACCAGGGGCTGAAGCTAGTCTTCACACTGGCCCAGCAGAGGTGCCCTCGGACAAGTCTCTCAGTAGGAGGCCCCATCCATCAGTGTCTCTCCCACTGCTCTGGTTTGTTGTGTACACAGCCTTTACCATTCTTTTTTTTTTTCTTTCTTTCTTTCACACATCTTCATTTTATTGAACACTTTTTTAACTCAAAAAAAAAATCTTTATATCTCAGAGTTTGTATTTTATGCAGAAAAATACTAACAGGCCTTGGTTTTACATGTATGAGATTATGAGACATTTGCTATCACCACCTGTACTTTATATTGCATTTGATTTTTTTCTGGCCACACCCATGACATGTGCGAGTTCCGGGGACAGGGACAGAACCTGCGCCACAGCAGCAACCCAGGCCGCTGCAGTGACAATGCTGGATCCTTAACCTAGTGCACCACTAGGAACTCTGTATTACATCTGATTTTAATACAATGTTTTATCCTTGTAAAAGGAATTCAGGTCTACTGTAGAAACCTCAGAAAATGCAGATAAGAAGAAATACTTGAAATCGTTCTACCGCATCTATATTGATTTTCTAAAATAAACTTTTATTTTGGAATAATTTTAGACCTACAGAAAAGTTGCAAAGATCATACAGCTGATTTGCGTTGGGGGGTAATTTTTCTCCCCCAGCAGACTACGTTTGTCTTGAAAATGTAGGAACAGCTTCTCTACATCCCCCACACACCTAGAACAACCTCTATCCTGCACCACATCCTAATATAACCTTCTTAGCCTTTACCATTCTTTGAAATGATTTCTTTTGCTTTTTCTTGTTTATTACCTGCCCTCCCCTACCACGACAGCCTCATATGAGCCCTAGGACCCTCAGCTTAGAGGAGAAACTGTCATAGACCTAGTGATGACTAAAAGAACGGATGAAGTAGGTAACACTCATTAAAATAATACACGCAGTGGCTAAACCAGGATCAGGGAAAACTATGTTACCATCCTGACTTTGCATTTGCTCCCTCTGTGTTCTTGGACAAGTTCCTTCATCACTCTGGGTCTCTGTTTCCTTATTAGGAAAATGGGGATAATGACAGTACATACAACAGGGCTGTCATGAGTAATAAATGGGAACACATAAGGTGCTGCTCAGTAAATGTCAGCTACCCTCCTCTTGACTTGAAAATAACATATTTCAAAATATACCTTTAGCGGAAGTCTCATTGTTCTCAAGGAGAGAAAATTTTTAAAGATTCATGATGATGACTAAATGTATAAAACAAAGTCAAACATGCCTAACCTGCCCTATCAATGCACAGCAATTTAATTAAAACCTATGCGCTATCACCAGATTGCTTTCACACACTGAACACTAACAAACAGAAGTATGGTAATACATTGTAGAGCCAAAGGTGTGTGAGCAGAGGTTTTCCAGGTTTGCATGGACCGTGATGACAGGGCAGAGTAGCAAATAACTGCCCTCCACTCTTTAACCCAGCAACAGTTATCAGGAAATCCAACATTCCTTTTTTTGTAACACCATTTATTTCTATGTTTTTCATATATGTGTTACGTTGTTTCTTCATTACTTTAATTTGGATTGCCCTGATGACTAATGATGTTAAGGACTGTGTCAGGTGCTAAAGGAATATCTATTCGTTTGTGAAGTTTTTATTCAGATTGATGGCCGATTTTTTTTTTTTTATTAGATTGTCTCCTCCTGCTCCACCTCCCCCACACCCTTCCTTTTTTTTTTTCTTTTGGCCACACCCATGGCATATGGAAGTCTCTGGGGCCAGGGACTGAATCCAAGCCACAGCCATGCCTATACCACACATAGCTGTGGCAATGGTGGATCCTTTAACCTACTGAGCCAGGCCAGGGATCAAACCCATACCACCAGAGTGACCCAAGCCACTACAGTCAAATTCTGAACCCACTGCACCACAGTGGTAACTCCTATTAGGCTGTCGTCTTAATAATGACTTCAAGAATTCCTTATGCATCCTGGATACCAGTCCTTTGTCAGAAATATATTTTGCAAATATCTCCGCCCAGTCTGTGGCTTGTCTTTTCACTTTCTTGAGGCTATCTTTTGATGAGTAGATGTTCAAGTCTAATTTATCCATTTTATGGGTATTTTTGTCTTTATTATTCATTTGTTACAGACAAGTCAGAAAACAGCAACATGGAGTAGCTAGAAGAACCCTGTGGGGTCCAGATAGCTGGTCAATTATTATTCTGCATGTAACCGTGGGGCTGCTTCTGGATGACTTTCACATTTAAACTGGTACACTGAGTGAAGCAGATTGCCCTCTCCAATATGGGTGGGCCTCACCCAATCAGTTGAAGGTACGGTGGACCAAAAAGGCTGACAATCCAACCGGTCAAAGGGACTTCCACCTGCCCGAGACTTTGAGCTGGGACATCAGCTTTCCTGCTTTTGGACTCAAATCAAAACATCAGCTCTTCTTCAGTCTCAAGCATGCCAGCTTTCAGTCTGGAACTGGCACCATTAGCTCTCCCAGTTGTCAAGCCTCCAGGCTCTAACTAAAACCACACCATCAGCTCCTCTGGGTCTCCAGCTTGCCAAGTGTAGATCTTGGGGCTTGTCAGTCTCCATAATTACATAAGCCAATTTCTCATAAAGTATATATAAACAAATAAGATCTCCTACTGGTTCCATTTCTCTGAAGAAACCTAATACATCATCTGCCTCTTCTAGTGCCAACACAGTGGGTAACATTCTAATAGGTGCTTAATGAATGTTGCTGAAGTCCCTAATAAAATGGCCTGGTTCACCTATGTGTAAATGAACAGGCTGGATTTGACAATCCCAGAGGTCTCTCTCGTTCTAAAAATCTGATATGTACCATGGTCTCACCTTTTTATTCCAGCAAAGGCTTCATCCTTGGGTGTCCTTTTCCAAAATTAACTCAGCTGTGCCTCTCAGAAGAAGTGACAAAGTACCCTGCAGGCTCATCAACTCAGCAGTCATTCTAACAGGAAGCTGCTGCATATAAACCTGTTCTAGCTTGTTTGCCCCTACTTGATAGAAGCAGTGCTAAGGCTTCAAAGTTCCCCATGTCAGGAGTTTCCATTGTAGGAGTTCCCTCAGTGGTAATGAATGCAACTAGAATCCATGAGGATGTGGGTTCGATCCCTGGCCTCGCTCAGTGGGTTAAGAATCTGGAGTTGGTGTAGCTGTGGTGCAGGCCGGCAGCTGCAGTTCTGATTCGACCCCTAGCCCGAGTACTTCCATATGCTATGGGTGAGACTCTAAAAAGAAAAAAAAAAGTTGCAGAGGTTTACACCTCATAGGGGTTGTAGCAGCTGAATTCTCTCATTTTCTCCTCTAAATATATTGCTTATAGACTGACATACCCCGGTTCTAAAATGACATTAAAAAAACTGCAACCACGATGCCAAATGAAGCAATAAACCAATTACTGACTGTCGTTACAGGGCAGTCAAGGCTGACACCCCTGAGCTACAAAAACGTCAAAGGGGATCCAACATTTGTCAGAGGAACAAAGAGAGGCATGGCAACACCTCAGTCTTTGGGAACCTGTGACACCTTCTTTTCCACTGCTTGATTTCAGGCTAATCCTGAAAATTGTCTGTGAAAATTAAAGTGACTTGAAATAAATTCTGCCTTTTGAGACCAGCCTACACCTTAGGGAGATGCCAAACCAGAAGTGAGAATTCTTGCTTTTGACTAAGCCTGTACTAAAAAAGAAAATGAGGTGACAGCGATTTAGAATCCCAGTGAGAATGTGAAAGGAACTGAATCCACTGGGCTTCCCCCCATGGCTCTAACAGCAAAGGCAGAGCGATGCTCTCCCCGTGAGACCTGGAATGTTCTAATAACAGGGAAGCATCAAGGCTTACTCAGAATTTAAGTGGTAACTAGACTTTACCTGGAAGGGAGCCATTATGAACCTTTCTGAACGTGAGAATCAACTGAGACACACCTAAAATACTACCAGTGCCTTAAGCCCACATCTCAGACCAATTAAGTAAGAACCTGTGGGGAGGGACTGGGCATTGCTGGTTGCTTTTTGTTTTTTGTTTTTTTCCCCATCTCCCTTAGTGATTCTAGTGTGTAGCCAGGGTTCTAACCCTAGCCTACTTCTCTGATAACTTCTCGGATTCTGATAACTTCTCGGATTCTCGGTGGATTCACTAACTGTGAGAATATCTATGCAGAACCTTCTGTTTATAGAGAATCCTGTAGGATCTCCTAAGATGAAGTGCTCTGAGCTTCAAAGCAGAAATAAGACTCTGAAACAGGAGCAGGGTGGGGTGGATGGGAGGGAAGGAATGCAAGGGGAAAGGAAGCTAGAAAAAAAAAAATTCGAACACCCTCTTGGAGTCACAGCCCTGGAAATTTAAATTGGGTTTCTGCCTGCCCTGACTAGGGAAGAAAACTCAAATTAGCTGGGTAGAAAATTCATCTCAAAGGATCAGGGGACTACGGGTGACCTAGACTTTGATGGTTCTCACTGTGGCTCAGCCATCCTCTTTACTTTCACACCCAATTCCTGAGAAAATTCATGTTACACATATTTAGTTTGAAGAACACATATCATGTGTAAATGGTGGGAAAGGGGCTGTAATTGATGACAAAGAGCCAGGTGAGAAAGGGCGGGCTGGAAGAACAAATGCGGGGTTTTCCCACACGGAAATAATAATCCTGAGGTCTCAAATGCAGCACAGGCTGACTTTTGGAGCTGAATAAAGCACCACCACATTTAGAAAGAACAAGAGAAGATGAAAGAACAAATAGAAGGCTCTCCCAAATTAAACACAACTCAAATGTGACTGCTGTGAATCGGGTAATTATTCCGATGATGGATTCTACTCAAGCTAACATTGAACCATGTGCTGCCTCATTTCTTCAAGTACCAACACCACGCAATGCTTTCAACCACCCCCAGATCCTGATCAAGCCGTTCAGTGCTCACAGGAACAATCAATTTCCTTTAATGAGAGATTATTCTACCACTAGGCAGAGATGTAGAAGGTACTAGAATCATCTCTCTCTCCAAAAGACTCCCAGGGAATAAATGAAAAGGCTTTAAATTGTTTTCATCAGCAACTAAAAATATTTAAGCCTGGCAGAAAACCCTTTCCTCATCCCAGTTAGGAAAATTTTTGAGGAAATGTTTCTGTACTGTCTTACCTAGACACCTCCCCTCCCTATAACCTTGATGTGTAGGTTTTATTTATTATACCCAAATCACACTGGTATCAAAAGTTGAAGCAAATTCAAATCACAAAAGTAAAGCAGTTACATTTTCATTGCTTTCTCCTGTTAAAAGAAGGCCAGCTTAACATTTGCTTTTCTCCCATAATTAGAAAGATTATGGAAAGAGAAGATACAGTCAAACAGGCTTGAGTGGAAAATAGCTAAAAAAGAAGTCCCATTTATAAAAGAATAACAAAGAATAAGAGCTCCATCTCTCATGTGATATGTATTACCTGCCTGGAAATTAAAACTCGTGTCATACTATCTCTAGAGAGGAATTCTGTTCCAAAACGAGGGTCTGATGTTTGAATTGTGCAAGCCAAATCAGCTCGAAGAAACAGAAGGCTCTGCTAAGCTTTAGCAGAACAAGCCCTAACATAATATGCCAAGGAACACGTTTGACAAAACAGAAGTAGAAAAATATTTTCAAAATTGGTTCTTGGCTTAAATCTAGCATTTGGCACCTCAAGTAAACACAGAGAAGAAGAACGAACTTGGTTGTGCCACGTGACTTTCTGAACTGTAGCAGGCCAGACAGTGCGGGAGCTTATTCATTTCTCAGCTTCTCACCATCTCTGCCCTTCCATGAGTGCCTTTCCAGTTCAGGGTGCCTAAGAAGGCCTAGAAAGAAAAGAACTGGATAAATTCATATCACCAGTCTTCTTAGCACTTATTATCTCCTTTAAAACCAGGCTGATAGCAAACATCTCATGCCAACTCAACAGCTCTCATTAATAAATGTTCTGGATTATAGAGCCAAGTCAATGTTGCACCTGCTGTATATGAAAAAGTAAAGGAGTAACACTTCTCCTTCTGGAAGATGGGGCAGATGTACATTTCCCTATTCCTCCCACTAAGTACAACAAGAGACCTTGGATGCCATCTATAAAACAAACAAGTCTCTGAAATGTAAACAGAAGAAGGCAGACCAGCTAGGAACCTCAGGGAAACCTCTCAGCATACACATGAGTTCTGTGGGTTTTCTTTATGCCCCATGTAACCCAGCATCACAGCTGAAAATGCCAACAACAGGTAAAGGTCAACGAGTATGGACAACAAAAGTCCAAAAAAGCCCACTCTCTTTACCTCAACAACCAGATAACTAGTAGACTAGCAAGGCAGAAAATTTTGAGACAACAACTGCTCTATTCCAGCCGAACACCACAGGAAGTTTATGGTTCCCACCACCATAGAATCCAACAATGACTGAGTAGAAAGCCTAAACTTCCAGCCTCTCTAGTCTGTCATGGGGTACCCAAAACTTGCCAACATGATGTCAAAGAACACTATGTATAGAGACAGAAGTCTAAAACCCACTTGGCAAAAATGAAGCCTTTCTCCTCCCTACTCCCGCCTTCCCTCATAGGTAGAGACCCCATGGGAAGTCACAACTGCTGTACCCAACAGCAGTCAGAAACCATAATCAATGAAATAAAAAACTCAATGGATAGGCTCAACAGTATGGGGTGAGGGGGAGACAGAGGCCAGAGTCAGTCAACTTGAAGGTCAAACATTAGAACTTATCCAATCTGAAAGACAGAGAAAATCACTTGGAAAAAAAATACACCTTGGGCCTTGGAGACCTGAGCAACTAAAACAAAACAAAACAAAACAAAACAAAAGCTAACATTTGTGTCACTGGAATCCTGAAGAAAAGGAGAAAGAAGGTATAGTTTAAAACATGAAGAAATAATTACTGAAAACTTCCTAATTTAGCAAAAGACAAACATACAGATTCAAGAAAGTAAGCAAGCCCAAAGCAAAGTAAAATTTTAAAAACCCACACCAAAACACAACATGATCCATTTTTTTTAAACTAAAGGAAAAGAAAAATCTTCAGAGCAGTGAGAGAAATGACACCTTACCTAAAGGAAAAAAACAATTAATGTGACAGTGCATTTTTCATCAGAAACTATGGAGACCAGAAACAGCTATAACATTTTTCAAGATGGCGGGGGTGTGTGTGGCTACTGTCAACCCAGAAATCTATATCAAGTGAAAATATCCTTCAGAAGCAAAATGGAAATCAAGACACTCCGGATGAAAGAAAATTAAGAGATTTTGTTGACAGCACACAAACATTGAGAGGATGGCTAAAGAAGCTCTCTAAATAGAAAAAAATTTTGGAATCAAAGGAAAGAAGAAAAATCAATGGAAAGAGCAAAAATATGGGTAAACAGAATATATTTTCTAACTCACCTTCAATTTCCTCAATTAGATTTAATAGTATACAAAAAAAAAAAAAGTGTAACACTGTCTGGCCTGGTCTAAGTGTACCTGGAAGAAATACTTAAGACTGATGCTATAAACAAGGATGTAAAAGGAGGTAAAGTTTCAAAAATTTTCTTACTTAACCTGACAAAAGGACAATAATAGTTGACTGCAATAGATAGATAGAGAAAGGCTACAAAAAGAGATACACTCAAAAACATTGGAGCTCAATCAAAACAGAATGCTAAAAAATGTTCAACTAACTCAGAAGAAGGTAGAAATAGCGGAAATGAATGACAGAACAAAGGCAAAAAAAAAAGGTAAGACACACACTAAAATGACTGTGATTACATTAAATGTAAATGGTCCAAATATATCGACTAAAAGAAAGACACTAACAAAGTAGATTAAAAAACGTAATCCAACTGTATTCTGCCTATAAAAAACTCATTCCAAATTTAAAACTTCTTAGGAGTTCCTGTCTGGCCCAGTGGGTTAAGGATCAGGTGTTGTTATTGCAGCAGCTTGTGTTGCTGCTCTGGCACAGGGTCAATTCCCTGGCCCAGGAATTTCTGCATGCCACAGGTGTAGCCAAAAAAATAAAAATTAAAAAAAAAATGGAATACTTATTGGTATATTGAAAGCAAAATCATGGGGAAAAGATACATTACATAATTATTACTCAAACGAAAGCAGGACTGCTATATTAACATCAGATAATAAAGGCTTCAAATTGAAAAGAATTAACAGAGAGAAGCACTATATAATGATAAAATGGTCAACCAAGAATACATAGAAACGCTAAATGTGCATGCATCAAAAGAGAGTTGTAGGACACACAAAGCAAAAACATAAACCAAAAAAAGGAAAAAAAAGGCAAAAGAAATAAATTCACAATCATAGTTGGAAATTTCAACAACTCTCTCTCAACAATTGGTAGAATTAGAGAGAAAAACTCACTTGCAAACAAGATTAAAAGGACATTTATAGAATATTCCCCCCATCAACAGCAGAAAGGACATTCAAGTGTCCACAGAATATATACAATAAGCCATACTGCAGATGATAAAACAAACCTCAACAAATATTAAAGAATTTAAATCATACTGAGTGTATCCTCTAATCAGAGAAAATCTCAAAAGAAATAAACACATTGTACGGAGTGAAAAAATACATCAAAATTTGTGGGACAAAGCTAAAGAAGTGCTGAGAGGAAATTTTATACCATTAAAGGCTTATATTAGAAAAAAAGTTTCAAATCAAAATCTTAGTAACTACATCAAGAACCTACAAAGAAAAGAAAAATATAAAGAGCAGAAATCTATGAAATTAAAAACAGAAAAACAACAGAGAAAAATCAATGAAACAAACAGATCAGACAACTGACATATTTCTAGCGAGAATGACAAAGGAAAAAAAAGAATACACACATTTCTAATAACAAAAAAGTAACAGAATATCACTTGCATACATAAAAAAGGATATGTGAACACTATGAACAAATCTACAGAGGTGTATTTGACAACGTAGATTAAATGGATAAATACCTTGAAAAACACAAACTACCACAACTCACCCAACAGGATATATACAATTTGGATAATCCTATAAATGTTAAGGAAATTCAGTCTGAAAACTAAAACCTCAAAAAAGAAATCACTCAGCCCACGCTGTTTCACTGGAGAATCCTACCAGATGTTTAAAGAACTAATATCAATTATACATAATCTCTTCCAGAAAAACAAAAAGGAAAGAACATTTTCCAATTTATATTATGAAGCTACTATTAACCTATTATCAAAGCAAAAGCAAAGTATCAAAAAAGAAAACAATAGAACAATACCTCTCAGAGATGCCAAAAACTCTTTTCTAGCAAACTGAACCTAGGGATATATAAAGAAATTACATATGAGGACTGAGTGGGGGTTTATTTCAGAGATGCCAGGTTGCTTATATATTCAAAAATCAATCACTGCAATATAAAATATTAACATGCTGGAGTTCCTGTCGTGGCTCACTGGAAACGAATCTGACTAGCATCCATGAGGACGCAGGTTCGATCCCTGGCCTCGCTCAGTGAGTTAAGGATCCAGCGCTGCAGTGAGCTGTGGTAGAGGTCACAGACCTGGCTTGGATCCCATGTTGCTGTGGCTGTGGTGTAGGCTGGCAGCTGCGGCTCCGATTCAGCCCCTAGCCTGGGAACTTCCATACGCGCAGAGGCGGCCCTAAAAAGACAAAAACAAAACAAAACAGAAAATAGTAAAAAAATAAAATATTAACATGCTAAAGAAGAAAAATCACATGATCATATTAACTCATTCAGAAGTATATGATAAAATTCAACACCCATGCATGATAAAAACTCTCAGGAAATTACAAACAGAGAACTTCTTCAAGTTAACAAACACCTACAAAACCCCACAACATTATACTTAACAGAGAAAGCCTAAATAGTCCCTCTCACCCAAGACTGGCAACAGTGCAATGCTTTCATCACTCTTATTCAACACAGGGCTGGAAGTTCTGGCAGAAGTGCTGGCAAAAAAAGACCATAAAACAAACAGAAGGCACACAGGGAAGGAAGAAATAAAACTGTCCTTATTTGCAGAGGATATGATTATTTATATAGAAAGTTCCAAATGATCTACTAAAAGCAAAAATAAAAATAAACTCCTGATATTAATAAGTGACTTCATAAAGCCACAGGACATAAGAAACATACCCAAAAATCAATTGCATTTCTACATTCAGCTGACCCTTGAACAACACAGGTTTGAACTGCATGGGCCCACTTACATGCAGACATTTTTCTTTTTCTTTTTCTTTTTTCTTTTTTGCTTTTTAGGTCTATACCAAGGCATATGGAGGTTCCCAGGCTAGGGGTTGAATTGGAGCTCTAGCCACCGGCCTACACCACAGCCACAGCAATGTCAGATCTGAGCAGTGTCTACAAACTACACCACAGCTCATGGCAACGCTGAATTGTTAACCCACTAAGCGAGGCCAGGGATCGAACCTGCAACCTCATGGTTCCTAGTCAGATTTGTTTCCACTGAGCCACGACGGGAACTCCATATGCAGACATTTTTCAATAGTAAATACTACACTACTACACGATCCATGGTTGGTTGAGTCTGCAAATACCACGGAACTTCAGATATGGAGGACCAACTATAAGTTATACACAGATTTTCAACAGCATGGTGGGTCAATACCCATAACCCATGTGTGGGTTCAAGGATCAACTATAACTACCAATGAACACAATAAAAGCTTAACTTAAAATGCAATATAAATTTATAGTTTCTCAACAAAAAGAACCCTTAGGCAAAAATCTAAAAACTCATGTACAGGACTTGTCTGTTGAAAACAAGTAATGAAATAAATAGTGACGAAAATGGTAATGAAATAAATCTAAGTCTTACATAAATAGAGTTACATGCCATACTCACGGATGGAAAGAGCCACAAAGCAAAGATAACAAATGTCCTCAAACTGTCATTAAGGTTTAGCGTAATTCTTATGAAAATCTCATGAAAGTTTTTGTACAGATAAACAAGGTGATTTTAAAATTCATATGCAAAGGCAAAGAAACTGGAATAGCAAACCACATATCTGATAAAGCACGAGTATGCAGAACAGATTTAAAAAGAAAATAACTCTTACTACTTAATAGTAAATAACAGCAAGAACATATAATTCAAGTAAAAATAGGTAAAAGACATGAACAGACATCAAAAACACATCGTATAAAATAATGACAACACCTAATGCTGGTCAGAACACAGAGGACGTGGATGAACTGTACACTGCTCATAGGAATGCAACTGGTACAGCTACTCTGTAAAAGTTCGGCAGTTTCTAAAATACCGAAACATGTAACTATCATATGACTCAGCCATGTACTCAAGGACATTTATTCCAGAAAAATAAAAAATCATGCTCACACAAAAACCTGTACATGAATGGTCAAAGCAGGTTTACTTGTAATACACCAAAAAATGGCAACAAGCCAGACGTCCTTCAGTGGCTGAATGGTTAACAAATGTGGGAAATCCAGGCCATGGAATACTACTCAGCAATGAAAAGGAAGCAGTTGTTGATACACGCAACAACCTAGCTGAATCATCAAAGAATTATGATGAGTGAAAAATGCCAATGCCCAATGATTAGTTTCTGTAGATTCCATTTATATAACATTCTTGAAATGACAAAAGGCAGGAAGAGGCAAGGAAGAGGCTCTCCCCCATAACCTCTAGAGGGAGCTTGGCCTTGCTGACATCTTGATTTCCAACTTCTAGCCTCCACAACTATGAAAAAATAAATTTCTGTGATTTTTAAGCCACAGAAAACTAATACACCAGCTGTACCAGCAGCCCACAGAAATCTGCTGGGAAGCTAGATTCTCACATCCTGCCCAGGCCAAAGTGAGTCAGAATAGTGATGAGAATGCAATTAAAGTCTGAAAAGCACCGATATAAACTACTACACAATTCTTTTTTTTTTTTTTTTTGTCTTATCTAGGGCCGCACCAGCAGCATATGGAGGTTCTCAGGCTAGGGGTCTAACAAGAGCTGTAGCTGCTAGCCTTTGCCACAGCCACAGCAACGCAGGATCCAAGCCGCGTCTGCAACCTACACCACAGCTCACGGCAATGCTGGATCCTTAACCCACTGAGCAAGGCCAGCGATCGAACCTGCAACCTCATGGTTCTTGGATTCGTTAACCGCTGAGCCACGACGGGAACTCCAACTACTACACAATTCTTAACTCATATAGTGATGACTTTGTATCCACATGGAAAGCATTTATAACATCTCTGGATGTAAAATAAGTAGGATGCACATTTCAAATTCTATATTGCTAGTGTGATGCACATGGAAGTTCCCAGGCCAGGGGTTAATTGGAGCTATAGCTGCTGGCCTACACCATAGCCACAACAATACAGGATCCGACCAGTGTCTGTGACCTTCACTACAGCTCACAGCAGCAGCAGATCCTTAAGCCACTGAGTGAGGTCAGGGATCGAACCCACATCCTCATGGATACTAGTCGAGTTTGTAACCCACTGAGCCACAATGGGAACTCACTACTGTGATTTTTGTGTGTATGTATAGGAGACAAGGGCTGGATGGAAACAAGCAAAACAAAAATGGCTGTTTGGGACAAAGGGGTTGTGACTCCTTCCTCCCAAATACCCCCAGTTTATTCTTCATGCTTCTTATAATTCTGTTAATATACGTTATGATCATTTTCCAAGGCCAATGTAGGTGGGTCAACATTTGACTTTTTTGTTCACTGCTTTCCTCAGGTCATGATGACCTGGTGGAAAGAAATCCCATACATGGGGCTGACCCAGGCTCACAAGCAATCAGGTCTACAAGGGGTCCAGCTTGGTTTTAGCCAGTTCAACTACCTACAAAAAGAACAAAGAATAGTTTGTTCTCTTTGTGTTTGAAGGAGCACCCAAGCAGCTCAAACACACTCTGAGGGCAAGGACCCTGCACGTCCAGTCTTGGGGTCTGCATTTGCTTCAGGATGAGATCTGGCAGCGAGAATCCAGTATTACTCAGTGGAAATGCTCAATGCCCTGACTGTGATGATGGTTGAGCTATGCGCCTGGGCGTGACGACCTCTGTGCTTGGACATGACGCCCCCTCTTCCAGCTTCATGGAATCAGCAACACCACACAAAGATATCAGCTGACGGCTCACCAGTGAGTCAACTTTTAAATGCTCTGCTTCCGTCTTTTTCTCACTGCAGGCAGACATCCCAGGCATGCCATCCTCCTAAGTGGCACCAAGAAAACACCACCAGATTTTCAGAGGATCCACGAGATAATCCTTTTCCCATAGTTGAAAGCAACCGTATGCTTCACTTAACCCCAAAGTTAACTTTTCCAATGATCTGTACTATAAGCCAACTCTCTCCCACACACACACTCACCCCACCCCACTGATTCTTAAAATGACTACATTTCAGATCACCTTTTAAGCTCATCTTTAGAGAATGCAGCGCCCCGGTTCAAACATGTTCTGGGAATATTTATATGTAAACATCTCAAAACCTATGTTCTTTAACTATTACACTGAAGGAGAAAGGGGGAAAAAACACTTTAATTAAAGGAATAATGCTAAGTTGGCTGAACAAAACAATATCTACTTCCAAACTTCAACAATTATTTATACATATGCCATCCAAAATGAAAACTAAATGAGCTTTATTATTGTTTCTATACTAGTCGCACTCATCCTATGAAGTCATTATTTAAATATTTTCAAACTCTGATTAGCAAAGGGTGGATAAGTAAACACTCTCCTGAGAAAATGTGTTTCACTTCTCAATATGAAGTCACTTGCCATGATTTCAAGATACCAAGAACAAAGTGAGATTCATAGTCATTCAAACTGAGTAACAGAGGGGAGGAAAAAAAGACCATAAAACCTGGGGAAAAGAAAATATTACTTTCATTCGGGGCTTTCAACCTTAGTTATTAGCACTGCTGACATAGGGGGGCTGGATAATTTTGGCGGCGGCAGGGGGTGGTGGTGCTGGGGGGCGGAAGCGGGTTTGTGCTGTGCATTTTGAGATGTTTAGCAGCATCCCTGGTCTTCACCCACTAGATGCTAGATGCCAATTCTCATTTGCCTCCGACTGTGGAAACCAAAAACATCTCCAGACATTGCCAGATGTTTTCTAGGGAACAAACCGTCCTCATCTCAGAACTGCTGCTTTTTTTTTTTTTCTGTCTTTTTGCCTTACCTAGGGCTGCACCTGCGGCATATGGAGGTTCCCAGGCTAGGGGTCTAACAGGAGCTGTCGCCACCAGCCTTCGCCACAGCCACAGCCACAGCTACGTGGGATCCGAGCCACGTCTGCAACCTACACCACAGCTCACGGCGACGCCGGATCCTTAACCCACTGAGCAAGGCCAGGCATCGAACCCGCAACCTCATGGTTCTTAGTCGGATTCGTTAATCACTGAGCCACGACGGGAACTCCAGAGAATTGCTGCTTTAATTTAAACAATAGGGCAGCCAAGTTGAATCAAGTGATGTTATTTAATGAATTGTCCTTGGCCTTGGTGGGTTTAGTGGTTTGTCATTGCAGTGGAATGACTGCTCCCATTCAACTGCCATGATCACATTTTAGGGATCATGCAAGTACTGGGGGATTTCATTCAGTGCAAGGCCATGCATGAAGAGGCCTCAGCTTTACAGGGATTGAAATAACAGTTGTGTTAACTGGTCACTGGTCTAGAGACTGAATGTACAATTCTGAAGACTGAAGCCAATGACTGAAGTTGCTTTGAAGCATAGCTGAAAAAAATCACTATGCCCAAAACTGTGGGCAAGCAGACTGCAGTCCTGGCCAAAACTATGGTTAAAATATGACCCCTTATTAGTCGAAATTGCTGGAGTCCAGGAACTGAGTGGTTAAAAGTCCACCAGGTGAGCACACTCATCTAAGCAGAGGTCACGTGTGCTTATTACAAAATAAATTCAATGGCATAAGCAACCCATTATGTTATTTTTTTTAATGTCTTTCCCAATGAACATGTGCATTGAATTCACTACTGGGGGAAGAGGAAAAAGCACCTTCCTGTAGCTGGAAAGTCATCTCTGACTCCCTCCATTTTCCATGTCCCTCATGGCGTGTCAGTTGCCCAGTCCTCCCAACTGCACCTCTTGTCTATCTCTCGAACAGGCTCACTCCTTCCCGTCACACATTTCATTGTGCAATTACTACAGACGCCTCCTAACCAGACACCTAGTTCTGGCCTCTTCCATGGGACATAAAGCAATCGTTCAAAAGCACAAATCTGATCACCCTTCTCCAGCTTGTATTTCTTCATTGGCATCTTAATGTTTTCTTTTTTCGCTTTTTTTTAGGGCCGTACCTACAGCATATGGAAGTTCCCAGGCTAGGGGTCTAATCGGACCACGGCCACAACATGGGATTTGAGCCACGTCTGCAACCTACACCTCAGCAAACAGCAACGCAAGATCCTTAACCCACTGTGCCAGGGATTGAACCCACATCCTTATGGATACTAGTCAGGTTCCTAACCCGCTGAACCACAATGGGAAGTCCTCCCTAATGTTCTTGCATGAAATTCACACAGCTTCAAGCTCCTGGGTCTGGACCATCAATGTGGGGGGTGGGAAGGGACAGAGCAAACAATACCATGTGCAATCGAATCAGATTTTATCCAGGGTTTGGTACAGAATGTTTAAGAAGCTAGAATCACTGCTAATCTAAATTAGATCTAGGAGGTCCCATCATGGCTCAGCAGAAATGAATCTGACTAGTATCCATGAGGATGCAGGTTCAATCCCTGGCCTTGCTCAGTGGGTTAAGGATCTGGAATTGCTGTGAGCTGTGGTGTAGGCCACAGATGAGGCTCGGATCTGGTGTTCCTGTGGCTGTGATGTAGGCTGGTGGCTACAGCTCCAATTTGACCCCTAGCCTGGGAACCTCCATATGCCGTGGGGTCAGCCCTAAAAAGACAAAACATAAAATAAAAATAAAATAAAATAAAATAAAAATTAAAAACAAATTACATCTAAAAATCCCCCTAAATTGCCAGGACTTGGGCTTTTGGAAGTTCAAAGGCCAAGAATCACCCTCTCTGGTTTCTATGTGAATTTCTGTTATGTTTTTCCCTTTCCCTGAGACAGAGAGAGGGAGCGAGGCCAAGGCTAGTTTAAATCTGTCAGGAGTGGAGGACGGGGAAGTAACACTGTTGATCAACATTATTTAGGATGTGACTCCGGAATATAAAACATAACTCCAGCTATGTTCAAAATATACATACACATACACGTTATACTTCCACGGGGTGGGTGGGAGAAGAGGGAGGGGGCTGTTACAGAGAGAGTTATATGCAAGGCAATGAACTTGAAAGAAACACAGCCATATGTTAACAGGAACATCTCCGGATGGCGAGATTACAGATGATTAATCTGACTCTCAAAACTTTTCTGTAGTTTCCACTATCAATAAGGGAATAAGAAAAATAAATAAAAACTCTAAAAGGTTACTTAAAACAGAAGTCTTTATATATAGGCCTACTTAGAGAACAGATGGCAGAGGTAGACTGTTTCAGAATGGAAAGATTTAGCACTTGCCCTTATTCTGCTAAGCTGTAGATCTCTGTGCCCAGATAACGGGGCACAGAATAGGAACTGTTGTCATGTGGCATCTTCACAAGTTATCCCCTCAAATCAATCAGCCCTAAAGTGGGTGGGTTTTTTTTTTCTTTTTGGCTTTTTTTTTTTTTTTTTTGCTTTTTAGGGCCGCACCTGTGGCATATGGATGTTTCCAGAATAGGGGTCGAACTGGTGCGGCAACTACTGTTCTAGACCACAGCCAAGCAGCACGGGATCTGAACTGCATCTGTAACCTACACCACAGCTCACGGCAACGTTGGATCCTTAACCCAACGGAGCGAGGCCAGGGATCAAACCCATATCCTCCTGGATACTAGTTGGGTTCGTAACCCGCTGAGCCACCATGGCAACTCCCAGCCCTAAGGTTTTCAAGGCACACAGGAAGATATGCAAAATCTAGGGCAGAGAAGTTGCCAGTAAAATTGTTAAGTGCTGGCCGTAGAATACTAGAGTACATGTTACAGGTACAGAGCGACCTGCAGAACGCTGCCTCATCTTGAATATAAATAAAGGGAGGAGCCCAGTTTCGAAGTATGGCGACCTGATAATAATAAGGGAAAAGGTTTCCCTGCCACTTTCAAATCAAAGGTTCCATGAAGAGTAACAGCTTCAAGTTCAGTTTCATTCAACACACACTACTGAGTCTGGTACCACGGGCTCATCTACTTTCCGCCCTGAAGAATGTCTTGTGCGTTCTGGGTATGCTGACGTGCCACCCTGCCAAGTTTTACCCGCTCTTACCTCTACTTACCCCAAAGCCACAGTATAAATCTTGATCAGGGCAGGAAATGCACATGGGTGTAGGGACCGCCTACTCCGTCTCCTTCTGCGCCTGGCATTTCCTTTCTGAAATTTCCCCAAGTATGAGAATACAAGCTCCACTGACTTCGTTGTCCAGTGATTTGAGAAATGCAAAGTCTTAAGCAAAGCGTATATGTGGAGGGATTGTATGTATTTTGCAACTGTCAAATAACTTAAATTTCAACACGAAAATGCCTCGTGCTATTACCCCATTTCTTTCATATCAATTTTAGAAAGTGAAAATTGTCTCCTGCCTTAGAAGAGCAAGCCTAGTTGGAATCATTACAGGAGCCTTTATAAGCTCCCTTTATTACACACAATGCATTTTCCTACCAGCGTGAAGGTCGGCAGGGGAGGGGGGCGGTCTCATTCAACTCCCTGGCATTCTAACCCTATGATGATGGGAAGGCAGACACAGAGAGGAGAGCGGAGGGAAAAACAGCATCTCACCACCTGTAGTCCCAGATGGCACTGGAAGACACTTCACTCAAAATCCATAAAGGCTTTAAAAAATATAAAGCAATGCGCTAATTAAAAGGAAAAAAAATCTACATCCAGCCACAAAGAGTCATGGTACAGATTATCACATACACAGTCAACTCTGACTTCAGAAACAGAACCCAAACTCCAGCACAGCACAGATGAGAAAATGAAGAGCTTTTCCATTCTTCTTTCCACTGATAGTGCAATGGAATTTCTATAGATTTATTAACTCCAAGAGTTTTTCCATTCCGCTCACTCTGACACGCAGAGGAGAATCCTGAGTTGCCATCACCCATCACCACAATGATGGCAATTTATTGCGGGACTGCGCTACATTATTTAATTCACTCCTCCCCACTCTCCAAAACGCAAACCAGCAGTATCTCTGTTTTAGGAAAGAGAAACTAAAGCACAGACAAGCTGAGAAAGCTGCCCGAGTTCACACAGCTTAGTATGAACAACTGTATTTGAATTGAAGCAGTTGAATTCCAATGTCCATGATTCTTGTGAAAAGTCATGTTATTTAGCAAAGCACTCATCTACCTAAGTTTTTTTGTTGGTTTTGTGCTTTTATTTTGTTTTGTTTTCTTCTCAAAGGCTGGATGACTCTGAGTTCACTGACAACCAAAAGGCTCTTGTGTCAAAGATACTGGAGTTGAGTGTGCGTAAAGGTGTGGTCTTCTGGAATCTAAACAAAGGACACAATGAACTTCTTTGCAGAACAGATACTGACTCACAGGCTTTGAAAAACTTAATGGTTTCCAAATGAGACAGGTTGGGGGTTGGGGGGAGGAACTGGGGGTTTGGGATGGAAATGCTATAAAATCGGGTTGTAATGATCACTGTACAACTATAAATGTGATAAAATTCATTGAGTAATTCATAAAAAAAAAGGTGTGGTCTTCTTGCTAACCAGTCCAGAGTTCAGTTTTGTCATAAAAACATCATCCTCTAATGTCATCCTCTAATGTCTGTATCAGGGCAAGAGCAAGTTTCAAAAGTACTAAATTCAAAAAAAAAAAAAAAAAAGTTTCCCTCAGTATCACCCAGGAAATCCCAGACCATATACTGGAAGATTCATTCTTCCTAATCAAAAGTCAGAAAGCTTGCATCCATCTCAAAGTCCCTTTGCCTCTGATGCATTTTACTGTCTCTCAAACCACATATGCCACTGATATGATGTTAGCTCTGTTTGTGTTTTCCAACTGGCCTCCCAGCAGACTTAACATTGGAAATGAGGTGAAGTCTGGTGAGAGTTTTCAAACTAGATCTAAGATTCAAAGCGAGTCCAATTCTACAGGCCAAACCATCATTAAACACAGAACAATATACATCTTTTGAGCAATTATCAATTCTGAATCTTATACATATAAAACATTATGGAATACGAGAGGGGGTAATGGAAATCAGCTAACCATCACAGGTAAAAGGACAATGGAATCTTTCAATACAAACTTTTTATTCCGGTAGTGGTGGGGGGAGGCATGAAGGGCTAGCTAACAAAAAATGGGAATAAAAGAAAGAATATCTGTTATAGTCCACAGCAAACACAGGCTATATCTGGAGGTATCAAAAAAGAGATACAATGGCAAGCATGATGACAAGGAGTCTGAAGATAATGCTATCAAATAGCTAATACTTACAGAATGCCTATTATCTGCCCAGTATTAGGCTAAGCACCTTATACGCATCCCTACCTTCAAACCCCACAAAAACCCTAGGAGGTAAATAGATCTGCTAGCCCCAGTTTAAAGAGAAGGGAACAGGGAGTTGCCACTGTGGCTCAGTGGTAACGAACCCGACTAGTATCCAGGAGGATGCAGGTTCAACCGCTGGCCCTGCTCAGTGGGGTAAGTATCCAGCATCGCCCTGAGCTATAGAGTGGGTTGCAAATGCAGCTTGGATCTGGTATTGCTCTGGCTGTGGTGTAGGCCAGCAGCTGCAGCTCCTATTCGACCCCTAGCCTGGGAACTTCCATATGCAGCATCTTCGGCCCTTAAAAATAAATAAATAAATAAACAAATAAAGAGAAGGGAACAGACACAGAAGCAGACTAAGTATCTTGCCCAAGGCTAGGAAACGTGGAGCTGGGATTCCCCTCCAGAGCCTGTGCTGACAGTGCCTCCCAGGTAAAACAAACAGAAAACATGCCTTTGAATTAAGGGGCAAGGGAGGCATAGGGTTCCCACAGGGGAAACCATGGGGTGGAGGGAGGAACTGAGAGAGTGAGTATAATATATACACACTACACTACTGTACAAAATAGATGACTGGAGGAGTTCTCGTCATGGTTCAGTGGTTAAGGAACCCGACTAGCATCCACCAGGACTCGGGTTTGATCCCTGGCCTCGCTCAGTGGGTTAAGGATCTGGTGTTGCTGTGAACTGTGGTGTAGACGGCAGATGCGGCTCGGATCTGGCATTGCTGTAGCTGTGGTGTAGGCCGGCAACTACAGCTCTTGATTCAGCCCCTAGCCTGGGAACCTCCCTAAGCCGTGGCTGCAGCCCTAAAAAGACAAAAGGACAAAAATAAAAATTAAAAAACAAAAAATAAAACAGATGATTGGAGTTCCTGCTGTGGGGCAATGGGATCGGTGGTGTCTCTGGAGCACTGAGACACAGGTTCAATCCCCGGCTAATCCCAAGCCCAGCATGGTGGGTTAAGGATCCAGAGCTGCCAAGGCTGGCATCAGTCACACGTGTGGCTCGGATGTGATCCCTGGCCGGGGGACTCCATGTGCCATGGGGCAGCCAAAAAAACGGAAAGAAAGAAAGATGAAGATGATTAACAAGAACCTACTGTATAGTTCTAGGAAATCTACTCAACAGTTCGTAATAACCAATATGGAAAAAAGAACAGGTATGTATATATTACAACCAGTTCACTTTGCTGTGCACCCGAAACTTATACAACATTGTAAGTCAACTATACTCCAATTTTAAAGAGAGAGAGAGAGAAGCAAGGGAAAGTGTTATTTTGTTTCTACAAGAGCCACATGTAGCTAGTTATAGAGGCAGCGAGCTGTACTTATGTCCCAAATGGACACCTCTGTTCAAAGGTACACAAAATAGGATCCCCGAGCAACTGGGAAATGACAGTGCAGTGAAACCATCCCCTCCCCCCGCCCCTCCGATTCAACTGCCTGGTTGATCTTGGGTTTCTATAAAAATCTCTACTTGGCTGCATGCTCATTAGCCTGAGCTTCACGCAGCCAAAATCGGGAAGCAATGACACTTGCTCCCAAGTCTGGAGCAAAGCCCAAAAAAAATCAAACCACCTGGCGTAACAACCACCAAAAGAAGCGAAGGCACTAAGACCTTCGTTTAAATCTTGACTCTGCCATTGAATCACTACCTGCGACTGGGAAGGTCACCAATATTCTCTGAGTGTAATTTCCTCATTTATCAAACTGGTATAATAATACCTTCCTTAAAGGGTCATTGCTAATTGAGATAAAGCACGTAAACGCTTACACCGTATCTGACATATTTATCAGTGAATCATTAAGCATGCGCACAGGAAATAATTTGGGGTGGAACATTCCTCCAATATGTTAGGACTTTAAAATGACGTGACAGCCATACCAAGGAAAAAAATCAGTGACTTTATCCCATGTTCCCTGTGGGAAGAGATTTAATGCTGAGAAGAACAATTTGTATTGCAAACGTGGAATGAGGCAAGGATTTCTTTTCTTTCCTTTTTTTTTTTTTGTCTTTTTGCCTTATCTAGGGCTGCACCCGTGGCACATGGAGGTTCCCAGGCTAGGGGTCTAACAGGAGCTGTAGCCGCCAGCCTTCGCCACAGCCACAGCAATGCGGGATCCGAGCCGCATCTGCGACCTGCACCACAGCCAGATCCTTAACCCACTGAGCAAGGCCAGGGATCAAACCCGCAACTTCATGGTTCTTAGTCAGATTCGTTAACCACTGAGCCACGACAGGAACTCTGAGGCAAGGATTTCTTAAAATCAACTGATTATAGTTTGGGGGCTCAACATCACTTCCAAAACCTTCCTTTGGGACTTTAGAGAACTGTACAGCTCCCTTTATAAATATCATCGTTGACTTTTCATAAGGACATGATGAGCCAAATATCAATCTGTCAGCACGGGAACGAAAGCCCAGTGAGCTATTCACTCAAAATCCAGTGGTCAAGTAAAATGCCACTATGTTTAACAATCAGGGTTAATTTTAAAACAGTTTTTACCTTCTCTGTCCTCCAGTATCGTCTGTAACCACCAAGATTCCAACTTGCCAGTAACTGTCTTAAGATAATGAATAGAATGACTGGGTTAATGGGGGACCGGCTGTATAGCACAGAGAACTCAACCCAATATTCTGTGATCATCTATGTGGGAAAGGAATCTGAAAAAGAATGGATGTGTGTAATGTATAACTGAATCACTTTGTTGTACAGCAGAAATTATCACAACCTTGTAAAACAACAATACTTCAACAAGCTTTCAGATAATGAACAACTGAATTTTACAGGATGTCTCTTCTCAGATGTTAACATGCCTTTCTTTTAATTATCTAGGAATGTGGTTAAAAAGCTGATTCGGCTTCCTTAGGGCTGAAGTGAGCCCTGAAATTACATTTCTTTCTTTTTCCCTTTTTTTTTTCTTGTCTTTTTAGGGCTGCACCCTCGGCTTATGAAGTTCCCAGGCTATGGGTCGGAGCTGCAGCTGCCATCCTACACCACAGCAACGCCAGATTCGAGCCACATCTGTAATCTACACCACAGCTCATGGCAACGCTGGCTCCTTACTCACCGAGCGAGGCCTGGGGATCGAACTTGCATCCTCACGGTACGAGTCAGATTCGTTTCCACTGAGCCACAACGGCAACTCCATGAAACTGCATTTCTAACAAGCTCCCAGCTGAAGCCAATGCTGCTGCTCCATGGACCACACCTGGAGCATCAAGGCTGTAGGCACAAGTCATCCATCATGCTTGCTCTCTCTCTTAATCCAGCTTTGAATTTTTTGGTCAGCTCATAAGCTAATTTTTGTCCTCCTACCTAAGTTTCCGTCCATTGTCAAAGCCAAATGAAATACCTACAAAGTACAAAACTCTACTGGGTCTAACTGTGAGGGTTTTCTGTCCCAGTACCTTGAACTAACTACATCAGGTTGAAGACAATAAACACTAGAAATCAACCAGAACTTAGATCTACAACTCCTTCCTTTAAAGATCAATGATAGTGGCTCCCTCTTTATGTATTTCATGCCAGTCCTGTACACTCATTTAATCTCAGTAACCACCAAGGAGGTCTTACATTTATCTCAATTTTGTAGAAGAGCAAAGTGAGGCTCAGCCAGATTAAATAACTTGCCCAATGTCCCCTGGATAGGAAGTACAGACTCTGATTACCAAGGTCATGCTTATATATACTATGTTTTGATGTACAATTAATCCAGAACTTTCAATTCAGCTTCTGGAGAAAAATGGCACCAAACCATTCCCTGTGTCACAGTGATGTTGGCCCCAGGCTCCACATTTCTCCTTTCTCAAATTTCCAAATGAGGAGATGGGAAGAAAAGCAGGTTTGGTCTCTTCATGTGATGGACTGAGCCTGTGATTTATTACAGCCTGCCCAGAAAAATACTTAAAAAGATTATAAACTGGCCACCAAGAAATCACTTAGCTATCTAACTCAACTGGTATTTTGAAAATGATGCCTCTGTGCTTTGCCGTGGGGGTACATACAAGAAAGAGAAGGTAGGGTTTCAGCCTCCAAAGGAAGGAAAAATTTGAAGCACGGTAAAACTTCACTGATTTGATTCGTTCTTTCCACAAATATTCACTAAGTGACTGCCGATGTCATCCACTCTACAGGGTACTAGAGCAACGAAGGTAAAGAGGGCAGACAAGGGTTTCACCCTCTCGGAGTTTAGAGTCAAGACATTAACTGCACAATCATACAAATAATCACAGCTGTGGTGAGTGAAATGAGAACCAAGTGCAAAAAGTTGCAGGAAACAGAGCCCTGTCCAGGACCACAGACAATACATCCTAGAAAACTCAGACATGGTTAAGATAAATACTCAAACACTCATATTTATTAACCTTTTTTAGTGGGAGGGAGATGATCTAGCTGTACAAAGTGACTGTCCCTTGACAACTCTGAAATCAACATACTCATTGGAAACTAAAAACATTATCATCTGGTGAAAAAGTTCCAGATCTCATTAGTGGCAAATGGTCAAACTTCTACTCCTGTCATCTGATTATCTCCAACTATGCTTAAAAAAATCACAGAAAGCAGGAATGTCCAAAAGTTTTCTGACAACTGTCTTCTAATTAATTATTCTTTTCACTCTCAGATTAGACACATTTAGCTATAATGAAACAAGATGAACAATGAACATCATCTCCGTGGGAGGCCACCATGTCTAGTCTTCCGTAATAAGCTATTATACACGTTGGAATTATCTATATGATACTAAAGGACCAATTACTACTAGAATTTAATTCAAGGAATAAGAATGGTCAGGGAAAAGTATTGAGTTCAAACAGACACACACTCATCAAACTGGCACCTCACACACACATCAAACAAAACACTAAACTACACCCCAGGATTCCAGCTTGAATACTCATTTTCTGAAGCTAATTAGGGCACAGAGCCATCCTTCCTGACATCAGTTTAGAGCTCTAGAAAATATAAAAAAAAAAACAAATTGAAAGGCCCAAATGCCTATCTTCTACACATTTGCTCACTGGACGGTTTACAACGAGATTAATTATGGGTATGTATCATCCCAGGGGTAAAACTAGCCCTTTCCAATCCCCATTGTAGAATCTAGAATGAGTAGGGAGAAGAGCAAATGTCAAAGCGTATCTCCACTATCCTATTTAAACCGCAGAATAAATGATTTCCTGTCAACAAAATGAATTCTGGATGTTGATTTGGAAATGGCATCTTATTAAACATACAAGTCATTTTCATAATTAAACAAGGACAAATTCGGTGGAAAACAGCCATTAAAATGACATCTTGGTTTTTCAGAAAGAGAAATGGAAAATCAACATTCTAAAATACATGGGGAAACAGAAAGCACAGCAACACAGCAATCATCAAAAGGCTCTTCTGGACTCGGGTCAAGACTTTTGAGTTGGCATCCCCACCCTGCTTCCTCCAGGCCAGGAGAGCTTGGGCATCTCATCGGAGCCTGTTTCCCCATTTGAAAACAGGGAATGGTAGACTTGCAATGATGTGAAGCACAGGAAGTTCATAACCTGGAACCTGGTAATAAGAATCGTTATCCCTTATTTCCAGCCTTTTTCTGTTTCTTTATTACTGACAGCAGGCCACAGACATACTGAAAAAAGAGGAATTACCAAAAAACTCCACTAACAAATTCAGGACAGAAGCTCAACCAGAACAAGCCAAAAGGTGAATTAAAAGAGAAAAGAGGTAGCTGCAGGGGACTGGATTAAGATGGCGGAATAGAAGGACTGGAGCTCAACTTCTCTCCCAAAGAACAACAAAACTACAACCAAATACCAAGCAACCTTCAACCAAATGGACTGTAAACTTCCAAAAAAGATATTCTATTCCAGAAGGCAAAGAGGAGATCACATCAAGAGGTAGGAGGGGCGATTACGCAATAGAAGCAACGCCATACTTCCCGGGTGGGAAGTCCCACAGACTGGAAAGTAACTGCATCACAGAGACTCAGCTACAGGACGGAGAGTTCTGAGCCCCACATCAAATTCCCATGCCTGGAGATCTGGCACAGGGAGAAACAGCCCCCAGAGCATCTGGCATTGAAGGCCAGTGGGTCTTGTGTGCAAGAGCTCCACAGGACTGGGGAAAACAGAGACTCCATTCTTGAAAGGCACACAGACTTTCACACGCCCTGGGTCTAAGGGCAAAGCAAAGTCTCCACAGGAAGCTGGGTGGAACCTGACTGCAATTCTTGGAGGATCTACTGGGAAAACAGGGGTGACTGTGGCTTGTTGTGGGGGAAGGACATTGGAGGTGAAGCTCTCGGGAATATTCATCAGCCTGCATTTCTCTGGAGGGGGCCATTTCTGGGAAAATCTGGTTCCTCCCATCAGGGCTGAGAAGACCCAGGTCAAACAATAATCCAGGTGGGACCACAGCCCCACCCATCAGTAAACAGACTGCCTAAACGCCCCTCAGGCACACAGCCAGCCTCTAATCTCATCCAGAGACAAATCCCCACCCATCAGAGGGATAAGAATCAACCCCACCTACCAGTGGGCAGGCATCAGTCCCTCCCATCAGGAAGCCTACAGCAAGCCCCCTCCATACCAACTGTAGCCACAGGGGAGGCAAACACCAGAACTAAGAGCGGCTACAACTCTATTGTCTACAAGAAGGTCGCCACACCAAAAACCTATAAAAATGAAAAGACAGAAAACTATAACTCAGATAAGAGAGAAAGAGAAAAGCCCAGAAAAACAGCTCAGTGATGAGGAAGGAGATTATCAACCTCCCAGAAAGAGACTTTAGACTGTTGATGCTGAAGATAATGCAAGGCATTGGAAGTAAACTGGAGGCAAAGATTGATAATTTAAAGGATACACTGAGCAAAGATATACAAGCTGTAAAAATTAAACAGGAAGAGATACAAAATACAATAACTGAAATAAAAAATTCATTAGAAGCAGCCAACAGTAGAATACAGGAGGCAGAAGAATGAATCAGTGAAGTTGAGGACAGATTAGCGGAAATCACTAATGCACAAGAGAAAAAAGATAAAAGATTGAAAGGAAATGAGCAGAGTCTCAGAGAACTCTGGGATAATGTTAAACCCACAAACATCTGTATTATATGGGTGCAGAGGGAGAAGAAGAGAGAGAAGGGGACAGAAAAAATATTCGAAGAGATAATAGCCAAAAACTTCCCTAATATGGGAAAGGAACCATTTAGTCAAATCCAGGAAGTGCAACGACTACCACATAAAATAAACCCAAGGAGGAACACCCCGAGACACATATTAATCAAAATGACCAAAATTAAAGACAAAGAGAAAATATTGAAAGCAGCTAGGGAAAAGAAACAAATAACTTACAAGGGAACCCCAATAAGTTTATCAGCAGATTTTGCAGCTAAAACTCTGCAGGCCAGAAGGGAGTGACATGATATACTTAATGTGATGAAAGGAAGAAACTTTCAACCAAGACTGCTTTACCCAGCAAGGCTCTCATTCAGATTTGAAGGAGCGATCAAAACCTTTACAGATAAGCAGAAGCTAAGAGATTTCTGCAACACTAAACCAGCTTTACAACAAATACTAAAGGAACTTCTCCAGGCTGAAGAAAGAAAAAAAAAAAAAAAAAAAAAAAAAAAAAAAAAAAACGCCACAACCAGAAATAAAAACACCACAAATGACAAGGCTCACCTCTAAAGGCATATACACAGTAAAGATACTAAAACATCCATGCACAATTGTGCTACCAAAATCAGAAATCATGAGAAGAGAGCACAAATGCAAGACACTGGAGACACACGTGCAATTAAGAAACCAACAATTTAGAAGTTCCCTTCGTGGCTCCATGGTTAACGAATCCGACTAAGAAACATGAGGTTGTGGGTTCGATCCCTGGCCTTGCTCAGTGGGTTAAGGATCTGGTGTTGCCGTGAGCTGTGGTGTAGGTTGCAGACGTGGCTCGGATCCCGCGTTGCTGTGGCTGTGGCAAAGGCCGGCAGCTAGGGCTCCTGTTAGACCCCTAGCCTGGGAAGCTCCATGTGCCACGGGTGCGGCTCTACATAAAGGCAAAAAGACAAAAAAAAAAAAGAAACCAACAATTTAAAACAATCTCGTTTATATATAGACTCCTAAATCAAAAATTCAAGGTAATTGCAATCCAAAAATCTACAATTGATTCACAAACAAATAAGAAAAATCAACTCAAATACAACGTTAAAGACAGTCATCTTATGAGAGTAGACAACAAGAGAATAAGGGAAGAAAAAAAGAGCAACAAAAACACAAAACAGTTAATACAATGGCAATAAGAGCATATATATCAGTAATTACCTTAAATGTTAATGGACTGAATGCCCCAGCCAAAAGACATAGACTAGCTGAATGGATACAAAAACAAGACCCATATATATGCTGTCTTCAAGAGACCCACTTCACTTCTAGAGACACATACAAATTGAAAGTGAGAGGATGGAAGAAAATATTCCTTGCAAATGGGCATCAAAAGAAAGCTGGAGTAGCAATACTCCTATCAGACAAAATAGACTTTAAAACGAAGAACATTTTAAGAGACAAGGAAGGGCACTACATAATGATCAAAGGATCAATCCAAGGAGAAGATATAATAATTTTATATATCTATGCACCCAACATAGGATCACCATAATATATAAGGCAATTGCTAACAACCTTAAAAGGAGAAATCAACAATAACACAATTATAGTGGGGGACTTTAACACCCCACTTACAGCAATGGACAGGTCATCGAGGCAGAAAATCAATAAGGAAACAAAGGCCCTGAATGAAGCATTAGATCAGATGGACTTAATAGATATTTATAGGACATTCCATCCAAAAGCAACAGAATACACATTCTTCTCAAGTGAGCATGAAACATTCTCTAAGATTGATCACATCCTGGGCTACAAATCAAGCCTCAGTAACTTTAAGAAAATTGAAATTATTTCAAGCATCTTCTCTGACAAACATGGTATGCGACTGGAAATCAACAACAAGAAAAAAAATGGCAAAAAATACAACATGTGGAAACTAAACAACACACTACTAAATAACCAATGGATCACTGAAGAAATCAAAGAGGAAATTAAAAAATACCTAGAAGCAAATGACAACAAAGATACAACCCTCCAAAACCTCTGGGATGCAGCAAAAGCAGTTCTAAGAGGAAAGTGTATAGCAATACAAGCCTACCTCAGGAAACAAGAAAAAGCTCAAATAAACAACCTAACATTACATTTAAAGCAGCTAGAGAGGGAAGAAGCCAGGTCATGGAAACAACCTAAATGCCCATCGACAGAGGAGTGGATAGGGAAGATATGCTACATACACACAATGGAGTATTACTCAGCCATTAAAAGGAATGAAATACGGGCATTTGCAGCAACATGGACAGACCTAGAAATTATCATGCGAAGGGAAACCAGTCAGACAATTAGACAGCAACACCCAATGCTACCGCTTACATGTGGAAGCTAAAGAGACACAATGAACTTCTTTGAAGAACAGATAATGACTCACAGATTTTGGAAAACCTTGGTTTTTCAAGTGGGACAATCTGGGCGTGGGGGGATGCACTGTGGGTTTGGGACACAAAATCTATCACATTGACTTGTGATGATCTTTGTACACCTATAATTGAAATAAAATTCATTGTTATTAAAAAAAAAGAAAATTGAAATCATTTCAAGCATCCTCTCTGACCACAAAGCTATACGACTGGAAATCAACAACAAGAAAAAAATGGCAAAAAATACAAATACGTGGAGACTAAACAACACGCTACTAAACAACCAATGGATCACTGAAGAAATCAAAGAGGAAATTTAAAAATGCCTAGAAG
>PVHT021183699.1:48385569-48439794 GCA_004024745.2 Catagonus wagneri
ATCACTATTTGCAGATGACATGATACTATACCTAGAGAATCCAAAAGACTCTACCAGAAAACTGTTAGAGCTCAACAAGGAATTGGGCAAAGTCGCAGGATACAAAATTAATACACAGAAATCAACTGCATTTCTACATACTAACAATGAAAGATCAGGAAGAGAAATTAGGGAAGCAATCCCGTTTACCATCGCATCAAAAAGAATCAAATACTTAGGAATAAACCTACCTAAAGAGACAAAAGACCTGTACTCTGAAAATTATAAGGCACTAATGAAAGAAATCAAGGATGACATGAACAGATGGAAAGACATACCATGCTCTTGGATTGGAAGAGTCAGTATTATCAAAACGACTATACCACCCAAGGCAATCTACAGATTCAATGCAATCCCCATCAAATTACCAAGGACCTTTATCTCAGAACTAGAACAAAATATTTTAAGGTTTGTTTGGAAACAAAAAAACCCAGAATAGCCAAAGACATCTTGAAAAAGAAAAATGGAGCTGGAGGAATCAGGCTCCCTGACTTCAGACTATACTACAAAGCTACAGTCAATGACAAATGAGGCAAGAATATACATTGGACAAAAGACAGCCGTTTCAATAAGTGGTGCTGGGAAAACTGGACAGCGACATGTAAAAAAAATGAAACTAAAACACTTCCTAACACCATGCACAAATATAAACTCAAAACGGAGTTCCCTTCGTGGCTCAGTGGTTAACGAATCTGACTAAGAACCATGAGGTTGAGGGTTCGATCCCCGGCCTTGCTCAGTGGGTTAAGGATCCGGCGTTGCCGTGAGCTGTGGTGTAGGTTGCAGACACGGCTCAGAACCCGCGTTGCTGTGGCTGTGGCGAAGGCCAGCGGCTACAGCTCCTGTTAGGCCCCTAGCCTGGGAACCTCCATATGCCGCGGGTGCGGCTCTACATAAAAAAGGCAAAAAGACAAAAAAAAAATAAAGATAAACTAAAAATGGAGTAAACATCTAGATAGAAGACCAGGTACTATAAAACTCTTAGAGGAAAACATAGGCCAAACACTCTCTGACATAAATGATAGCAACATCTTCTCAGATCCATGTGTCAGAGTAAGGACAATAAAAAGAGAAATAAACAAATGGGACTTAATTAAACTTCAAAGTTTACGCACAGCTAAGGAAACCCTAATCAAAATGAAAAGACAACCCACAGAATGGGAGAAAATATTTGCAAATGATTCAACTGACAAGGGATTCATCTCCAAAATTTACAAACACCTCCTACAGCTCAATACCGAAAAAACAAACAACCCCATCAAAAAATGGGCAGAGGATCTAGACAGACAATTCTCCAAAGAAGACATGCAGATGGCAAATAAACACACGAAAGGATGTTCAACATCGCTCCTCATTAGAGAAATGCAACTCAAAATCACTATGAGGTACCACCTTACACCAGCCAGAATGTCCATCATCAAACAATAAGTGCTGGAGAGGCTGTGGAGAAAAAGGATCCCTATTACACTGTTGGTGGGAATGCAAACTGGTGCAGCTACTGTGGAAAACAGTATGGAGATTCCTCAGAAAACTAAAAATTGAAATACCACTTGATCCAGCAATCCCACTCCTGGGCATCTCTCCAGAGGAAACCATGACTGGAAAAGACACATGTACTCCAGTGTTCATTGCAGCACTCTATGCAATAGCCAGGTCATGGAAACAACCTAAATGCCCATCAACAGAGGAGTGGATAGGGAAGATATGGTACATACACACAATGGAATATTACTCAGCCATTAAAAGGAACCAAATGACATTTATAGCAACATGGATGGACCTAGAAATTATCATACGAAGTGAAACCAGTCAGACAATTAGACAGCAACACCCAATGCTAACGCTTACATGTGGAAACTGAAAAGACACGATGAACCTCTTTGCAGAACAGACAATGACTCACACTCTTTGGAAAACCTTTGGTTTTTCAAATAAGACAATCTGGGGGCTAGGGGGATGCACTGAGGGTTTGGGACTCAAATGCTAGCAAACTGAGTTGTGATGATCTTTGTACACCTATAATTGTAATAAAATTCATTAAACAATGGAAAAAAAAAAGAAAAGAATTGGGAAGTACCTATTTTGGCTCAGCAGGATATGAACCCGGCTAGTATCCATGAGGATGCGGGTTCAATCTCCAGCTTCGCTCAGTGGGTTAAGGATCTGGCGTTGCCACGAGCCATGACGTACGTCTCAGACGTGGCTTGGATCTGGCATTGCTGTGGCTGTGGCATAGGCTGGCAGCTGCAGCTCCAATTCAACCCCTAGCCTGGGAACCTCCATATGCCACAGGTGTGGTCCTAAAAACCAAAAAAAAAAAGGGGGGGGGGGAAATCATGAAATTGGACTCACTATCCTCACTCCCTACCATAACAAGTAGCACCTATTCAGTCCAAGGAGAAATCAAATTATTTACATTTGACATGGAAATGAGAACCCCAGACTGGTTTCACATGAAAAAGTACTTATCTAAGTAAGGATCAATAAATGTTTTCAATAAAAGTCCACTCTAATTATTTCAGAATTTGAAGACCATACAGTCTCTGCAGCAACCACTCAGGTCGGCTGTTTAGGGTGAAAGCTGCCACAGACAATGCATGGAGGCATGGGCATGTCTCTGTCCCAATAAAACTTCATTGAAACGGGAGTAGCTAACCAATCCCTGATCTAAATGGAAGTTTGAGAGGCCAGTGTGGTAGGGATGTGTGTGCCTGCTGTTTCTCTAGCAGTGGGTCCTATGATTTCAAGGGCGGGGCAGGGTGAAGCAGTGAGATAGGGCGTTGTGCCTACCCACACAGACCACGTATTGGGAGTTTAATAAACACGTCTGCAATGTTTTATCCCTTTAAAAAATAGTGGAGGAGTTCCCATTGTGGCTCAGTGGTAACAAACCTGACTAGTATCCACGAGGACTGAGGACACAGTTTGATCCCTGGCCCCGCTCAGTGGGTTAACAATCCGGCCTTGCCCTGAGCTGCAGAGTAGGTTCCAGATGTTGCTCGCATCTGGTGTTGCTGTGGCCGTGGCCTAGGCTAGCAGCTGCAGCTCCGATTACACCCCTAGTCTGGGAACTTGCATATGCTGTGGGTGCAGCCCTGGGAAAAAGAAATAGCAGAAAGGTGACAGAGTGATATTGAAACGATACGAACATGAACTCAAGATAGCAAAACGTCAACATCTGTGAAATCTGGAAGGTGGAAATTTGAGCACTAACAGGGCTTCTCAAACTACCAATAACAGTGAAGGATCAGGGTGTGTGTGTGTCTGTCTGTCTGTCTGTCTTGTCTTTTTAGGGCGACACCTGTAGCAAGGACCAGGGTTTTAAATGGCTAGACTGCTGCAGCCTGATACTTCTGTACATGCAACAGAAATGTCACAGGTTTGGCCAGTTGCTCTCAATAGGCCTAAACTCTTACTCCCACCTTCTCTACTGGCCTCCTGGACTGGTAACAGTGTGCAGACTGACACCACTGTCCAGGCCACATTGTGAGAACTGTTGATACTATTTTCTTTCCCCTTATGTTTGAAAGACGGAACAACTGAAACTTTTAAAATAATGAAATCATTGACACAACATTGTAAATCAACTATACCTCGATCAAAAATACATAAAATGAATAAATAAAATCAAATAAAATCAGAAGGGAAGGAAGAGAGAAGTCAAAGACTGACTCTTTAAGATGTGGCAATCATGAAGCCAATCTGCACATATGCCGAACGCAGGGGCTAAGTGCATTCTGAAAATTCCTTCATCCTAGAGCATCTATTGAGGGCCCCCTGGGTATCCACTCCTGCCCCAGGGTTCAGAAGGGTAAGTCATAGTTCCTGACCTCAGGGAGCTTTCAGTTTAATTCAGAGCTTCCCCCCCTTGTCACTACTGACATTTTGAAGCAGACAGTTCTTTGCCGTGGGCAGCTGTCCTGTCTGTAAGAGGCTGCGCAGCACCCCTGGCCTGTGCCCATTAGGTGCTAGAAGCACCTCCCCAAGTCGTGACAACCAACAAAGCCCTCCGGACATTACCAAATGCTCCCTGAGGTTCGAAGTCACTTCCGATGTGAACCACTGGCCTATAGCAAAGGAATGATAATTAAGCCAAACAAGAACTATAATTTGCCAAGTGGTGAGGAAAGGACTTTAACCCCCAAATGTTAAATCCTCATGGAAAAATATTGTCAATTATAAAATGTATATGTTGACTGAGAGACATTTATGATTATTGGGAAAATGGCTGACTGCACTGATACTGCTCTGTAGCATCGCAGCCATTCCCACCTGTGCTGGGCTTCACACTAACCAAATTCTGTCACCTATGGTATGTCATGGAAGCTCACAGCCACCCAGCCTTTCCACTTGTGCAACTGTTTACCACATGCTGCTGTATAAGTAACTGAAGCAATACCCAAAGAGCATTAAAAGATAATCAGAGATGTTGACAGGATCATGAATAACAACTTGGAAATGTATTTTCTTAAGAGAAAGACGACTGACTCCTGGTCGGTGTGGATATCAGGGTCATCCTCACACGTCCAACCATTTTCATCTTCAACACGGAATTCCCCAGAGCCTGTTCTGCCAAACACAAGCCCCGTAAAATGGTTTGAGAAGAAAGAATTCTACGGCAGGTGAGGCTAGGAAAATGGAGCAGTGAAATCTTGCAGACACTCCATCACATATGAGTATAATAAAAGCTCGGAGAATCCCCAAAGGGAAGAGAGGAATGAAACAGGTCTAAAATATGTTTCAATAAGCAGTTCCAAGACTGAGTTGATGACGGGTTTCTTTTAAACACCTACAAACTCCAGGGAACAACGCTGAGAAATGTTGTTTGAATAGCTCGGTTGGCAGAGGCCACAGAGAAAGAGCAAACCATCCACCACTTAAGGGCGCCTTCTCTGCTCTGATGGAGCCTCCATGACTCCTCACTCTTCTTCCTCAAGATAAAGACTCTTCCCAGGTCAAGCACTATGCAGCTCTGGATCCCTTCAGAAAGTCAACAGCCGCACATTCGCTGCAGGACCACAATTAAGGGTCATTAGGGGAAGCTGAGCTCTGGGCTTCATTTCCCTCTGCCCCTGACGATATCCATCCCAGATCAGACACTGTGATCTGGGTTAAGCCTCTCAGAAATACCTACAGGGAGCTCCTACTGTAGCTCAGTGGAAACGGATCTGACTAGCATCCATGAGGACGAAGGTTCAATCCCTGGCCTCGCTCAGTGAGTTAAGGATCTGGCGTTGCTGTGAGCTGTGGTGTAGGTCGCAGATGCGGCTCGGATCCCGCATTGCTGTGGCCATGATGTACTGGGAACTTCCATATGCCTCGGGTGCAGCCTTAAAAAAAAAAAAAAAAAGGGAAAAGAAAAGAAAGAAAAAAGAGAAACACCTACAAATGGAAATCCTGTTGTAGCTCAGTGGGTTAAGAAACTGATGCATATCCATGAGGATGTGGGTTCCATCCCTGGCCTCGTTCAATGGGTTAAGGATCCAGTGTTGCCAGAAGCTGCAGCCTAGGTTACAGATGCAGCTTGGACCTGTTGCTCTGGCTGTGGTGTAGGCCAGCAGCCGCAGCTCTGATTAGACCCCTAGCCTGGGAACTTCCATATACCTAAAAAAAGCAAAAGAAAGAAAAAGAAAAAGAAAAATGGCCAGTCTTGTTTATCCACATTGAATGAAAACGGCCTTCTTCTGCCTAGCATCGGAACAGAGAAAAAGTCTTCTAATGAAGATATTTTCATTTTCCAAAGGCCTTTATTTAAACACTTTGGTGACATGAGAGATTCCATGAAGAAGGAGGCAATGGGCTAGGCTTTGAGGGACAAGTCGAAATGGACGCGTGGCGACTGGACTCTTTAGGAGACATGGGGAGGGGGTGGGCTGAGACGGAAGAAGAAGGTTTCAATGTGGTTTGAATAAGCTGAAAAATGCAGTGCAGAGAAGGGTTTTGGTTCTTCAGAATTCCACAGTGGCCAGCTCCTGTGAGAAAAGCAGCCAGAAGGTAAAACTTAATTATATTCTCTGAAGCCATCAGAGACATGCCTGCTTGAGGAGCGTGATGTGTGCTTGGCACCAGCGAGGGAAAGAAGGGCTGCGTGTGTGGGAGAAAAGAGGGAGCCAGGAAGATTGCGTGTCTTTCAGAAGTAATTCTGGGCTCTTCAGAGTTTTCTGCACGACAACAGTATAATGTCTAGGTGCTAAGCATGAACTTTGCACTCTGGCTGCCTGGGTCCCCATTCCAGCTCTATTTACCAGCTGTGTGACCTTAGACTAGGTGCTTAAACTCTCTGTGCTCAGTTTTCTCACCAGCACAATGGAGATAAGAGTAGTACATCCACCTCAAAAGGGATGGCATGGGGTTTAAATGAGATAAGACACTTAGAACTTTTAGCACAGAACCTGGCACACACAAGGACTGTTAAACAGCTGTGTACTGGAGCTGGCTCGCACTGGCTAATGAGAGCCAAATCTTTTCCCAGCTCCGTATTCAGTGACATCAGTCACCCTCTGCCAAAGCTACAGTCAGTTTTAAGCAATTGCCAGCACATCATAGTTATATACAAGTACACGTGTGTATGTGCACACATATAACTACATATACATACGTGTATATATACATACGTGTGTGCCATCACTACTACTGTCATTACTAAGAATTTTATTTTTTAACATGGCTCACACAGAGACTGGGTCATCTGAATTCCTGGCTTTTATACGGGTTACATGGAAATGCTAAGGTTGCCCCAAATCCTCAACCCAACAACAGATGCTTATGGAGGGCCCACATATCTGACACAGATCTAGTCATTTCGGGCTACAGAGGAGGCATAACAATGGTCTTTGCCCATGAGGAGTTGAACATCTAGCTAAAATTTTTTGCGAAGAAAATGCCGGAAGTAAAAGCCACACTCATTGCACCTCCTCCACCCCAACACTCCCTGCTCTTTTCTCACAAGACTAACAGAAGGGTAGGTGGGAAGCTGGTCCCAAGCAGTCTGAGCACTGCTTTCCCCAGGGTCACTATGAGCTGGAGCTTATCTATTTTCTCTTCTCCCCCCAGGAATCTCAGCTCTCCTCACAGTTGATATGGATCAATACAGCCTGAGGCTGTGTATATTTGCAACTCATCATTCCTGCTTATGTTCAGAAAAATAGCTATGGGACACACACGCACACACACACACACCCACTTGCTCACAATTATCAACTTAATAAAAGTCAACAAGCATGCATTAAGCCTTCAGACTGCGCCAAAGTGCATTCTGTAACTTTTCACCTTTGGAGGCTATTCTTCACTCTTTTCAGCTATGCCTTATGACATCACATCAAAATTAAAAATCATGTATTGTACTGGTCATCATAACACCAAATGTTGACTGAGAATTTACTGCCAGCTACCCATTCTTCTATGAATTTTACATAATTCTGTGAATGGTCTTGTTAATATCCCCACTTTACAGATGGGAAAACTGAGCTTTGAAAGATTAAATAACTTGCCTAGGTCATAGAGCTGGTGAGAACTAAAAAATCAATCTCGAGTTTGGCAGACTCTCGACACTGTGCTATTAATCACTGTAAACCAGTGCTTCTCAATTTGGGCACAAATGCAAATGGGGCTCAATAATTCATTGCCGTGATCGCCATCCACTCTAGGTGTTTAGCAGCATCTCTGGCCTCTACTGACTAGATACCAGGAGCAATTCCCATTAGTGACAATTAGAAGTTTAGTAAGAACCAAATGCACGCAAATGTGCTTGCCAAATGTCCCCTATGAGTCAAAATTATCTCTGGTTGAGAAGCACGGTTGTAAATTAAGAAGAACAGAGTAGAGAAATTCCCAAGCCTGGCTATATATGAGAAATACCTATGAGATACTTTTAAAAAATAAGGTTATAATTGCAGCTATGAGGCACTACCATAATTTCATTTCTAGAGGTTCAGCATAATGGTTAAGGAAAACTGTAAGAGGAGACACCTGCCACCTATTAGCTGTGTTGTTCTGGGAAATTACTTGCCTTCTCGGACACTGAAATCCCTCATCTATAAATTGAGTGGACACAGCTAGACTGTAAGACCTCAGCATAGTAACAACAAACCCATTCTGGGAAATCACCTGATACTCCTCGCTTTGCTCCTTCCTGGGTTTCCACCCTACACTGCACTGAGTGGGTCAAATCCCAAAGGAGAAGAGTCTGTACAATTCCACAGAACTATTCCATTTCATATCACTATGAGGCAATCTGGCCAAAGACCTTCCTTGAGAGAGTACAATCTATTCACCACAGACACAAAGCTGGGGCAGAAGGATTGCTGAAAAAGGCTGGTTGGTTTCCACTTCACAACTGAGGGAGGAAAAATTTAATCCCAAATTAGAAACACATCTTCCCACGATGCCAAGTATCTGCTGCATTTCTGAAGAAAATAATCCCCCAAACCAGGGGTACCATAAACTGCATTCACCAGAAAACTCTGGCTTGAAAAGACACTGGGAAATATGCTCATGCTTCTGGATTCATGAAATGTGTTTACATTCTTTATGTAATGAAATGCAAAAGAAAAAAGCGGACATTACCTACAGCATAGATGGGCAGGCTTTTGTCTGAAAAACCTAGATCCCATCCCTAACGTGACAAAACTCTTTCCATGATTCCCCCCCCCCAAAAAAAAGGCACTTCAGAGAATCAAACTGTCATTGCTCTATCTGTAAATACTAGTTAGGGGCACAAGGAGAAAATTGTGAAGGGATTTTAGCAATAGCTTTAAAAGCAGCCATTTTTCTTTGCTTTTACCAATGTGTGTATAATCTGCATGTTACATCAGTTTAGGTCACTTTCACTTTATACCCCCATGTGTTGAAATGAAATGATAATGGTTACATTTGAAAGTGTCTGGAGTTGTTACAGCAAAATGAGAATAGCCAATCTGTAAGTAGGAGGGGAAAAAAAAATCCCTGCCAGAATGGTGAGTGGAAAGGAATCTGCAGGGGGGTAGAGAAGAAAGGGGAGAGTTTCTGGATTATCCACCATGATACAGTCTTCTGCCCAAAAATTAATTGCATACTATCAATTAATTAACAGATGATCAGATAGCACTAAACCAATTTACAAGAAACTGATCTCATGGGAAGTAGACTTGCAGCTATAATTTCAAATTCATTCTTCTGAATATGTACTACCAAATACACTCTACCAAGACAGGTCAGGTCTTAGTAAACTTTTCCAACTTTCTTGGGGAGTACGAAATGACAGAAGAAGGGAATCCACTGATTCTAAGTGGCATACCACCAGGTCATAAAGGAGTATGAAAACTGCTTTCTTGTATCCCGCCTTCTCAATGGATGGGTTATATAGGTTCTAAAAAAGTGAGTGCCAAAAAATACTTGTGCCCAAGCCCAAAGGGGCATCAACTAAATAACCACTACTGCCACCTGTTGGTGGTTGGTAGAGTTGCACTTTTATTCTGGCTTGCAGTTTCTTTGTCCATATTGGACCAAGGTTCCTTAACTCAAGTTTTACAGAAGAAGGAACATCTTTATACTATTCTTAATGGTGTAGTACAGAAGTTCTTAAACGTTTCTTCCAATGTCTGTATCCCTTACGTATCTATTCACTGAATGAATTCCCTAAAGTGGTATGGAGGTAAAGTTGCCTCAAATTTCCTGAGGTTTTATATTTTGTCTTAAAATTTCATATGAATTTTACACTCAGCACCAGAGTAATCCACTCCTGGTTGCACGTAAAAATACTTACGACTGTTTAACACTTCAACTTCTTAGGTTTTATAATCAAATATCAGGTTATCTTTACAAAAAAAACAAAAAAAATCAAAAAGGAGTTCCCATCATGGCTCAATGGAAACAAATCTAACATCCATGAGGACGCAGGTTCGATACCTGACCTTGCTCAGTGGGTTAAGATTCCGGCGTTGCCGTGACCTGTGATATAGGTTGCAGACGCGGCTCGGATCCTGAGTTGCTGTGGCTGTGGTGTAGTAGGCCGGCAGCTGTAACTCCAATTAGACCCCTAGCCTGGGAAATTCCATATGCCGTGGGTGCAGCCCTAAAAAGACAAAAAAGACAGAGAAAAAAAACCCCCACAAATATCAGGTTATCTTGATGATTCATTTGGGTATATCATATTAAGCTCTGGTTTCATGTAACCCTCACAATCTTCAGAAACACTCTTGCCCCAAAGTGAGAAGCAGCAGCATGAACTCAAGCTCACCTCTGCCACAGCCCCTCATGTGCCCACACTGAGCCTTAGCTTCCTTATCTGTAAGGTAAGGACCTTGGACAGGACCTGTAAGGGGCTTTCAGCTCTGCAACAAGGACCATCAGATCTCCAGACAGGAGTTCCCGTCGTGGCTCAGATCTCCAGACAAAAGCCTCAATTCTCTCTACTGATGAGTCATAGATACAGAGTCTCATAAAATATGGGCACAGAAAAAAAAAGTAATAATTCTATTATTTTATAGAATATGTAACTAAATTAATAAATAATATATACAGACATTTCCTATTTCATCTATACTCCTGAAAGCCCTTTTTTTTTCTTTTTAGGGCCACACCTGCAGCATATGGAAGTTCCCAGGCTAGGTGTTGAATCAGAGCTACAGCTGCCGGCCTATACCACAGCCACAGAAACACAGGATCTGAGCTGTGCCTTAGACCTACACCACAGCACATGGCAACGTCGGATTCTTAACCCACTGAGAGAGGCCAGGGATGGAACCCTCATCCTCATGGATTCTAGTCGGGTTTGTTTACTGCTGAACCACAAAGGGAACTCCCTATTTCTGAAAGCTTTTATATTCTAGTTGGCAAAATAAAAGCTCCTCCCTTGTCTTCTCATTAGCAAAATGGGGAAATGTCTTATAGGTGGGGTCACCTCATACTTAAACGTACGCACTAAGTCAATAAGGCTAGACTTAGAGTTCAAGGATGAGGCCAAAGAGGATGATGAAGACATAGATGGCCACACCAAAAGAAGTCTCAAAAATGTAGGGTAGATCCAAAACATGTAAAAAACACTTAAAGCTCAACAATAAGAAAATAACCTAATTAAAAATGGGCCAAAGGTGTTGAGAGACACCTCGCCGAAGAACAGATACAGATGGAAAATAAGCTATGGAAGATGTTCCACATCTTATGTAGTCAGGGAAATGCAAATTAAGGCCACTAAACATCTCTTAGAATAGTGAGAATCTGGAACTGTGACAATACCGAATGCTGGCAAGGATGTGGAGCAACAAGAACTCTCATGATAGAAATTAAAAAAACGGTACAACCACTCTGGAAGACAGTTTGGTAGTATTTTACTAAACCAAACATCCCTTAGTACATGATCCAGCAACTGTACTCCGTGGTATTTATCCAAAAGAATTAAAAAACTTCTGTCCACAGCTGCAGAGAAACTGGAACTTTCACACACTGCTGGTGGGAATGTCAGTCTACACAAACACCCTGTAAGTATCTATTAAAGATGAACACATACCTAAAAAAATAAAGCAAAAAACTTATACACACACAAAATCCTATACATGGATGCTTATTGGTAGCTTTATTCACAACTGCCAAATCATGGACACAACTAAGATCTCCTTTAGTCAGTAAGTGGATAAATTAACTGTGACACAATCAGACAAAGGAATATTATTCATCACTAAAAAGCAATGAGCTATCAAGCTATGAAAAGACAAGGGGAAAGCTTAAATGTGTATTCCCAGGAAAGAAGCCAATCTGAAAGGCTATACAGTGTATGATTCCAACTCTGCGATATTCTGGAGAGGGCAAAACTAGGGAGAAAGTGAAAGATCAGTGGTTGCCAGGGGTTAAGCGATGGGGTAAAGTGAACAGGCAGAGCACAGAGAATTTTCACGACAATAAAAATAACCTACACAATACTCTATATGATATAACAGTGATGAGTGGGTATATAGGTCAGACCCACAGAATGTAGAACAAGAGTCAACCCTAATGTTAAGTGCAGACTTTGCGTAATTATGACTTGTCAGTGTAAGGTCATCAATATAACAAAAGTACTACTCTACTGGGGGATGATGACAAAGTGTCTTATACACATGTAAGAGCAAAGGTTGTATATAGAAACTCTGTAACTTCCTCTCAGTATTTTTTTGGCTGTACCCAAGGCCTATGGAAGTTCCTGGGTCAGGGATCAAACCCATGCCATAGCAGAGACAACACCAGATCCTCAACCCACTGGGCCACAAGAGAACTCCTCCTCCTTTTCAATTTTGCTGGGAACCTAGCAATGTTCTTAAAAAAAAAAAAAGTCTTCATTTATATATATTCCCTCTCTCTCTCTCTCCTTTCCCTCTCTGTCTTCCTTCTCTCCCCCTCTCCTCTCTCCCATAAATACATATATATATATATATATATATATATATGAAAAAGATGTTATGTAGCTTAGATTTCCCCACTCAGTGGCCTGTGGATTTTTCACGCCAAGCCCAACGAGGTAATGCACCAGCACAGAGAAGCTAATCACAGCCCAATCAGCATGAGGTCCTCTGGCAGATCCTGGCACTGACAAGTGTAAGCCCTCAAAATGTATTTCCAAGAACAAAACCCAGTCATTTTCTTTCTTCTCTGCGATCACAGATAGTCCCAATCCCACGAGGTGCCTGTCAAACTCCACATAAGGGAACTATATTTTCTGGGAGAAAGCCGATGTGTCAGAGGCAGTGATCACAAGAATAACCCCTTCTTTCTCTTTTTTTTTGCGGATACAATTCAGCATTCCCTCGTTTCTATAGCAGCCCCTTCCCAGATTTTATGTTCTCAGACAAGTTTCAGCACTACCTTTTCCCTAGAATCAAACCCGCTGTGCCCCTCACTTTGTCAATGTCCCCACTCCAGCCAGGTTCCAGGGGTGTTGTGTTTTGAAAGCTGCCCATCACACAACCTGCTGTCTGATTCAGGATCCGGTACACCTCCCAGGCACATCAGTAATCTACCTCTGTACCACGGCGAAAGCTTGAAGCGATTAATCAGTTGCAAATCAAATATTAAAAACGAGGATTAATCTCATCACCACAGCCTGACAGATGCGTTCAGTGCTAATAAATAAACTTCAAACTTCCTGCAGACAGTGTAAAGTGCATTCCCAATTTGCTTCTGTGCCGGGTTCCTAAGAGAGAGGAGGGGAGAGCACCATTGATATTCTAAGGCTGTGCTACCCAAGGATTCAAGCAGCTGGTTCTGCTGTATCTCACAAGATAAAAGATTCAGAAATTAGAGGGGGAGAAACATTCCAACCTGATGCTCTCTGATCTTCCTAACAACCCTTCAGTCTCCATCACATCGTGTGGGCACTGAGATTCATGAGGCCAAAATAAAATAAAATAAAATAAAATTACAACAGTCATTAACATGTGTGATGGAAGGGTACTTGAAAACTCCCTATGTTTAGTTTTTCATATAATTTAAAACAGTAACATATTGGCCTTCAAAATGGAACCCCCGGGTCTCTAAACTTCAAGGATAACGGAAGATGCTTGCTTAGAAGAAATCGGTCTGGAAAGCTGCAGTCATCAGTCTCAAAGTAATTTCCGCCAAAACTATAGCAGTCCTCTAGCAACTTAAACACAGGAAGGAAAAAAAAAGGTGCTGGGAAAATGCTACCTGAAAAAGTTTATTAACAGTACATTAGAGAACACATATAAAAGTTACTTGTTAGAAAACTGGTGAAAAATACACAGAGATACACTCATGTAGCTCATATAAAAATGCAGCACAGTGAATTCAACAATACACCAAAAACAAAAGCAAACACACCACGAAGCAAGTAGGACTTGATCCAAAAATTCAACGGAAGTACAATAGAAAGATCTACTGAGGTAGTTCATTGCAGTGGTGGAGCCTCATACCCACATCTGACTTAGGAATTAACTGTATAATTAAGTTAAAAAAAAATAATAGCAAAACCCAAAACTACTGTCTTTGATGAATAATGATTCTTTAACATAAGCCAACAATTTCATGAGATTCGATCAAAGAAACAATGATTTATTCCAATACTGGAGAAACATTGGCTGAGCTATTCTCACTAAGAAAAAACGCAGAAATGGGGATGTACAGCAGCACAAAACTGCCTTGACTTACAATGTGATTATGCCCCGACAAATCCAACGTAAGTGGAAAATACCATAGGTCTAAATGAACTTAATATACCCAACTTCTAAACATCAGGACTTCACCCTGCATACCTTACAGGTGCTCAGAACACTTCCATTAGCCTAGAGCTGGGCAAAATCATCAAGCGCAAAGCCTATTTCATAATAACAGTGCTGATATCCCACATAACTTGTCGACTTTACTGAAAGTGAAAAGAGCATGGTTGTCTGGGTGCAGAATGGTTGTAAGCCTAGAGTTGTGATCTCATGGTTGACCGAGGGGTGCAGAGGCTGCCATCACCCCAGCATTGCGAGAGAGGATCACCAGCCCAGGAAGCAAACAAAACTCAAAGTACGATTTAAACAAAATTTAAAGTATGATTTCTGATGAATACATCTATCACTTCTGCCAAAAATCATAGCTGAATCATCCTAGGTCAGGGATCTTCTGTACAACTTTCATCTTGTTTGATGACTTTCAACATTAATACCCCACATATCAATACTTTAGAGGAGAAAGACCACATGGTTACCTAGGCATATAATGTAAAGAAAGCACTTAATGAAATCAAGCACATATTCATGACATCCTTTTAATAAAGCACAAGGATGTTTGCAGCATTACATTCAATAGTAAATTTTGGAAGAAAAAAAAACAGTATACATCTATTTGAGAGAAATCACAAAATCATGGTGTATCTATACCAAGAAATTCTGCATAATCATTAAAAGGTAGGAAACATACAGTGATGAGAGGAAAGATGCAAACTAAAGGGCAGAGTGAAAACTACAATAGCAATTTTATAGAAGCCATGACACGTACATATACATTAACCATTTTTTATTGAAGTACAGTTAACTTAAAATGTGTTGTTTCAAGGGTACAGCAGTGATTCAGTTATACACACACACAGATATATACACATTTTTTCCAGTTATTCAAACCATATGTTTTGTTTGTTTGTTTTTGTTTTTTAGAGTCACACCCATGACATGTGGAGGTTCCCAGGCTACCGGGTGAACTGGAGATATAGCTGCTGGCCTTCGCCACAGCCACAGCAACACAAGATCCAACTCGTGTCTGCGACCTACACCACAGCTCATGGCAATGCCAGATCCTTCACCCACTGAGTGAGGCCAGGAATTGAACCCACATCCTCACAGGTACGAGTTGGGTGCATGAACCGCTGAGCTACAAGGGGAACACCCAAAGTATGTTTTTATATTTAAAATAAAAAGCAGCTAAAGACATTCATTCAACCATTAATAGTGGTTAGCTCTGGGGAAAGAAAGTGGAGCAGAAACTTTCCTTTTTTACTGTATAAGTTTCTGAAATCTCAGGTTTTTTAAAAAAACGGATTTCTTTTGCAATTAAACAATAGGTAAATCTGGAGAATGGGGCCGGGGGGGGGGGGAGGGTGCTGAATTAAAAGCCACACAATTGGAACCAGTCTCAGAGAGGTCATCTAGGAAAAATTATGCTCATCATCTCCATCAAAGAAGAAAGACATCCTTTTTATGAAGACTTTAGGGAAGAAGATGGCACAGCTCCTAGAGAACCCAGTCAATGGTTACACAACCTGAACAGTGAGAAAAAGATCTTTCCTTTTATCTACCCTCCACCCCTCAGTCTCAGCTCAGAGCACAATCCTTTTGTTCTTTCCTCAGGAGCTACAGAAAACAGATGGTCACACCATGCTTTGAATTTGTCAATGCATCACACAAAACCAACAGTGTTTTTCTGGAGGGACAATATTGTGTTCGACAGCACACAGTGACATCTCCCAATGTGCTCCTCGCACAGTAACTTACCAGACTTCATTACTAATGAGTTATTCAAAGGGATTTTAACAGATGGATTTAACTTAATTCAACAAATATTAATTGTCTCCTCTGCACTTGGTGTTTTATTATGAGCTGTGGAGGGCCCTTTACGAATTAAAAATTTCTTGATGGGAAAGGAGATAATTCAGGATAGTTTAAGATTAACTAGGAGAATGCTTCTACTATTATTATTATTGTTATTAATATTATTAAAGCATAAACAGGATCTTTAGAGTTGAGACTAGGCTAAACAAGGTGAGGAGAGAGAACTTTTATGACTTGTTAATTTGTTATTTTATCTTCCTTCTTAAAATTTTTTGGTTATTTACTCTTGGCCAGCAAGCACTGATGTTCTGGCCAGGGCATATGGCAAGGTGGAGGCAGAAAGACTGAGAAACAGGCTTCCAAGGTCATCAGGCGGCCAGCAATGACAGCTGGCTTAAGGACAGGGACACAGATATATCAAAGAAGACTTGATCTGGTTTGATGACAGACTAGCAAGATTTGGTAGTCCCATCAACAGCAACAGGGGGATGTTCCAATAATTGACACCAACTGGGAAGAAGAATGACGGATTCGAGAAGAACTCTTAAGGTAACAGAGAAAAAAATTTAAAAAAAGGTCACTATCTGGAAAGAGGAAGACAGTTTAAAGTCAAAGCTGGCAGCTATAGCTCCGATTAGACCCCTAGCCAGGGAACCGCCACATGCCGCGGGCGCAGCCCTAAAAACGACAAAAAGACTAAAATAAAATAAAACAAAATAAATGAAAAGTCAAAGTTGGACCCCAGATTTTTCATTTAGGAAAAGGGAATCACCGTGTTGGTTACCTCTGCACTTTCTATACCTCACAGCTTTCTGCAGTTAGCATGAAAGCTTGGCAGCAGCTTCCGCCACTTGGTCTAACTCTTTTATATCCACGTCAAAAGGTAAAACTCGGAGTTCTCATCGTGGCTCAGTGGTAACGAACCTGACTAGTAACCATGAGGATGTGGGTTTGATCCCTGGCCTTGCTCAGTGGGTTAAAGGATCCAGCGTTGCCCTGAGCTGTGGTGTAGGTTGCGGGCTGCAGCTCTGATTCTACCCCTAGCCTCGGAATTTCCATATACCATGGGTGCGGCCATAAAAAAGCAAAAAAAAAAAAAAAAAGGTAAAACTTCATATACCGAGCAACCCATCCCTGAATAATCCAAACCCACAAAGGAATGACCAAAGAATAGACCCTGCTGCATGTGAGAACAAAAATTCGCATTATTCACCATTGTCAGGCTGTGCTTCCTCCCCCCCAAAAAAAATTAACTCCTCATGCTGCAGAGTGGTAATATTTTTGCACTTTCTTTAAGTAACCACCTTGCAGACCTAAAATTACACCTAACATCTTTGCTAACAAAATAAATGGGAGTGTTACTTGAGATCAAGTAACAACACACTGGGACTAAAGTGAAATGTATAGAAGTCATTTTGGTCCAAAGTGGAGGGAATGTTTGGGGACTTGATGAAGATTCCAGAAAACACACGATACCATGAAATTAGCGTGCAGTTTGACTTGCTCAACACAGAAACCTCGGAGCCATTGATTCTCCCCTTGCTCATCTGCACTGTGCTTTCCACATTTTGCCCACCTGCTGTGCTAACATGCTTTGAACAAGAAAACTGTCCACTGGTGCAACATCTCTGCCCTACTCCAAAACTGAACAGGCTTCTGAACGTCAGTGAAGTTCTGCACATATCCATTCTGTGAATCTTAAGAACCTCTTCCTCATTCCAGTGTATCCTTTTTTCTCCTAAGATAGCTGTTCTCTATCCTCAGCAATACCCAAGTGAATAATTAAGATCCATCTCATCATCCAACATGAATAACAGCCTATACAGTGACAGAACTCTTTTTCTATTTCCATGTTCCACCTGCTCAGCTTTTCCTCCTCCATCATGTCGTTTAATTCTCATCAGCTGAGCGTATCTTTGGACTAACAAAGCAATTTTCCCCTAGAGTGTGTCATTCCTTCAGGGAAGGTTTTCTGTTTACCTGCCTATGTCCTTTAGCTCAAAAATATGACTGTGCTGTATTCAACTGTTTCAAGTATTCTGCCCTTGTAGTGTGTTTGATACATGAACTACACAGAGTAAGCCAGTGATGACTTCCTCTTAGAAACATCCCTGTCCAGGTATCCATGGTGATAAAACTGTGATGGATATTTCCCTGGGAATTCTTTGATAAATCTTGTCAATTCCTAAAGAGCACTCCCACAGCCTAATGAAAACCTCTCCTGGACTAAGCAGAAAACCCATCATAAACAAAGAACACATCTAAAAGCACAGGACCACACAGAGGGAGCTCCCTTCAGATGGCTTTGCATGTGACCCGTCCTGATGACTCAAAACCTGCAGCTGGGTAAATGTCCTCACTCTTGGTCAGCGGTCCCCAAACCCCAATACCCTCCCCGACAAGGGCAGAAGAAATGTCACGACAAACTTAACAAACTGTTTTCCATTTTTCACATGAACTGGAATGAACTGGGGACATGTTCACAAAAAAAGGCAGTCCTCTCAGACCTATATTCTAGTATGTGCTCTTGAGTTAAATGAGAAATGTGGAAGTTGTATAACTCAAATGTCAAACATTATGCATCCTCCTTATTTAGGCTGGAACCCATAGTAATAAACACTTCCTAATGAAAATTTTAAGATCTCAATTCAATTCCCTGCCAAAATGAGGTTTTCTGAGATATATAAATTGCTGGTATTACTACTTATGGTTTTTAAAAATACTGCTAAAAATGCTATATCCAAAAAGGATAGAGGCAGAGTTCCCTGGTGGCTCAGTAGGTTAAGGATCCAGTGTTATCACTGCAGTGGCTCAGATCACTGCTGTGGCATGCATTCCATCCCTGGCCTGGGAACTTCCACATGCCACGGGTGCAGCAATACAGTACAATACAATACCACGCCATACAATAAATACAATGTAAAACAAAATAAAATAAAATAAAGTGAAATGAAATAAAATAAAAAGAGCAGAGGCACTGAGGTTCCCCCCGCCCCCGCCGCCCCGAATCTTGGGAAAAGTATCATCGGGTCGTACATTCCTTAGAGGAAGAAGAATGACCAGACCCTGGGGCTACTTATCAAGGGCAGAAGAGAGGTGTGGCTTTAAGAAGACCCCTCATCCCTCCCACCTTCATTCTCCCCCGCAGAAAGAAGACTACTGCAGTGACTGGAGAGGATAAATGAGGTTTCAGAGACCTCCCAGACAGGACGGGATTGCATTCTGCCTGGCAGAAGTCCGAGGGCAGGGGGCTGCGGAATCTTGGCCTTTTCCCTAGCAGCAGGGTTAAGGCAGCTGTAGGACAAGGACACACCCAGACCATGATAGTCTAGTATGTCTGGCATTCTTCCTTCTCTCTCTCTCTCTCTCTTTTTTTGTTTTGTGTTTTGTTTTGCTTTTTGGCCACATCCCGCAACATGTGGAAGTTCCCTGGACCAGGGATCAAACCCATGCTACAGTGGTGACAATGAGATCCTTATCCACTAGGCCACCAGGGAACTCTTCTTTCTTCTCTTGATGAACAGGGATGGAGGCAGAGACAGTCTAGTTCTCCCTTGATCTCAAAGACTTCTCCCTTCCAAATATGGGTAAAAAAAAGCTGGAAATGCATCCTATAGGAAAAGCCCTTAACATTTCATGGTTTTTTCTTTGTATGCTGTCTATTCTCTCATGAGAAAAGGGAGAACAGGTCTGCAAGAATCTCTCTTGGATTCCCAAGCCCGACCTCAAACTCACTTTGGCCAAGACACACCAGTGGACAGCAGCCTAGGGTAGCTTTCCTCCGAGAATTAGGACACTGTCTTGCACAGTCACTAATTCCTTCCTTTTGCTATGTCTCTGATTTAAGCACACTAAGATGACAGGGACTTTGTAACATGTCATCCAAACAGGGACACTCTTGAGAGTGAAAGGAAGTACTTTTAATAATTATCCCGGGTGTACGTTGATGTATAAGCAATAAGGTCTGACTATACAGCACAGGGAACTATATATCTAGTCTCTTGGGCTAGAGCATGATGGAAGATAATATGAGAAAAAGTGTGTGTGTGTGTGTGTGTGTGTGTGTGTGTGCATACACATACCTCGGTCACTTTGCTGTACAGCAGAAACTGCCACAACATTGTAAATCAACTATATTTTAATAAAAGATACAAGTAAATAAAAATAATTATCGTCAGACAACTGAGGATCCATACTAGAATTGTCCCAGACAAATCAGGAAACTATGGTATAAGTTTTTCTCATAAAAGAGTAAAAAGGTTGGATACTCAAGTTTGGGCTCAGGGGAAGATGGAGGATTGGATTTGGCTTATGTTAGTTTTTAAGCCACTCTGGTTCACTGACAGGGCTCGGGAAAGGAGTACCCAGCAAGTCCGTAGGTCCAGATGTGCTTAATCAAGATCTGCATGGGAGCCTGGGGACAAAGCATCTCCGTGCTTGCCCTCCAATTCATCTTCTGTGCATCTCAGGAACTTTGAGAAGAGAGCTTAGCGGTCTTTGGTTTACTGACTAAAAAGCACAATTACAGATACTTGAGAGCATGCATCCCATTATTTACAGACTAAGAACAATTCTAAAGCATGTCTCCCTGACTGTTCTCCATCTCTCTTTCAAACACCCGGGTCTTACTCAAAGACCACAATCTAAAAGCATCTGCACCAAACACACTATTCCCTCAGACTTCCTGAAAAGTAACACAGGACTGATACGACTCTCAAAAGATAAAACCGTGATTTCATCCTGCCATTAGTTCTGAATGTGAGTGATATCACTTTCACTCTAAAGGAACACCCCCAACATTTTTTTTTCAGAAAAAGACTCTTCATATGTTTATAAATCTAACTGGGAGAGACATTACAATTTACACTATTGTTTTGCTGTCACATTGTTTGGAAACACTTTCCGAAGACCATAACTCCTAAAAACTTTGTTTCAATAAACACTGACAGATCCTGTGCACTTATATATTTCTGCTCAAGTTCACTCAGATGCCAATGCAAAGCCCTCTTGCTTTTGAACGAACACTGTTAGATGGTCAGTGACTAATTTCCACTCTTCATCCCCACTCCCAGACATATAGATAAACCTGAACCAAATCAAAAGAAGTTAAAAAATTAGATAACCAAGTGAACAGATGATGCAAAAAAAAAAAAAAGGTCCATGCCAAGGTATTAAAGAATGTGGTGGGTTTAGATGGACATAAATAAAACCATTCACATTCACAATTTTAATTTTTAGGGCACTCAGGGTAAAAAAAAAAAAAACGGAAAGACAAGGGAATTCCTGCCGTGGCTCAGCAGCTTGAGAACCTGACACAGTATCTGTGAGGATGCAGTTCAACCCCTGGACTCCTTCAGTGTCTCAGTGGGTTAAGGATCCAGGGTCAGTGTGGCTGAGGCATAGGCCTGCAGCTGCAGCTCCAATTTGACCCCTAGCCTGGGAGCTTCCATATGCTGCAGGTGTGGCCGAAAAGAGAAGGAAGGAAGGAAGGAAGGAAGGAAGGAAGGAAGGAAGGAAGGCAGGCAGGCAGGCAGGCAGGAAGGAAGGAAGGAAGGAAGGAAGGAAGGAAGAAAGGCCTTGGAAATGGAAAATGCTCCCTTTCTAAAACAAGAGGGAAAAACTGGAAAGTGAGTCCAGGGCTGAAAATGAATGTCATGGACGGGCATGCAAAACCAGAAAATAGGACCCAGTCACCAAAGGCATTTCAGCCCCAGAGGAGGTAAAACAATCCTGACAAAAAAATAAAGGGGGAGGAATCACTCTAGCCAATATTACGGTTTATGACACAGCTACAATCAAAACAGGAAGAGTCATATATATCAAAGGAACATAATCTAGAACCCAGAAATAGACCTACACGAACATGCCTAGCTGATTTTTAACAAAGGTGCAAAAAACATTCAACAGAGGAAACTTTAGTCTTTTCAACAAATGGTGCTAGTAACAATGGTCATCCATGGATACTGACCTAAACCTCACACGACAACTGACTCAGGATGGATCATGGACCTAAATATAGAACTGTTATGCTTGTAAGGGAAGAAGAGAAAAAATTTTGGGATCTAGGACTAGTGTTATTAGAGTTAATAAGTTTGACACCAAAGGCATAAGTCATAAAAGGAAGAACTGATCATTTGAATCTTACCAAAATTAAAAACTTTTGCTCTAATGAAGGCCCACTAGAAGAGAAAGAAAAAAGACAACCTACAAATGGGGAGAAAATATATCATATCACACATGTGACCAAGGACAAGTAATCTAGAACATATAAAAAACTCTCAAGTCTCAACATTTAAAAAAAAAAAAAAGCCCAATTAAAAAATGAACCAAAGACCTGAACCTGCAGGTGGCAAGTACATGAAAAGATAGTCAACATTATTAGGCATTTGGGAAATGCAATTTCAAACTACAATGAGACCATTTCACACCTATCAGAATGGATACAATAAAAACAGTGACCACACCATATGCTGGTGAGGATGTGAAAAAACTGGATACACTTATGCACTGCTGGTAAGAACAGAACACAGTACAGCCACTCTGGAAAATGCTTTGTTAGTTTCTTATAAAACTACATATTTGACCAGCAACTGCACGCTTGTACGTTTATCTCAAAAAAATTTATTCAAAACAAGCAATGAAACAAAAACACTGTACCTATACTACGCAGCAATTAAAAAAGGACAGACTACTGACACAACAATGTGGATTGATCTCCAGAGGAAAAAAGTCTACTCCAAAAAGTGAATACATATTACTCCCTTAACATAAAATGTTTGAAATGACAAAATTTTAGAAATGGAAGTGAGAGGAGTGGTTATCAGCGGTTAGAAGTGGAGTTCCCACCGTGGCTCAGCGGTTAACGAATCCAACTAGGAACCATGAGGTTGTGGGTTCGATCCCCGGCACTGCTCAGTGGGTTAAGGATCCAGCGTTGCTGTGAGCTGTGGTGAAGGTTGCAGACGCGGCTCGGATCCCGCGTTGCTGTGGCTGTGGCGAAGGCCGGCGGCTACAGCTCCTGTTAGACCCCTAGCCTGGGAATCTCCATATCCCGTGGGTGCGGCCCTAGATAAGGCAAAAAGACAAAAAAAAAAAAGTGGAGGCAGAAGGGAGATAGCCGTGACTGTAAAAGGGTAACAAGAGTGCCAGTTGTGATGCTGAAACGGTTCCTATCTGGCTGTGGAGGTGGGCACACAAATGTATGCACGTGAGCAAACTGTACAAAACCACATCCACACACCCACACAAATGAGTACAAGCAAAACTGGAGAAACCCCAACAAGACTGGAAGACTCTATCAACGTCAATATCTAGGATGCAATACGATGCTAGGCTTTTGCAAAATATCTCCAAAATACCGTCAGAGGAAACAGGGCAAAGTGTCCCAGTGATCTCATGAATCTACTGCATGTGAATCCACGGTCATCTCAAAATTTTCTATTAATAAAAAATAAGTGCTAAAAAAATGAAGCATCTTAAGATGTATCCTTTCTGGGAGTTCCCGTTGTGGTGTAGCAGAAATGGATCGGACTAGTATGCAGGAGGATGTAGGCCTCGCTCAGTGGGTTAAGGATCTGGTTTTGCCCTGAGCTGTGGTGCAGGTCCCAAGCTCTGGCTCGGACCCCACGTTACTGTGGCTGTGACGTAGACCAGAAGCTGCAGCTCTGATTCGACCTCTAGCCCGGGAACTTCCATATGTCTCAGGGATGGCCCTAAAAAAAAAAAAAAAAAGCAAAAACTAAGATGTATCCTTTCTAAAACCAAGTAAAAATACTACCATACAAAATGAGTGGAACTATTTTAATCTTGTTAAAATGTGACCATGAGCCTGTGTAGTTCTGCACTAAATATATACATATTTATATAGAGAGGGGGAGGGGGGAATATTTGTCAGCAGTGATCATTTCTGGGCGGTGAGGTCATGCATACTGTTACTTGCTTTTCAGTTTTCTAATTTATTTTCCAAATAGTCTAAAATGAACATCTTGTTCCTATACTCCAATGGGATTTAAAAAGGAAGAAAAAAAATCATCCTTATTGTATTACTTTCCTAGCGCAATGTCAGAGAATACAGCTTGTCTGCAGGTGAAGTCTGAGGCAGTAACGTTGAATTCTGTAGCAGTGGCCCTTTGAATATGAACACTTCTCGTGATACAACTAATAAAACCTGCTCTACGTATTCTTATTTTCATCCAGTCAATTGCATCTTTTCTATTTTAGAAATAAGGCTTTTGGGAGAACTATATGGAATAAAGGGACAACTTTAGAGGTTGATGCTGTCCTGCCTAACTGCTTTTTCCTTTCCAGGGTCAGGAGAGTACCCATGTTCTCTGACACTGGAAATATAGAGCCACCGCGAGAGGGGGAAAACTAAGCTGGAAAAACAATGCAGTCTGTGGTTACCAGGAAGTCACACTTGCTTATTCCCACCCTCACCTCCACCCCCAATTATCTCCATTTGCTCCAGAGTCTTCTCAGGCCTGCAGTTAACACCCTCTCAGAGCACACTGCAAAATAAATCTTAAATCTGTCAGCAGCAAATATGGCCATAGCAACTTTCCCCCAATTACTACGGCAACAAAGTGAACAGCAGAGAAAACAACCAAGGAAGAATGTGTCGCTCAGTTGTCATATGCCGTGCAATGAACGTGATCTCTGTTTTCCGCGGGCCCTGGCCTAGGGGAGAATTTGCCTCAACAAACTACAGGCAGTGCCATCACATCCATGACCATCACTGTGGCCTATTCCCATTTATTGCTCTTCGGGTTGAGAAGTTCACAACAGATGGTATCTCCTCCAGCGGGGCATCTTGGAAATCTGCAGGGGTGTTTTCTAAACACTGAGGGGAAAGGAGCTGTCAGAACAATTGAGAGGGAAAAACCAGATGGGGTAGACACTGGGTCTCAAAAAGCTGTGCATGACTCAGGGCTGCTCTAGTGGGCAGGAAACAAAATGCCAAGCATCTGAGCCTAGAACTTTCCCTCAGTTCACATAAATGCAAAGCATGGGGGGGGGCATATTGTTGTTGTTTTGGTTTTAATATACACGGCATGTAAAGCTGGGGTAGAACGAGAGGAAACTGCTATTCTGCTTTGTTGGGAACTTGGACCAAGGATTGCACACCATTTCAGAAAACTGCATTACCAACAGCAAGGGTAGCCCTTTTAAGGTATCTGTAAGCAGTGGGCTTTTTAGCTGACGCATTCAAAGGGATTCTATGTATAAGCATAAGTCTCTGATACCTCATTATGTCCAAAAGGGGGGCCAAGATCAGAGATACTGGCCACACCTGGCAGTTCACTAGAAATGCAGAATCTCAAGCCCTACCCCAGAGCTCCTGGATCAGAATCCAAATTTTAAAGACTCTCAAGAGAAGCAAGGTTCTAGTAAACTTGTATTAAAGCATCAATTACACATACTGCAATGTGCATCATTTATTATAAATAGCTGTCCTTTTATTTTATTTTCTGTAGTTAGATTACTACATGATATTAAGAATTAGGTACATTACAGCTAAATTGGGATTTACAGATTAACAGATACACACTACTATATATAAAAAAGATAAACAACAAAGACCTATGATATAGCACGGACAAGAATATTCAACCTTGCAGTAACCTATAGTGGAAAAGAATCCGAAAAAGAATATGTACACATATATACATATGTGTTATACATATATGTTATACATATGTGTTATACACATATATATAACAACATTTTGTTGTACACCAAAATTAACAGAACACTGTAAATCAACTATACTTCAATTTTAAAAAATAATAAAAAACAGAGAAAAAAGAAATATATTAAAGAAAATACTATCTACCTATTTCACTTTTGGATAATAAAAGGAACACTAAAAAGATTTATTATAAAACCGGGAGTGAAGTTGGGAACTACAAAGAAACTATTCACACTGCCATCTCTGTAGTTTTATTTTTCTACATTATCCCCAGCTCCAGGAAAATAGCTGAACTACAGCTGACTACAACAGAAGGAAATGTATACTTCCCTCTATTACAATTTTTGTGCCCCAAATGGTATTCAATGTCATGAAAATGTGGCATGAACACAATTTTCCACTCGCAAATGGAAACACGTGGAAACACATAATCCATCTGAGACCCAGGCATCCGTGAGTTTAAGAGAAAACAAATACTCCATAAACACTTCCTTGAATAGTCTTATTCCTTGACAAAGCATCCCATGTCCCACGCCTCAGGAGGAAATATGCCTACACTTTTACCAGAGAAAGTTTTGTTTTGGACTGAAGTACAACCAAGATTGGCTTTTCCTAAGATACAATCAAACGGACCTGAGTTCCACGTTCCCACCTGCCACACTGTCCCACTAGCAGCTCAAATGATTTCCACTTTCAAATGCATCCTCAGCATCCTCTCTCTTAAATCTGCTTTTTCCTCCTTTGCTCCCTTATTTCACTTAGTGACTTCTCACCAAAAAAAAAAAAAAAAAAAAATACCCATCTCCTAATTCCACGACAGTGAAAAAAGTCACACACAATTCACTATGTGCCAGGCCCTACTGACACCAAGATGGAAAAGACCTAGCACCCCAGGGGGGAGAAGCTCAGAGACAGGAAGTCCTCACAGTCCAGACTCTTCACCTGGAATGTTTAAACGCATCCTTGAATCCTCCCTCTGATTTGCTTCCAACACAGAATCAGTCGTCAGGATCTGCTGATTTTATTTCTGTGACATCTCCTGTATTTGTTTACTTCACCAGCACCTAGTTGCCTAACAAACTTAATTAGCTGCAGCTTAACTACCTAGAAGCTCAATTAACAGAAATCTTTTTCATTGGATTTACAAATGCTAAGGGAGCAGACCTACTGGAGTCCACTTGCTTAGACAGGCAAAGACTTCCTTGAGAAGCAACTGACAGTGGAGGGAGAGAAAATCCAGCAGACAGAGCTGGATCCTGATGACACACTCTTTTCTGAGTAATAAATCCCTCTTTAGACACTTTCACACAATTTTTTGCTAAAGCCAGTTGGAGCTGGTTTCCTAACACTTGCAACAAAAAAACGTAGAAACTTTGGAAGGAATTTTTTTTTTCAATTGCTGAATTTAGTTTAAAAACTTGAAGTTCCCGTTGTGGCTCAATGGGTTGCGAACCTGGCTAATATCCATGAGGATGCGGGTTCAATCCCTGGCTTTGCTCAGTGGGTTAAGGATCTGGCACTGCCATGAGTTATGATGGTGCGAGTCACAGATGTGGCTCGGATCTGGCAGTGCTGTGGCTGTGGTATAGGCCAGTAGCTGCCCCTCTGATTTGACCCTAGGATGGGAACTTCAACAAGCCACAGGGGCGGCCCTGAAAAGCAAAAACAAACAAACAAACAAAACCACTCAGAACTATAAAACTTCAAACACTATGATAGTCTACATTAAAAATTGTTATTTGGGAGTTCCCACTGGGGTGCAGTAGGTTAAGAATCCTATTGCAGTGGCTCCAGTCACTGCAGAGGTGTGGGCTTGATCCCCAGTCTGGCACACTGGGTTAAGGATCTGGTGTTGCCATAGATGTGGCTGAGATTCGATCCCTGGTCAGGGAACTTCCATATGTTGTGAGTGCAGCTATTAAAAAAGAAAAAGATCTTTGGAACGATGCCTGTGAACTACCAATAATACTATGCTGTGTGGAATGGTAAAAGACAAAATCCTGGTAACTATCCCCTGCTTAACAAACCAGCAAAATGTGTGAGCTAGTTTTAGACTGTCTAGAGAGACCATTTTCTCTCTAGATCATCTTCTCTGGACACCAGTCCCTGAAGAAAAAAGACAGGGGTGTGAGTGTGTGTATGTATGTATAATGATTTCCCCACTTGGAAAGTCACAATGAACGTTAGTATATGAAAGGCGTTGCGAACTTTTGCATGTAAGGAATCTGCTTCCCAGCATTCTTTGACCACATAACTTTCTTTTGGTACCATGATTCTTACTGATTTATTTTCAGCAATACTCAGTAGCATGCCAGTAGAGAAACACTACACTCAAGAGCCCACCAGCTCTGTCTCGAGTAAACCTTTCATTGTGTTCTTCTCGGTTTGCTGCTATATTGATTAAAATGGTAAAAATCTTGATTTTTGAAATCTAACCTTTTAATTTTTTTTTCCTTTTTAGGGCTGCACCCGCTGCATACAGAAGTTCCCAAGATAGGGGCTGAATCAGAGCTGCAGCTGCCAGCCTTCACTACGGCAGAGTAATGCCAGATCCGAGTCATGTCTTGGGACCTACACCATAGCCCCGGATCCTTAAACCACTGATTGAGGCCAGGGATCAAACCTGCGTTTTCATGGTTACTAGTGGGGTTTGTTACCCCTGAGCCTTCATGGGAAGTCCAATCTAACCTAATTTAAATCCCACAACAGCGGTATATCACACCATAATACCTTTCCAGAAGTTATACCGTCAGCACTGTGCTAGGTTTTTCAAATTCGTATTTGAGACTGCTGTGGCTCTCTGCGCTTACATGAGAGCAAAGAGAAAAAGGTACTCGTCACTGGGCTCCCATCATCCCAGGAAACAGGTGCTTCAGCCAATTCCAACCTAATTAGTTTCTCAGAGAAGCTAAAACCCTGCTTTCTGCAATCCAATAGCTATTTGATTTAACAATCAAAGTCAACGTGCTGCGTGTCAGAACAGAGTAAAATTCAGGTGGCAGCTCATCACTCCAGAACTGAAATTTAAATATTCTGACTTTGTGATTTAATTACATGACTAACACTACTTGAGCTGAATCAAGTGGACAAGTATAGGCACAGGAGATTTTTTTTTGCTTAATGTGATTTGGACATTCTCAGATGAGATGTACTGGCTTAGGAACAGTGAAAAACACAATTCGAAAAACAAGCTCAATGTTCGAGCATGCGATACAAAGGCATGCTTTAAATGTTTCGATGCTCAACCAAGTATGGTTTCATTCATTCCTACTCGGATGCATATTCATTCGTTTAATAGATACGTACTGATGGTCTACTCTGGGCTAGGACTAGATGATGGGAATAGAGTGGTAAATGAAATAGACTTCCTATCTTTCCTTGTGTTATCGGCCAAATTGTGGCCCCACCCTCCACCGGCCAAATTCATTGAAGTCCTAACCCCCGGTATCTCAAATGCGACTGTCTTTAGAGATGGAGCCTTTAAAGAGGTGATGAAGTTAAAATGAGGTCATCACAGCGGGCCCTCATCCAATATGACGGTATCCTTACACGGAGAAGTTAGGACGCAGGCATGCACGGAGGCAAAGCCACGGGAAAACAGAGAAGGAAGATGACCGTTCACAAAGGGAAAGAATGGAGTCTCAGAAGCAACCGACCCTGGATTCCCGTTGTGGCTCAGTGATTAACGAATCCGACTAGAAACCACAAGGTTGCGGGTTCGATCCCTGGCGTTGCTAAATGGGTTAAGGATCCGGTGTTGCCGTGAGCTGTGGTGTAGGTCGCAGAGGCGGCTCGGATCCCGCGTTGCTGTGGCTGTGGCGAAGGCCGGCGGCTACAGCTCCTGTTAGACCCCTAGCCTGGGAACCTCCATACGCCGCAGGTGCGGCCCTAGAAAAGGCAAAAAGACAAAAAAAAAAAAAAGAAGCAGCAACAGACCCTGCTGGAAACCAACTTCTAGCCTCCAAAATTGTTAGAAAGGAAATTTCCATTGCTGAAATGACCTAGCCTGATACTTGGTGATGATGGCCACAGCAAACCAATATGCTCAGAAAGCTTCAACTCTACTTGAAGAGACAGACCTTGATGAAATAACCACATCAATCAACCCAGACCTGCAGGTCTGACTGGGAACACAGAGATCCAGCAACAGGTGACAGAGGAGAGTGCCCTGGAGGGAAGACCAAGGAGGGCTTCCCTGGGGAAGTGACACATGCATGAGATGAGCAGGAGAGGAGGTAACAGAGTGAGAAGGGGGGGATGTGCCTTCTAGGAAGGGGATCCAGTATGTGCAAGGGTCCTGCGGAGAAGAACATGAGGACTGACGGTAAGCAGTGTGGCTGGGGAGAGAAAGCAAGCGGATGTGGGGGGAGACATGGACCTGGCAAGGTCATCAGAGGCCAAGCCCTAGTGCTCAAGACAAGGAAGGACTTGTTATCAAGGTCATACTTCAAGGGTCTGCAAACTTGGGTGGGAAAATATTACATTCCTATTTTTACAAACTTTTTTTTTTTTTGTCTTTTGTCTTTTTAGGGCCGCACCTGCAGCACATGGAGGTTCCCAGGCTAGGGGTCCAATCAGAACTGTAGCAGCTGGCCTACACCACAGCCACAGCAACGCCGTATCCTTAAACTACTTAGCAAGGTCAGGGATTGAACCCGCGTCCTCATGGTTGCTAGTTGGGTTCGTTAACCACTGAGCCACGATGGGAATTCCTATTTTTACTAACTTTTAACTTAAATTCAGCATTCCCTTCCATTATGATTATAGGCAGCAATGCATGATGGTATGATAGCAATACCTGCAACAATTTTTTCACCATTTGAAATTAGAAGTATTTTCTGGGAGTTCCCATCGTGGCACAGTGGAAATGAATCTGACTAGGAACCATGAGGTTGCGGGTTCGATCCCTGGCCTCACTCAGTGGGTTCAGGATCCAGCGTTGCTGTGAGCTGTGATGTAGGTCACAGTTGCAGCTCGGATCTGGCATTGCTGTGGCTGTGGCTGTGGCATAGGCCGACAGCAACAGCTCCGATTGGACCCCTAGCCTGGGAACCTCCATATGCCATGAGGGCAGCCAGAAAAAAGTCAAAAGACAAAAAAAAAAAGTATTTTCCTGTTGTGTTTAGACACTGTGAAATTCACGTGTACATCAATACTTAAACTTATGAAGTTCTTGTGCCTGGCTCTAGATCTTGTTACTTAACACATTTAAAGAAACTCAGTAGTTCCCATGGTGGCTCAGCACTTACAAACCCGACTGGTATCCATGAGAATGTGGGTTTGATCCCTGGCCTGGCTCAGTGGGTTAAGGATCCGGCGTTGCCATGAGCTGTGGTGTAGGTCACAGACGCGGTTCAGATCTGGCGTTGCTGGGGCTATGGTATAAGCTGGCAGCACAGCTCTAATTCGACCCCTAGCCTGGGAACTTGCTTATGCCTCAGGTACATCCCTAAAAATACAAAAAAAGAAGAAGCTCAGATATTACTCCTATGAACCAGATCCTACAAGTTTATTTAAAATATTTTTCTAACTGTATTTAAAGGGAATTGTTTCCTTCATAATATTATTTTAGGCTATTAAAGACAGCATGCTGAGATAGTTTCCACAGGTTTTACCCGTGTGCCAGAAGGACCCAGGCACAAAAAGTTTAAGAATCCTTAAGATCCTTGTTTGGTACTTATTCTAAGATTAATTGCTAGCCGCATCACTTTGGGCAAATTTTTTAATATCTCTGAGATTTAGTTCCCTCCTCTGTAAAACAGATGTTTATAAAAAGACTAATAGAGGATCCAATGAGTCAATACACAGAAAAGGATTAGAATGGACTTAGTAAGGCTTAATGAACAGTAGATACTGTTTTTATTATTAATGAGACTCCACTGTGTTGTTTTGAGGGAGTAACATGTTAGTCAGGCTGATACTTTGAAGCTCCTTCTGGGTCGGATGTGGAGAATTGCCTGAAAGAGGTTCCAACAGCCAAAACACGAGACTGCCAGAGCAGTGCTGCATTTGAAGAATGTTCTAATCTAAAATGAAATTTTTCACTAAGGGAAATTATTCTTCAGATCAGATCTGATGTAGAAGCCAGACACATCCATCAGAAAAAAGCAGAGCCACTCTAACTGGAGTTGGGTGTGGGACCCGGCGTCACTGCTACTCAGCACTTCTCTCTGCTCCCAAAAAGTCAACTTCAACACACTTCCAAGAAACTATGGAATCCACAAAGACCATCCTTGGCGAACTGTTCCTAGTGATCTTCTGCTATGGCAATTCTGAAACTGTCAAAGGTATTCAAAATCACCAGGTCCTTATAAAATGCAGGCTCATCGACTGCTCAACTTGCCTGCATGTTCAGCAGCAGCTGGGATTCATTCATTTATGCAAGAGCACTTGCTGAGTGTTCACTCTACTTTTCTAGGCACTGAGGATACAGCTACACTTATAGCATTAAGTGAAAAATCTCGGGGCCGGGGGAGGAAACCAAAAACAAACACAATAAAATCAGTAAGATGTATATCTAGATGATCATAGGCTAGATTAATATCTATGAGGCCCTAACAGTCTGACTGGCCCTGTCGTTCATTGTTGTAGGTCCAGGATGCAGCAGAGCATTTGGTAACATTGGTACCCAAGTTGAAGAGAAGGATGGATGGATGGCTGGATGGACAGATAGGTGGAGAGCTGGGTAGATGGAAGAACTGATGGATGAGTGTATGGGGGGAAGAGTGAAGAGTGGGTGGATGGATGGACTGCTGAATCGATGGAAGGCTGGATGGAACATTCCGAAAGGGTAGAGAAGGCAGGAAGGAACACTGTAAGGAAAGCGAGATACTGAGGGAAAAGCAGAACACATAGAAAAAGAAAGTATATTATTTGAGAGGAGGAATAAAATACAGCAGCCTTAACCTACAAAGTTTTATTTCATTTATATAACCCGACAAGATGGACAGTTTCATCAACATTATCATCATTTTGTCATCACCACCATCGCCATTTTGTAGATATTGGGACTGAGACTCTAAAATGTTGAGAGGCTTTCCTAAGATCAGGCAACTTTTACACACAGAGCTAAGACCTGGGCCCTTGTCTTCACTGCCCCATACTCTTGGGTTCCAAGACATTTAGAACATAAAAAAACAGCACACAAATTGGCCACGTCTTTAAGATAGTCAAATGAGATTCCGAAAATGCTACAAAAATTAGAAGAAGTGGGAGGAATGCCCACATCACAATTTCCTGGAGGATCTTTACTGACTTATTTGTACCGTCTACCCTGCTATCCCCGAAGGGGAGTCAAGGAGAGTCTTCCTGGATGGCCCTGATCCAAAAGGACCAGCAGATACTATGCTTTAACAGGATGCCCATATTCAGAGCATTTACAGGAGGAAAAAAAAATACATAAAATAATTTTTAACCGAATTTTTTCAATCAACAGAAAAACAATAAAGATGAAAATCAGTGCTGTAAAGTAGAGTCAGGTAAATAAACAAACAGGAAACAACACGCGTTAATAATCTGACCTCCTACATGCTCTAATATATTTAAACTACGTGTGCATGTGTGTGTGTGTGTGTGTTGTGTGTGTGTTTAAGCTAAATCTAAACAATAGCAAGAGCAGTTATTTCCTTTCCAGAAGCACTTACTCTGCATCAGGCATTGCTCTCAGCTGCATTTTCTAGAGCAGCACACCTACCTTTCCATGTCACATTTTCCTCAGTAGAAACATGGGGGCATCAGTGCTGACTTCCCCAGCCATCATGAAGATTAACTGAAATGGCTTATGTAAAGTGCTTTGGCAAATGGCAGGTGGGTATTACCTGCTCAAAATGTGAAGTGTTCGGGTCATCACTTCCCTGGGTCCATCCTCACAGCAACCCAATAAGGTGGCTTCAATCAAATCCTTTTTATAGATGAGTAAACCAGAGCTTGGTGAGCTATCCTCAAAAGGAGAGAGCAAAAAGGACTCACTGGAGGAGTTCCCTTTGGCTCAGCAGGTTAAGGATCCAGTGTTGTCACTGCAGTGGCTCTGGTTACTGCAGTAGCGTGGGTTCGAGCCCCAGCCTGGGAACGTCCACATGCTGTGTATGCAGACAACAAAAAACTCACTGTAAAGTTCCTTAATCAAGACAGATGCTGACAACACCGACAAGGGATGCTGGCTGAACAAAATGCTTTTGACCAAATACACCTGGATTCTTGTACGCTTCCAAGAACAGCTGCCCTGACGCTCTTCTCTAACTCACGCTCCTGCTACTAAGTCCTCAGCTGCACTTCTCAAAGCAAGGCCCTCCAACGGGCAATAAAACAAACATATGTGAAAAAAGCAGAAATCTATTATTTACAACCAAAGACTGCCATAACAAAATACTGCAATTACTGCTCACTCCTCTGGCTGGATGTCTCTCAGAACAGATGAAACAACTGGTTTCCTTTATGTTTTATTTTTCCTGTTGAATGATTTTTTTCTCTGTGTGTACATTATAGCAAACACTCACTAAGAGTACAAGATGAGAAATTTCTTTTGTATATGAGGTCGCTTGTGCTCAAGGGAAAATTTAGCAAATTAAGTGGACATTTATCATACACAAAAAAAATCATTATGGAGGAAAAGAAGGAAAGAAGTTCCCAAACGAATAAGCTTATGAATACATAAAAGCCATGGGAAATCCATCCTTATATATTCCCCAACACAATTCTCCTCCACATAGGTAACTGGAGAAATGAAAAAAGGAGGATGAAAAATACATGAAATAGAGAAAGGAAGACAAAATGGAAATGAGTGCAGAACAGAAGTATTTGGGATAAAAGAATATTAAGAGAAAGCCCAGAACTGACTCAGGCATCAGCCCCCATCAGAGGATGCAGAGACTTGTCAATCGTGTCACAAGGAGAGCACTGCAGAGGTCACAGTGGGCATGGATGATACGGATACATGTGAACTAAGAGAAAACAGGATCTGTGCCCTAGATACGCTCCCTTTCAGTCCACTTTGCCATGGGACCCTGCTCCTGTTGTTCCTCGGCCTCCCTACTAGGTAAGTGGCTGACTCCTCCTTTTTGAGGTCTTCAAGCACTTATGATCCGAAATTATCAAGTCTACTCACTTAGGACCTTTTAAAATTGTCTGCCTCATGATGTTCAATATATATTGTTGAGAAGTGAAGACTGCTGGAACAGAGGCCTGGACCTCCTCTAAGGACAGATGAGTCCCTGGAAAGCCATGTGATGTATAAACTGTTGGGACAGATAGAAAGGGACTTCATTTCACGTGGAGACTCCTAGAGCTCAGTTCTGCCTGGATGCTGGGTTGAGAAGTCATCCCAATCCGCATCCAGATCACTGGGAAAGGGCTCTGTGATTGATTTGTGATGTCTGCTGTGAGGGTTCGCAGCAAGAACGCCAGTGCTTTACTCACCCTTTACTCCTCCTAGGTCTCCTAAGATGCTTTCCTTGTTTCTGCTCTCCACAAAGCAGCCAGACCGCTCAAGGTGAGGTAGATCCTACCACTGCACTTGTCAAAACCCTCCTGGGACAGCTCTTCTCCCTCAGAATACAATGTCATGGCCATTCATCATCCACCCGCCCTCTCACTCAAGGGCTCTCAGCTGCCCTGGCTTCCTTGCTGCTCTTGACCTAGAACAAGGACTCTTCTGACTCCCTGTCCTGGAAATATTTGCTTCCATCAGAAACGACCTCCTCCCCCAAAGATGCCCAGGCCCAGATCTCCTGTCTCTTGCAGGTTCAAGTCCCCCTTACCTGAGCAGCCCACCTTGCTCATCCTACGGACAATAGCCCTCCCTCACTATCACTATAATCTCATCCAGCTTAATTTTTCTTTAGGACACTTCCTACTTAACATGATGTACTGATTGTCTGTATCCTCTCTCTCCACCCCTCCCATGCCCCATCTAATGCCTAAACACCATTAGGAAGGAATGGTACCCTCTGTTCAGGGAGCACCCAGAGCACTTAGGACAACACTGTACATAAAGAGTCCCCAGCACAGTCATGTGCTGAATGAATGAATACATTTCTCCTGATAGTTAAAGTGATGAAGGCCTACCTTCATCTAAAGCACAGTTTACCCAATCATTAAAACATGTCTATAGGAACCTCCTCCCCTGCTGCTTTCCTACCAGATATCATAAACCCATTTCCCAGTTTGAGAGAATGATCAGGAAAAGTCAAACAGAAATACATATTTGGACGCTCAGCAAAAAGCAACATACCTTACCACGAAACACATGTAATAAAGAATCAAGGTGGGGAAAAGCTCTCCCACATACTCCCTTATAAATTTTCCCTAAAGCATTGGTTCTCATAGTATGATCCTTGGACTCAGCATCAGACTCCCTAGCTAGAAGCACAAAGTCTTGGGCCCTACCCTAGACCCCTTGAAACAAAAACTCTGAAGGTGAAGGCCCAGACATTTGTGTTTTTCTTTATAAGGTCTCCAAAGGATTTTGATGCATATTCCAGTTTGAGAGCTATTGCTCTCAGGAAAGATGGGAGATTTGCAAATTTTACTTTAGGCACAATCTTACTCTTTCGACTGGTAAAGGAAAAGCATGATTTCTGAAAAGGTAGGTGAGACAGCTCTCAAATAATAAACAGCAAATTTCATCCTACCACCTTAACGGGGCTGTCGTTTTTGGCTACCAGATGTACAAAAAGGATCTAACATTTTTAAATATTTAAAAAAAACAAGCCTCGTATTCCACAGCTGCCTCCGATCTACTTATAAATAAAACAGAACAAGCACATCTAATTCCATCCCAATGTTGTGATTGTTTCAGGTAGCAGTTCTGATAATTAGCAGGAATCAGCAAATTAAAATATGACTGTAAAACGGCGTGTAAGAAACCCTCAAAGGACTAAAAACCTTAGCGCCTAACAGCCCCACGTCCAGAAATTTCACAAAACGTCTTTACCTGAAGCTGTTTCTCTAATTGCTTCTAATGAAGTCAATGCATGTGTTAATGGAATATTAAGTGTAAATGTGAGTGCTTATAGTATACACCCAATTCTTCAGAAAACCAAAGTGCTCCAGCCACTCCCCAGATCTAGTTAACGACAAGGGTTAGGATACCCAAATCACTCTGTCAAAGAGCTGTAACACCACCATGGAGCTCATTACCAAATTTCAGGGACAAAAACCATGCCCACAATATGGCCTGAGGACAGTTCATATAAACAAGTTAGCAACAGGAATTACTAGCTTCTGGCTAAATGCTACATTCATACTACATATTGTTTCACTTTCACAATAGCCGTCTGAAGTCTGTATTTATCCTCAGTTACAAAGGGAGGAACTGAGGTCCCAAAAGACAAAGTAACTTATCTAAAGTTACACAATAGGAGTTCCCATCGTGGCTCAGTGGTTAAGGAATCCGACTAAGAACCATGAGGTTGCGGGTTCGATCCCTGGCCTTGCTCAGTGGGTTAAGGATCCAGTGTTGCCATGAGCTGTGGTGTAGGTTGCAGACGCCCGCGTTGCTGTGGCTGTGGCAAAGGCCAGCGGCTACAGCTCCTGTTAGACCCCTAGCCTGGGAACCTCCATATGCCGCGGGTGCGGCCCTAGATAAGGCAAAAAGACAAAAAAAATAATAATAAAATTACACAATAGGTAAGACCAAAGCCTGACCTTGAATCCAAGTGGCTTTTGATTCAAGATTCACCTTTTTTCCCCTCCCTATCACACATATGGCTTCCTTGAGCTTCCAAGACAGTCCCCCCAAATAAAGGCACTCTTATTACAGGACAGAGAAAGATGTGACTAGGCTTGAAGCGCTTGCATACAGACTTCATTTGCCAAGAAATGGTCTCTGGCAGACCCAGATTTTTTTCCCCTTTTCCTTCTTTGATGCTCTGAATCACAGCTGTACATTTCCAATGAAAAGATACATGCATCACAGTCAATGTGAGCAAAAGAATAAAATGGAGAGGGAGATATTAAGAAATGGCTCTGCTGGTAGCCGTGATAAAATTTTAATGTGAACATTTTCTGAGACCAGATTTCAGCTTATCAAGCGCTATGCAAATCATATGCAAATCCCACACAAGCCCGCATATATTCCCATGCCTGTCTCTTTTTTTTTCTCTCCCTCGGATGTGCCCCTTAGGAAATCCAAGTAGAAACAATGGAGTTCTGATCACCCTCTTGGCTCACTGCTCTGGATGGAACATGTGCTGGAGTGGAGAACACAAGTCTAAGGGAAGTTTCTGATCGGTATTCGGTACATATGTTCACCGGCCTCCTCCAATGGCAGCGTTAAATCCAAACGTCAGGAAGAATTTGTATACACATATTTTTGAAGTGTCAGTTTTAAAGACCTCAGCCCAGTTACCACCAGACTTTTGCCATCCTGCTTCTTTAAAAATCAGTGCAAGCTCAAAACAGACCGCCTCTTGGATAGATTCATTAGACAGAAAGGGTTTGCAAGGTTGAACCCAATGCTTTTGCAGTGAGGGTTATAATGGAAAGCCCAAAGCCACCTAGCCCTCTGGGTTGCTGCTGTCATCTGTCACAGGGTAATTTGTAGGCTTTCCTGGGAGACAATTCACACACGGCATGCTCCTCTCACTTCCTAGAATAACCCAGGCTCCTCCAGCTTGGCCTTTGCAATGGTTTAACTGCCCTTGACTCTCCTACACCTGTCCCCTTTGCATCCATCAGGACTCAGCTTAAATGACCTCTCCTTGGAGAGGCCTTTCCAAGCTAAAGAAGAGTACCCAAGTATTTTCTATCAGAGTATTCCAACCACAGGTCATTCTTTTATTATTTTACCTGCAGTATATCTCTTCTGAATCTCAACTCCCCGAAAGCAGAGACCTTGTTTATATCGGCAAGAGGGTTTCTCTAAAGCCTTGGCAAGTTGGTCAAGTAAATGAATAAATAAGGAGCTCCCTTTTAAAACTTCCACTCCTAAAAGCTTGAGCTCTACATACGGTGGTGAGAAGCTTTTTCTCCTTAGCTCTCTGAGCTGCAGGGCTGCCCTCCCCTTCCTCCCCTGTTAAAAATGACAGAAGGTACTGGCCTTGATGGATTACTTTCAAGCAGAATCTGAAGCAGAGACACTGAGCGGAGGGGCTTAGGGAGGTAGCCCCACACCCTCACCTCAGGTTCAGGAGATCCACGCTGCAATTGCCAATCTGCCTCACTGAGCTTCAAGGCATGATGTGCTTCTCCCTACCACTTGGGCAGAGGGTGGCTGGCTTTTCTCTTTGCTGCCGTATGAGCTGCATAACTACTGAACCAGAAGATGTGCAAATCTGACAGTGGCTCCAACGCTGAGTGTGTTGAACTCCAGTAATGAACACCAGGAGGGCATAATACTCTGAGCCCAGGAATGGGGTGGAAGTGAGGACCCAAGACCGGTGAGTCAATTTTCTATGCAAATACTGGCAAGACCACCCTGGACAACTCCACTTGCTGGTTAGTATATAGTCCCACGAAAAACTTGTCCAAGAAAATTTAAATACACTCCAGGTGCCCTTTCTCATTCCATTAGATGCACTGCCCTTAGGCGATTCTATTTGAGCCCAAGGCTTCAATTATCATCTCTATGCTAATGAGTCTTCTGGACTGGACCTTTCTCCTGAGCTCCTCCCATATCGCCAATTGCCCACTGGACAATGCAACTTGGATATCGCAGGCATCTCAAACTCATACTGTGGAAAACCTGCCTAAGTTCACCCTGATAGAAAGTGGCAGGTTCATTTCAGTTTGAGATGACACCAGAGGTCTCTCCCTGTCATGGATGGGGACGCCCGTAGGTGGGTAAGAGGGAGGGTGTACTGATGTGCTTGGGTAAATGAACCTCAGGGAAACGGCAGTGAACACTGTCAACAAAATGCTAGCCAACTTCCCATTAACCTGGGAATGGTTAACTGTGGTAGCTGGGGATTTCTTAGACATTGATTGCCTTAAAGTTGCTGCAAGAAATTCGCCTGCCTAGAATTCAGTGGGTTTGGAGGGAAACTGGTACAACCTAACAGCCCTTAACTGCTTACTTTGCTTTGAAAGTGTCTCAGTGAATAAAGGATCTCCCAGCGCTGAAAGCAAGGGGTGGGTGGAGGAAGGAAGCGGGTCGGTCACCAATCCACCGTTCTCTTCTAATAATCCTCATAGGGAAAGACTGTTCTTAAGCAACACTGTACAGGTCCAGCTGGCCCTGTGTTCTTCCTCGTTCCTTTTATGCTTTAGTTCACCAACACAAACAGGCTTACTTAGCCCCGTCCTTGAACAGAGCTCTGTCATGCTTAGAAGACACAGTTCATTTGCAGTTTGCTTCCAAGCTTCAACTCTCTCCAATTTTCTTAGACACAGTTGTTACCCAGCGAGCACCAGCCCCAGGTATCAGCTCAGCCAATTTGTGCAGGGAGGGCCGTCCGTCCTTCCAGTGGGGGAGCTCCAATCAGACTGGTTGTGTACACTGTCTCATTTCCACAAGTTTCCTTGGGATTTTTTGGACATTACCACTTGCCAAGGTTTCTCCTGTCCTTGATCTTCTCTGTTTCCAATTATCTTGATCCAGAAAGATTATCTTGAACTGCAGTTGTTGTTGTTTTCTCATTTGACTTGGCACCAAGAACTTGCACATTTGATGAAAGCGTCAGTGGGGCTTCAGCGGTTTTTAAATTTAGGAAGGCAACGGCAGGTTGGTTTCTTTTTCAACAGTTATTCTCATCAATTCCTGAGAATTCCTGTGCACTTGAATGCCTTAACTTGTAAAGACTCATTTTTCTTCTTCTCCTTCTTTTTGTCTTTTTAAGGCCACACCTGTGGCACATGGAAACTTCCAGGCTAGGGGTTCAATCAGAGCTGTAGCCGCTGGCCTACACCACAGCCACAGCAACGCCAGATCCAAGTCGCATCTGCATCCTACACCACAGCCCATGGCAATGCTGGATCCCTGACCCACTGAGCAAGACCAGGGATCAAACCTGCGGCCTCATGGATACTAATCAGATTCGTTTCTGCTGAGCCACAACGGGAACGCCAAGATTCATTTTTCTTAAGATAATTTTTCTTTTTTAATGGCACAGTAAGCATTAGCACTCACCCTGTGTAGAAATGCACCTAACAAGCTAAATATTTCTCCTCCATTGTAGTCATGCACCAGACCCCATCTTATTCCATTCTACAAAAGACATGCACTGTGGGATATGCCTCATATTTACCTACCTTCCCATTAATCCCTCTTTCCTTTCAGGCTCAAAATACAGCTTTCTACTGCAGCACAAACTCCTTAGTGGCTTTCCCAAATCCCCAATCAATTAAAAATGGCTCTGCCTGGCTGAATTTTTGCAGACCTTTGCTGAGGTTAAGGATCAGTCACAATTCACCTCATATTACTTTCATACAAATACTGGGTCGGACACTGATGCAGAGACTGTCAGGAGATTTTATAAAAACTCTCACTCTCATGGTCTTACATCAGGCTATGTTCTTATCAAGGTGCCTGTGAAGTAAGAGAAAATGATTTCTAAGCTTACATTTGGATAACAAAGTGTTATTCTAAGTTAATTTAAAATTTTTTTTGAGTATGTCAGCTTAACCGAGAATTTTTTTTCTGCCCTGTGGAGTTTCACAAAGGGTGACATACCAAGGCCAGCTATGAGGTGCTCTTGGAATTTACTGAAATTCTAACCAGAGGGAGTGTCTTGGTAAACTCCTAAGGGAGCAATACTAACTATACACCCAATCCCTTAAAAAGCAATCGTGGGAGTTCCCACTGTGACAGTGTGTTAATGATCCTTCCTTATCTCTGGTGGCGCAGGTTCAATCCCCCACTCAGCACAGTGGGTTAAGGATCCAGCAGTGCTGCAGCTGTAGCGTAGGCCACAAACAGAGCTCGGATTTGATCCCTGACCTGGGAACATCCATATGCTGTCCATATTCCAAAAGGAAAAAAAAAGGAAAGCAATTGTGTGCATATAATACACTGAAAGAAAATAGCTAATTTTATGTTACATGACTTGTAGCTCAATTAAAAAAAAAAAAAAACCACTACTGCATCAAGTTCAAAGCCCATTTATGCAATCTCTGATGATGATACTTCTTCATACATGTTGGGGATCAGCCTATGACTATCATATTCAATCACAGAGCCTCCAATTTAAGGCTGTAATTCTCCAAAGCCAAATCATAACAGATGCAGGAAATCGTCACACTCTCCTAAATGATTAGATCTTAATTTGTCCCGTTCCAAACTTTACTTGTATGTAGAAAAGGAATTTTAACTTTGAGCTCTATGACATAGAATAACACTTTTAAGTTTTTCTTCAGATGGGGCAAATGTATAGCTTTGTGACTATCAGTCCATTCAATACAGAATCTAATGAAATGTTAACACTGATATTTTAATTGATTAACAAAGGAAAACCCTAGACTCTCCACTGTGGTGCAGTGGGTTAAGAATCCAAGTGCAGTGGTTTGGGCAGCTGCGGAGTCGCGAGTTTGATCCCAAGTCTGGTGCAGCGGGTTAAAGAATCTGGTGTTAATACGGTTCACTGGGAACTTCCATATGCCATGAGTGCAGCCATTTAAAAAAAAAAAAAAAAGGAAAAATTCTTACGGTAGAAAGATGATGTCCTTATCTGCAGTATATTTCTCTGTGGATGAACTGGAGTTTTAGCATAAACCTTATCCTGAGTCACAAGTTAACAAATTCCTCCCAAAATGGTATAAATTCTATGTTTGTAAAGATATGCCTTTCGGTACTTTCTATATACAGTTCAAAAGGTGCAAAGTAAGTAAGTTCTCCAATCAAATTTCTTCCTAACAGATGTAAAATATTAGTACTTTTGCTACATTTTGTTAGGAGACCCACTAGATAGTACACAGGCAAGTCTGAATTTCACCTTGCTTTGTAGATGAGATTTAAAAGAATATAATTTTAACTTTCTCAAAATGAGGTCTGTATCTGAAAGAACCAAAATCTGTGTTTTGTTTTGTTTCTAATGATCTGAAATAGCAAACCATGGCAACTCTTGACATGAATGAGCAAAATCTGAGCAGCATGTTTTTAAAACCTCATTGGAATATTTAGCAAGCACTCCAGAAAGCTTGAGGAAATAGGAGCCATACTAAAGCCTCTGTCTTCCATGAAATTACCCAGGCTCTGTTACCCGAAAACTGGGTTCATCTCTTGGTGAGTGTGAAGCCAAAACATATAACCAAGCCAAAATCTGGAGAAGAAAAGATTTATTACTTGCAGCCAATAAGGAGAACACTGGGGATCTTTCCCAAAGCCACATCTCCCCAAACATCAGAACTGGGAAAGTTTTAAGCTAAGTGTACATGCATATTCATGAAGGGGCGTATGCAGTAGAGAATCCAGCCCAGAATACGGGGTAAAGGCTGAGAGAGTCCAAGCTTTAACTGACTGTAGTCATGAGGGTCAGAAAAGGTCAAAATCATCATCCCTTAGATCCCAACCAGTCTGGGGTCTCAGCATGAAGTTATCATTGTGAACTATGGCTTCTTGAGTACTTTTCCTTTGTTTCTGCATTCCCTCGTTTCTCTTAACATCCCTAATTAAGGAGACTAATTCAAGGGCAAGCATTGTGGTCGGGCATAGATCACAGAATGGCTTAGGCCAAAAATGGTTTCTCTTATGTCAAGAACGCTATGTCTGGTGCTTTTTCCACCAGGGGCTCCCCACACCTATCTGCCTGCAGCTCCATTCACTGCTTAATAAGTATGGACAGAGCACCTCCTAGCTGCCAAGCACAGTGTCACTCATGGGGGAACTGTCCAAAAGGAGCCAAGGTCCTCTGCTGCAATGAGCTGGGAAACAGACAGCACTACAACAGAATCTGCCAAGTGACAAGGGCAGAGGGAAGTGGGACATCAGAATGGAACCTGGGATAGCCCCAAATGGAGTGAAAGATGAGGAGGATCCAGGCTCAGGAGGAGAAGGGAGGGATGCAGGAAGGAAGACACAGAAATGCAAAGATACTAAGACAAACTAAGTCAGAAAGCACCATGGCATCATTTCTATTGATTTCATTAGAACAGAAAGGGGTGGAGGGTGGTCAGCATGGGATAAAACTGGAAAAGCAGGAAGAGGCTACAAGGCCCAGTTAGCCATGGTGATACGGTTCTGCACCTTACTTTCATGTCAACAGCAATATGGTGAAGGCTTTTCCTAGAATGCTTAATTTGCTTTAAACTCAGCCCTATAATTCCAACTTCAGAAAGCGTAATCACACAATTTCCATTCCAAAACCACCTGTGGGTTTCATTCATCATTTCAAGTGAACTAGTATCTCAGCACAGCAGCAGGATAAACTGGAGACTCGGCAAAGAATTTAGGGAGACGACAGCTCATTGATCAAACATGAATGTGAATGCCGTGGTTACCGTAGACAGGGTAGCAACTTCTATCCCCAAAGTCTGAACCAACCTCAGATGTTGGAAACTTTTCTGTGGTGCTAATTGGCAGGGCTCCTAAAGTGCAACTTTCAAATGAAACCTGGCACTTCGCACTTCCAAATTAAATATTTCATTACCCATATGCTTCAGGGTTGAGGCCTTGCCACATGGAAGCACTTTGTAAATAATCAAAATAGGCAATCAAGATGGCAAAAGCATCTCCGGAGAAGAGAAGGTCTTTAAGCCACAAGGATAAAAGAGGTTACGCCAGTCATGGGTTTCAAAATTTCCCTCTCAAGTTTCTTTCTCAGTAGGGCCTTTAAACTACACCGATGGCTGAACCAGAAGAAAGCCAGTCAACAGAATATTGACAGTGGGATGGCCTGTAAAAAACCCAAAGTTATGACCACGCCAGTCTAATCCAGGGTTGCGAAGGTGTGAAGAATATACAACTCAATAGGGACAAAGGACTAAGCATCATTTGATAGAACATCAATGTATATATATTTTTAAAAGCATTTTAGGAGTTCCTCGTGGCACAGCAGGTTAAGGATCCTGTGTTGTCACCACAGTGTCTTGAGGGCCAAGTTCGATCCCTGGCCTGGGAACTTTCGCATGCCATAAGTGGGGCCAAAAAAAAAAAAAAGGAAAGAAAAGAAAAAGCATTTCATCATCAAAGAGCATGGAGTTGGCCAAGACTATATATAACCCATTTACCAAAATAAGCAACCCTATAAATGCAACCAACTTTTTAAAGTTGAAAAATTAATTTATTATTATTATTCTTGCTTTTTAGGGTTGCAAAAGGGGGTCGAACTGGAGCTACAGGTGCAGGCCTAAGCCACAGCCACAGCAATGTGGGCTCCAAGCCTCATCTGTGACCTACACCACAGCTCATGGCAACACCGGATCTTTAACCCACTGAGCTGGGCCAGGGATTGAATCTGCATCCTCATGGATACTAGTTGGGTTCATTTCTGCTGAGCCACAATGAGAACTCCTGAAAATTAATCTTTATAACCAGCCTTACAAAATCCATGCCTCTCCCACAACTAAACCTTTTCCAACTTGAGTTTCAGGACTGCTCCAGCCATTTACAGATGACTCAACCTGGCTCCCCCCAACCACCACCACCCCTGGCTTAAAAAATTTAATACCATTTAAATATGGAGTCTTTTTTTTTTTTAAGGCAATTATGAAAAGACAGTGAGGGCCAAGAGAGGAGGAAGGCCAGCTTTAGTGGGGATAAGTATCCCCTGGCCACTTGAAATTAAGAGTGAGAAGCCTGGAGTGCCCGTTGTAGCTTCATGGTGTCCATGAGGATATGGGTTCAATCCCTGGCCTCACTAAGAGGGTTAAGGATGTGGCACTGCCATGGCTGTGGTGTAGGCCTCAGCTGCACCTCTGATTCAACCCCTAGCCCAGGAATTTCCATATGCCACAAGTACAGCTGTTAAAAGAAAGAAGAAAAAGAGAAAAGAAAGAGCAAGGAGGCTGGGCAGAGCTCTCTGTCCCTGTGGAAAGAGAGGGAACTCAATCAGAGGGGCAGCCAAGGTATTCAGTGATGGAGCAAAGAGCCCCATCACAGATGCAGGAAAGTGAGAATGGCTGAGAGATGCCATTTTTTCCCATTAATCCAGAAAAATTTTATCTTCCTCAAGATGGATTTGGGAAGAAGGGTTCAATCATGTATTTCTTCTAATTAGGGCTTATGTAATATTTTAAAATTGGCAAATGTGTTACTGTTAGTGGGGAGAGGAGGTATAAAATGGGAAAAAAGACAAGAGGGGTAGAAGAGCTGAAGGGTGGGGTTAGGGAAGAAGACAAAAGAAGAAAGAAGAGAAAAGAAAAGAAGGGGAAGGAAAGAGAAAGAACAGACAGAAGACAGCATTTCATGTCTTTTGACACTTTCCAAAGAGACCTTGAATTCATCTCAACTAGCACTTACCTTGTTTTCTTTTTCCCAAGCAACTGCCAAGGTATCTGAAGGACAGGTAAATCCCTTCAAGCAGAGAGGAATAATTTGCAACTCTCTCACCCTATTTCTCAATTCTCTACAGGTTGTGCGGCCTTAGAGGGGGAAATGTGAGGTTTCCTAAGAACTAACAAATTCTTCTAATTTAATTAGACCCCAGATGATGGGACAGACCCACACATCCCAGCTTTGGCAGCGTAGAACTGAAGTTTAAAAGGACCCATTCATTTTCCAGTAAAGGTGGATGGATGCACAAACACACATACAAACACACACACGCACGCGCATGTGCGTGTAATAAATCTCTGTTCCCTTTTGTGTGAGAGAAATGTGCTCTGCATTCTCATCACTCTCTCAGTTTTTTCCAAGTATATAAAGGAATGAGGGGGAAAAAATGCACAGCCTGACACATTGCTTAAACCAGTCTCTGAGGCATAGGCGGTTAGTGACACACCAGAAATAAAAACCTATCTCTTTGTTTCCAGGCCAATGCTTAGCACATTGGATTACTGAGTCCTCTAAAGTTGAAGAAAACTTATCTTTGAAGGTATGTCATTTGCCAAGTCTCTGCCTTTAAAAGTGACTTGATTCATCCACTTCTATTAATACTTCTGAGGCTCTGCTCCATTTTTAAGAGCTACTGAGAGAAACCAGATCGGAGGACAAAATATTTAAACCTTTATTTGGAGACATGACAGTGGAGTTTTGGGAAAATGAAGATGCAAAATTACAGACAAAGCAAAAGCATCAACATTTCTTTGCCAACATAAACTTCTGGCAAGACCAGATGCATTTAATACCATCCTTTCCATGTCTTATCCATTAGAGATGTGTTTAAGCATGCCGCGCCGGCATTCAATTTTGTCCCCTCAATCAGCAAATAAGCATGCTCACTTTACGTGTTGCATGTAACAGTTTAAAAATTCAAGACATGTTTTTGTCAAGCAATTTGGTTTTTTTTGTTTTGCCTTTTTTTTTTTTTTTGGTTTCTTTATCTTTTTAGGGCCACATCCATGGCATCTGGAGGTTCTCAGACCAGGGGTCCAATGGGAGCTGTAGCCGCCGGCCTTCGCCACAGCCACAGCAACTCGGGATCCGAGCCGCGTCTGCGACCTACACCAAGGCTCGTGGCAACGCCGGATCCTTAACCCACTGAGCAAGGCCAGGAATCGAACCCACATCGTCACGGATGCTAGTCTGGTTCACTAACCGCTGAGCCACAACGGGAACTCTTGTCAAGCACTTTGAAAAGAGGTTAAGCAGCTCTAATTTACTTAGGGCACTAGTCTCTGTCTTAATTGAAAAGCAAACTATAACTGCTGTAAATCAGGCCATGCTTGATACCTTCTTGCTTGGAAGTATCTGGTATGCTTTTATGTTATAAGAAATAACTGTCTCCAAATCTGTGACCTAATGGTCAAAGCTCCTCCAAAAAGCCTACTTGAGAAAACAGTGAACTGTGCAACATAAAACTCTTAAGTTTTTGACTTTTGAAAGTTCTCTCTTGGAGATCACCCCCTGACCCCCAACCCCACCCCCGCAATTTAAAGAAAGTTTAAGGAGTTATTCTCCAAGATTTCACAAGCCTTGTGAGTCTTGATTTAGGAGCCAGTGGGGGTGAGGAGTGGGATGGACTAGGGGTTTGGGGATGCAAACTATACATTTAGAATGGATAGGACATGAGGTCCTACTGTATAGCACAAGGAACTATATATGCAATCGCTTCAGGCAGAACATGATGGAAGATGGCATGAGAAAAAGAATATATATAATATTACTTATATATATGTAAGCTGGGGTCACTTTGCTGTACGGCAGAAAGTGGCACAACATTGTTGATCAACTGTACCGTAATTTTAAAAAATTAAAAAAAAAGAAAACACAGTACTATAGCAGGGAGACATTTTAGACATAACTGAAAAGATATAGGCTTAAACTGGGTAAGTTTAGAAGGTTCTTGGTTTTTGTTTGTTTTCTTTTTTTTTTTTTTTGTCTTTTAGCCTTATCTAGGGCTGCACCCGCGGCATGTGGAGGTTCCCAGGCTAGGGGTCTAACAGGGGCTGTAGCCGCCGGCCTTCGCCACAGCCACAGCAACGCAGGATCAGAGCCGCGTCTGCAACCTACACCACAGCTCACGGCAACGCCGGATCCTTAACCCACTGAGCAAGGCCAGGGATTGAACCCGCAACCTCATGGTTCTTAGTCGGATTCGTTAACCACTGAGCCACGACAGGAACTCCCAGAGGGTCCCTGATTTTTGAGTATCATTTTCCTCTTCCATTTCTAGGGCCCTTAGTAGTTTCTAGAGGTATCTATAAATTCTAGGAGGACAGCAAGGGGATGGAGTTGGTACTCGTGGTGGGTTCAAAAGACAACCTAAAAAAAGTTTCGTACTCTTTCCATTGACAAGTAGAGTGTGTGTCCCCTCCCCCTCAGTGGGGGCTTTTGGACAAGAGGACCACTCAGGAATATGGTAGAGGGAATGTTGTCCAGTTTTCAGGCTGAGGGCTTAAGAGGCTTCTGGTTCCTGTCTCCTGGGCACCCAGTCACCACGATCTGAGGAAACCAGGCCAAGTGGAAAGGCCATGAGCATGAGTGCTGGCGGACAGCCCAAGATGAGGTCCCATCCACAAGCCAGCATCAGCGGCCAGCCACGGGAGTTAGAAATCCCACAGGATGAGTCCAGCTACAGCTCCCATCTGAACAGCAACCACATGAGAGGCCAGAGCAAGACCAACGCCCGAACCCAGAGATAAAAATGAAATCACTGTATTAAATCACTTCGTTTTGGAACAGTTATGTAACAGGAGATTACCTGAACAGCACATTAGAAACACGTTCTCAATGAAATTCTCTCTGGGTTATTTCTACAAATTTTGTCCATAAATGCCTCTGGGAACCTTACCAAGTGTGCACAATCCTACCTTCATTCTCTCACAGGTAACATCTCCGACTTAATAGGCATTTAGGCAAATGATAGAGAAATAATCTTAGTGTTCAGTCTTGACCCTAATACACTCAAATCTCTCTTTCAAAGATGAAAACAGCTTTTCAGCTGGCCCCTTAGGAGCCAGTTTCTATCCACTGTCACCAGCTACGGACCCTACTGTTTGCAGTCAGAAGGACCAGGGTTACTTCATGATGCAATCTCACCCTGCTGCTTCCTCTCCCTGCCCCCCAAGCCCTATCAAAGCTGCAACCATCACCATGGAAACGAGCCCTGGAAGAAGCTCCACATTCTTGGTCAAACCTTCGATGCTTTCACCCACAGGAAGCTCTGGAAAGACAGGCTAAGAGTAAAAATGGTTCTTCTCATTCTGAGAGGCACCCATTGCTTTCTCCCATTGTTTTCTCTCTGTCAAGCTGCAAGAGAGATTCCAAAAATAAAAATAAATGAAACTCGCCTCCAAATGACTTCCACAATAATACCTACTGCCTACCTTGTGGGCACTACTAAAATCAGTGACACAGAAGCCTAAGCCCCAAGGATTTCTGTGCAGTGGGCTGAATCTACCACTAATTGAGAAGATAGTGATTAATAATGGATTACGAGGTTTTAGAACCAGAAACACCTCACTTCCAACCCTGACTCCATTACTAAATAGCTGGGGAAGTCCATTCACTCATTTGCTTTTTCTTTTTATTTTTTAGTATTATTATTTTGTATGGTCACACCCAAAGCATACGGAAGTTTTCAGACCAGGGATAGAAATCCCTGCAGCAGTGCTGGATCCTTTAACCCACTGCACCAGGCCAGGGATCCACCACACCTCCTCCGTGACCTGAGCTGCTGCAGTTGGATTCTTAACCCACTGCACCACAGCAGGAACTCCACTCACTCATTTATATATTCATTCAACACATATTTTGGGGCACCTACTAGGTCACTGCTACTTTGGGAAAATCTTTGGGATACAAAATAGACACAGTCCTGAAGGATTTGCCCCATGCCTTACACACCAACAGACATATAACCCAGCCGCTGGGAAAACAAAGGTGAACAAAATGAACTACTTGACTTTAAAGAGTTTTTATTCTAGTAGTGGAGATGGAGAAAAAAAAATTTTTTTTTAATGACACTTCATAAGACCCAGGAAAGAGACATATAAGAAGCTAAAACAGAAAATAAAGAGCCTCACTTTAGGGCAGGGGTCAGAGCAGGTAAAGCTCTATCGACTCTTTAAGACTGAGTTTGTCTTTGTAAAGAGTCACACTACTGCACTGAGCTGTCATAAGGATAAAAATTAAACTCTGTAGAGCACGTGCAGTGAGCATGGAGGACAGTGATGTTCAGTAGATGGCAGCTAGTTTTAGGATGAATATGACATATCAAACTACCCTGGGTGAATCTTGGCAGTGGCAACATACATGGGCCCTGCAAAGGATGCTTAAGCCCTGACCACTCTGCCCGAGGCCACCACTTAGGGCTGTGTCTGCAGGGAGCAATCCTCAGGAAAAAGGTCTTGTCTCCCTCCAGTACAAAGAGCAAGAGGCGGATTCCCCAAGCTCAGGTTTCCTTGGTTCAAAGCAAACCCAGTGTGCATAGTACCCACCTAAGCCCCTTCACATCACCCCTTGGGATGTGGGAGCTGACACACATATATAAGGTCCTCCTTACTTGTTGTGCTGCCACTGATCAGGCCCTTCATTTCTGACCTAAGAGTCTCATGTTTTCTGGAAGCATGCACAGAACCATAACTAGCTCACATGCAGGGTAGAATCTCAGATCCTGACCACATCCTTCCAGATCACCAGTGATCCTTAGCTTAGTTTTCGACAGATAAGTCAAGTCCTCAGTCACTTCCTTCTTGACACAGCAGGTTCTTCGAATGATGGTTGTTTGGTGCCAACATCATGAAACACACACACACAGCCCATAATACCAATCTAAATCACCCCCAATTTCTCCTTCACCATCAAACCTGGGAGTTTCTTTTATTCCTAACCACTGGAGAACTATTACAGACATTAATGATGGTGTTTTATTCCCCCAAGACTTCAGAAAGACAAGGGACCACGGGTACAACTTTAGAATCAGTATACAGCATGGTGACAAAGATATGAGATGACAACGGGAGTGGGAGAGGAAGCCACAAAGAATCATAAAAGCCAAGAACGTGACAAGTTTGCAAATATAGTAGGCATCTAGATTTGCTCTCAAAATGGAGACCTATCTAGGAAGAAAAATGACCTTGGAGAAACAAGTGAATGGTAATCAGCAATGCCCGGCAGAAACGTATTTTGTCAAGGGTGTTATCACTTAACAGACGTTAAAAATGGTGTGTGACAATCTTCTGTATCCCAAGCCAGAGTACAAAATGGACAGGCAATAGTTCGAATTTCTGCAGGGTCAGAAGGCTTTATTTTTTTGGTTTCCTTACTGTGTTTCCCTCCATCATTCCAGGCGCGTGTGTGTGTGTGTGTGTGTGTGTGTGCAAAGGTGTAAGTTAAATTTACTAACTCTTATTAAATATGGCTAAGGCTCAGGGCTGAAATATATTTTTAATTAAGGGTACCACTGGGAGTTTGGAAATTCCAATCGGACCAGCACTTGTCCACTTCATCTTGACTGCCAAAAAAAAAAAAAAAATCAAAAACCCTACCTGTCTCCTTCTTTATTACCATTTGCCCCCAGGAGTCACCGGCACACACGAGGAAAGGAAATGGCTGGTACAATGAGACACATACACCCAGGAACCACAGCTTCAGACACACGTTTCTGGTTTATTAAAAACAAGGAATCACTTGGGGAAAGAAAGGAGATTAATCACTTCTAACAGACACTAGCCAGCCTATGGGATTATTTCATGTCAAGGATAATTGTATCAGTGAAATATTTATGTGTGCTCATTAAAGGAAAACACTCCATTTTACAACCAAGATTTTGTGCTGCTTAAGTGCAACAGGAGGACAAATTTGGGTTGCCGAATTCACTGTTTTGAGATTTATAAATTGAGTGAACTAAAGCCAGGGCACTGCCTATGTCAGCTGGCCTCTGGGCAACCAGAGGTTCTGAAAGCAGTTTGTGACAGGCAAGCTTTCAAAAACTGCCGTGTTCCAAAGCAACCTAAATGTCCACCAACTGATGAATGGATTAAGAAGATGTAATACATCTATACGATGGAATAATACCCAGCCACAAAAAAGAAGGAAAGAATGCCATTTGCAGCAACATGGATACTAAGTCAAAAAGAGAAAGACAAATACCATATGATATCACTTATATGTGGAATCTAAAATATAGCACAAACGTACCTAACTACAAAACAGAAACAGACTCACAGACAAGGAGAACAGCCTTGTGGTTGTCAAGGGGGAGGGGCGAGGAGGAGGGAGTGGGATGGATGGGGAGTTTGGGGTTAGCAGTGCACTCTATTCACACACTCGTAACAGAACACTGAGAGAAGACAATATGAGAAAAGGGATGTACATATAGGTATGACTGGGTCACTTTGCTGTACAGCAGAAATTGGCACATTGTAAATCAACTATACTTTAATTGTTTTTGGAATAAATAAAGTCAGTCTCATGTTCCCAGTCAAGGGATGTAAGATGCAGGTCCCTCTGTTCTCTAAATAAAGCCTTTGAAAATAAAAACTCAGCTTCCAGGAGAAGATATGCTGAACTAAAGCGGGCAGACACCCTTGGCTTGCTTTAAATTAAAGGCATCCCCTGGCCCTCATCTTGGGGGCTGAGCTGTCAGACACCATCTATTGCGGAGTGAGGCACTACATCAGAGGCAGGGCCAGCCTGAAAACCTGGGAGAGTCTCTGAGGACCCAGAAGGCATCTGAGGGACCACTGGATGCGCTGCAGGCCAGTGAGCTGTAATTCCAAAGGGACATGTGTAATCTTCCTTAGAAAACTCAGACCCAGGAACACACAGGCTGAGGACATAAACACACTTCATCTTGAGAAATTGTTCAGAGAAGGAAAATAAAAGTAATACATTATTCTCCACCCAGTGTTGATTTATCAGTCATTACCTCAATGGGCAAGACACACACACACACACACACAAAAGAAGAGAAAGAAGAGCAGCAATTAGGCCAACACAAAGACAGACTATCTTATTTCACAGAGTGGTAGGAACAGTGGGGAACTGCAATTCATTCCTTGGTACCTGACTCTGAAATCCCTGCTCTTTAAAATCACTTAATTGCTTATCTTTGCAGGGAGTGTTTACTTCCTTTCTCTGCATTTTCTCTCCCAGAGTCCTGCCTAACAATTTATGTCTCTAATAACTCTTCTTGATGGCCCCCAAGACGAATGGAAAGAAGAAACTTGCCTTCAAGGAGTCCAAAGGGAGGGAGCACTGTGTAGCAGGCTTTGTGTTAGGTGCTATGGCTTAAAAAAAAAAAAAAATCTGACTTTATAAACCGTAGCATGATTTTTTTTTTTCCTGAGGCTTATTAGGTTATGCACTTGTGGTAGCTTTCAACTCACACCTTTTTCTTTTTTTTTTGTCTTTTTGCCTTATCTAGGGCCGTACCTGTAGCATATGGAGGTTCCCAGGCTAGGGGTCTAACAGGAGCTGTAGCCGCCGGCCTTCGCCACAGCCACAGCAACGCAGGATCCGAGCCGTGTCTGCAACCTACACCACAGCTCACGGCAACGCCGGATCCTTAACCCACTGAGCAAGGCCAGGGATTGAACCTGCAACCTCATGGTTCCTAGTTGGATTTGTTAACCACTGAGCCAAGACGGGAACTCTCAACTGTAGCATGATTTAAAAAGAGGTTGCCCATACTAGATCTCAAACAATTTATTGGTAACTCTTGGCTGCAGTAACTGAAAGTCAAGTCAACCTAGTTCAAGCCAAAAAAGAAATTTATCAGAGCGTGCGCAAGATAACAATGCCTCCCCCATCACTAAAGACATCTATGTCCTAGTCTCCAAACTGGTGGCTATCTCATGGCAAAAGGACTTTTGTAGATGTGATCAAGGGAATGAGATGGGAGACTTCTGGATCATCTAGATGGGCCAAGCTAATCACATGACTCCTTAAAAGAGAAGAATCTTTCCTGGCTTTGGTCAAAGACATGATGATACAAGCAGGGTCATACAGACAGCAGCAATTGAAAACCAATACAATAAAATAACTAAAATGTCCAAGAGTCCTTTTCAAACCCAGTTAGGTCAAATTCT
>PVHT021183699.1:48440794-48461854 GCA_004024745.2 Catagonus wagneri
GGGGGGGGGGGGGGGGGGGGGGATAGGCATCTTGGCTCCTCTGGCTGTGGGAACTCCTGGAGAAGCACTTCTTAAAGTTGCAGGACCCCTTTATACTTTTCAAAATGATTCTGTCATTTTGAGGTTCCCGGGCTAGGGGTCTAACAGGAGCTGTAGCCACCGGCCTACACCACAGCCACAGCAACACGGTATCTGAGCCACATCTGAGATCTACACCACAGCTCACGGCAACGCCAGATCCTTAACCCACTGAGCAAGGCCAGGGATCGAACCCGCACACCTCATGGTTCCTAGTCAGATTCGTTTCCACTGAGCCACAACGGGAAATCCTGGATTCTGCAGTCCCTTTCGCCATCATCCATAACAAGCTGGCATCGGTGCCTCTTCAACACACACCTACCTCCTCTTTAAGTACTGCTTCCTCGTGAATGTTAGGAACTTAGCAACAACAACAGCAAGAGATGACCAAGTCGGTCATTCTGATCCATGTCAGAATCACAGCTTTGGTGGGGAACTTATGCTAAAGTGAAAGTAAGGAAATCTTCATCACAGAAGAAGGTCTCATTAGTCTCGAGTATTTCATCTTCACTGAGATGCAGTGGGAGCCTCAGAGAACTTGGTGTGGAAATTAGCGTGTTTGGGGATTAGAAAAAGTGAGAATTTGCGAGATGTACCCGTGAACATATGTATCTTAAAAACCCCACCACTTGCAGACTCAACATCATTACAAACGAAGCAATTTGATACTCCAAGTGAGGCGCTGACAATTACAGGTGCTGCAGAGGCAGGTTTAATTAGCCTGAACACTGTGGATCTTTAAAAAGGCAATATTAGAGCTTTCTTCCACCCCAGCCAGGCTTTGTAGAAAGCACATGTGTTTGTACATAAACTCACTCACACTGTCCTGTCAAAATGATGATGTAGCGGTGGAGGTGGATGCTAAGAGAAGCAGTTACCATAGCAACGACAAAAATCACCACCACGTTGGAGTGATTCTGTCTCATCTCCCAGGGCCTTACCAGAATGACTTGCTCAAGTTACCCTCCAGCCGTCCAGAGGAAAGTCCTTTAGGCACAGGACTCCAGTTGCTCTGAATCACCTGAGCATGGCCACAACTACATCTCCGGACAGGAAATTTTGCTGCGTACCTGGCTCAAGAAGATAACCAGCAGTGCTTACTAGAATATGCCACCTCGGAGCAGGGCTTTTCCCTGTTTTGTTCTTTTCTGTCTCCCCATTTCCTAGGATAATGCCTGGCACATAGTGAGTGCTCAGTAAGTACTTATTACACGAACGATCACAATGGAAAATACAGCACTAATGACAAGCACAGGGTAACACTCTATACCTCATTGTAAAATCACAAGGCCTAGGATTTGGGTCAAAAGAACATGCTGTGCCCATAGCATGCAGAATTTCCTGGGCCAGGCACTGAACCTGCACCGTGGCAGTAACCAGAGCCACGGAAATGACAAGGCTAGATCCTTTACCCACTGAACCAAGAGGGAATTAAAAAATAACTCAATATCTCAATCTGCTTAGAAGAACTCCAAATAAGATTCTTAAGTGTGATTCTTTATTCCTTCCATGAAGTCATCCAACTGAGACAGAAGTACAGCAGTGAGGTGGGTGGACTCTGGTACCGAAATGCCTGGGTTTGGAGCCCGACTCTCTCACGGCATGACTTTAAAGGGATCAGTTAACTTCTCTGTGCCCCAGTGTTTCTATCTGAGAAACAGAATGACTAATAGGACCTACCTCAGATGTTGGCTATTATCACTGAACATATGTGCTACAGATAAAAAGATGACTAAAACATCCCCAAGTTCTTAATATACCACCACAACATTACAGTATATATTTCGTTATATGGGTCACTCTTCCCATCAGGAGGCAGAATGACAAGCATCAGATAGCCTATGGAAGGGCTATGTCTCAACTACACAAAAGTTGGTATGCACTTTCCTACAGTTAGGAAGTGGACTGAGATACTCTACCAAATCTCTGAAGATCATGCCACAATGAACGGATGTACGCTTTCATCATCTACTCAGAAACTAAGACTGGGAAGCAAACATGTAGGCTTGCCTTCCAATCCACAGCCCAGAAAAGAAGGAATGCAAGGGACTTGAGTGAGACCAAGCCAAGAGTCTCTTTAAAAAAGAAAGAGAGAGAGAGAGAGAGAGAGAGGGGGGGGGGGGAGAGAGAGAAAGAAAGAGAAAAAAGGAAAGAAAAAAGGAAGCCGCCAGCCTTAGCTGATCACAGACAAAAGATCTGGAGGTTAGGATCCCAAGACACTCCACGCCGAACGCTCCAATATTAGAAAAATCTGTGCAAAACAGGAAAAATGTGGAAACTAGACCACTCTCGAAAATCTTGCTGCCAGATAATTTAATGAGTGATAAAAATTAAGGTAGTGGTTGCCAAGGGGGAGGGAGGAAGAAGTGGGATGGATGGGGAGTTTGGGGTTGGTAGACGCAAACTATTACATTTAGAATGGATAAGCAATGAGGTCCTACTGTACAGCATAGGGAACTATATCCAATCTCTTGGAATAGAACATGGTGGAAGATAAATATGAGAAAAAGAATGTATATATATATATTCTATGACTGGGTCACTATGCTGTACAGAAGAAATTGACTCAACATTGTAAATCAACTACACGCTAATAGAAGATAAATTTAAAAAAATAAAGGAAAGAAAAGGAAAAAAGAAACTATTGTTTCAAGGGTTAATAGTCAGTAGTTGTTTTTCAGATATTGTCTGAAGCCAGTTTAGCAGGAGAAAAGTGGTTTATATGAACAAATTCTTGGCAGAGAGAGTATAGTAGAGAAATATAAAATTATGCAAAGACTTGCTGAGATTCAATGAATTACTGCTGCACATGAATCAGTCATTTTTAAGGAAACTATACAGTATAGAAAAGACATGGTCTTGTAGTTGATTAGATTTACATTTCCATCGTATTTAAACTAGGCCACCTGGAGAATAACATAATTCACTGCTTTTTATATAAAACACCTTGGATTAATATTTCACAACGAGGAAACTTGCTTTTGAATTAAATTATGCCAAAATGGGAGTCTAGGAGAATAGGAAATTCAGTATGTGGGATGCTAACCAGTCAATCTGGTAAAGACAGTGAGGCCCTGACACTGTGTAACTATTGCCGTGTACATTTTCCTACAACTAGGACGTGGATTTAGAAACTCTACTAGGTCTTTGATAATCACATCCAAAGGCAAGCACAGAGTCACGTCTTCCGGCTGGGACATCAAGTTTCTGCAGCATTCGGAAAGCCCAGAAATGGTTGAATAATGCCATTCTTCGTTCACAGATGATAACTAGCAAATAGCCAGGCAGAATTATGGTCTTCCAAATGCACTGCTCTCAAAGAAGGCCATGAATTCTCTACGCCACCATCCATAAATTTGCTAGAAAGCACAGCTGCTCAACCAGGGTTCCTAGGAAGACCAATGCTCTCAGCCCTCAGGGGCCTGGATGGGAATTTGAAGAGCTGAAGGCCCCAGGATGGCCTCACCCTTTGTGCATTTTATCAAAGCACTGAATGCCCTCTGAAATGTGATGCAAATATCACCACTGCCTGTTTCAGCCCTGACGTGCCCAAGATGGGAGGCAGAAGGACTGGCTGTATTTCCATACAATGTCAACAGGAGTTTGAAAGAAAAGAAAATACATGGAGATGGGAATTCCAAATAAGTATGACATAAAGTAATAAGAGACTTCTTCACTACAGGACCTTGAAAAATTCCTCAATATGCTAAAGGAATATGATGCTGCTGTATTTCACCAACTTATCTGACACACTCGCATGTTAATGGCGTTTCATCAGGATTACCAATGCACAGAACAGTGTGAGAACTGCTGCTCTAAGTATTTAACTTGTTATCTGATGAAGGGGTTTCAATGAACATTTGAGTTACAGGTGAATAATTTTTTTGTTGTTGTTTTTCCTTTTAGGGCCACACCCGGAGCATACGAAGTTCCCAGGTGAGGGGTCAAATCGGAGCTGCAGCTGCCAGTCTACATCACAGCCACAGCAATGTGGGATCTGACACATCTGCAACCTACACCACAGTTTACAGCAATGCTGGATCCTTAATCCACTGAGCCAGGGATCGAACCCACATCCCCACGGACAATAAGTGGGGTTCTCAACTCGCTGAGCCACAAGAAGAACTCCATGAATTTTTTTTAAAATTAATAAAAAAAGAAAGGGGAGGCGTTATTCCAGATGGAGCTCCCAAAGAGGTACATATTTTATGATATAAAAGACAGAATGTGATCTGGAAGAACAGAGTAATACTATATTAGACGGCCTCAAGTAATTCTGCCATTATCCTTCTAAAATCTTCGAGGTGTATTTGTACATTGCTTGTTTTCTTTCATTTCATTCAAGGAGGATTTATGAGTGCCTAAGATGTGCCCTGGGCCTTTGAGAGCCCACTGTCCTTAAAGGCAAAGTAGGCCATGTGGTACTTCCATCTTCAGAAAGGGAGATGGGCAATAGAAATGCCGATGTACATAAATTCAGACGTGAAATTATGTTATGCTCCTAAGTATAGCCCATCAACCTGGATAATGTGACATACAAAGAAAGACTGGATGGCTACTCTAAAGCTATGACCCAGGAGTGGAGTCTGTAACCATGAAAAACAGTCAGCCAAGCAAAGGGCCTGGAGAAAGAGGCTACCTGACCAGGCAAATGACTGGTGCACATGCTTTGAGAGAGATACGAGTTCAGGGGAAACAGAAACAGAACAACGGCAGCTGAAGCACCTAAGGGGGAGAAAGAATATGGCCAAAAAATGAGACTGGAAACCCAGGGAGGGAACAGATCATGTGAGACCATAGAGCCCAAGGCAAGGAATATGGATGGATGTCCATCTAAGGGAAGACACTTGACATGTTTTAGCAGAAAAACATTCTGACGCAATTACTCTTGTTAAAAACAGGTGCTGCTGTGTAGGAAACAGCAGTAGGAAAGGCTAGAAAATGAAGCGGGGAATAATTCACTTCTCAGCATGCTGGTTAAGAGTTCCTGCTGTGGTGCAGTGGGTTAAGGATCCAACTGCAGCCGCTCAGGTCACTTGGGAGGTGTGGGTAAATACTCGGTTCAGTGTAGTGGGTTAAGGACCCAGCATTGCTGTGGGGTAGTTCACAGGTCTGGCTCAAATTCAGTCCTTGGCCTGGGAACTTCCATAGGCCACGAGTGCTGCCGGAGAAACAAACAAACAAAAAACATGGTCAGTTACCTCCTAAAATCTCAGGGCCTAAAAGTCCAAATCCTGGAGGAATGAGTCAAACTTGATATTCATCCAGCTACGAAGGACCAGATGTTGTCACACAGGAGCACAGCACCCTTCAAACAGTATTGGCAGAGAAGACACAGTCATCCCAAAGAAACAATGCCAAGAAAAACACATTTGTTTTCCTATTCTTTTATCCAGGGCATCGTTTATTCTTAACAACATTCTTTTGAATTTTAACTGACAGAAGAAGAGAAAAGAAAAAAGAACTTGAGGATAAAACTTTTTAACTACATAAGCAATATTCCTCTAGTAGAACTCAAGTGTGTGTTGAAGCCAATTATTTTTTAAAATAGTAAGACTTTACCTTGATTCTTAATCAATACCCATATGACATCTCCTCACAAAATGATAACTTACCATGTTTAATAACTGCTGAGATTTAAAAAAAAAAAAGTACAGCATATGGTAAAACCTGATTAATTCTATTCCTTATAAATGGATTTTGTAAAACTTTGGACCTGGGTCATCTGAATCTGTATTCTGCTTTATCCCATTTTTAAAAATTCTGTTCTACAAATTAGTGATTAAAAGACAATGGCAGTGGGGGGCAATATTTAATCTGAAGGCAGAAACTATACAGAAATATATGTACACAGAACCAGCACACTAATTAAAAACTGCTTAACTGCTCGTTCTTGTAGGCACCCGAAGATTTCTGTTACATGGTTAGCCTACTTTGATGTTGCTTACGCCTACCTATTAGAAAACAAATGGATTCATTTAAAAATATTTCCTAGTTGATTAATTTCAGTAATTCTAGCTAGCTTTCAAGGGTGGATCAAATCACAAGCAATAAATATGCCTCAACATTCTAGGTGTTATGTAACATTATGCACAAAGGGTAACAAGAAACAAACATATTCTACCCAGTCACCTGAAGATTTGGTTTCACCTGAATTTCCAAGCACAATAATCTCCAGCTATTCAGGTTTAGAAATAATGCTGATATGAAACAACCTAAATGTCCATCCACAGATGAATGGTTTCAGAAGATGTGATAACATATACACAATGGAATACTACTCAGCCAAAAAAAGAACAAGATAATGCCATTTGCAGCAACATGGATGCAGCTAGAGATTCTCATCCTAACTGAAGTAAGTCAGAAAGAAAAAAACAAGTATCATATGATTCACTTATATGTGGAATCTAAAATATGGCACAGATGAACCTATCTACAGAACAGAAACAGACTCAAAATATAGAGAACAGACTTGTGGTTGCCAAGGGAGAGAGGAAGGAAGTATGATGGATGGGGAATTGGGGGTTAGTAGATACAAACTATTACATTTAGAATGGATAAGCAATAGCACAGGGAACTATATCCAATCACTTGTGATAGCACCGGATAGAAGATAATATGAGAAAAAGAACGTATATACATATATGTGTATGCATGACTGGATCACTTTGCTGTCCAACAGAAATTGACAGAAAACTGTAAATCAACTCTAATAAAATTAAAAAAAAGAAATGATGCTGAATCTAACTCAGAGGAGACACTGTTAATCTTGCTTTACATATATTTACATATATTATTTTTTAGGGCTGCACCCGCAGCATATGGAGGTTCCCAGGCTAAGGGTCGAATCAGAGCTGCAGCTGCCGGCTTACGACAGCCACAGCAACACAGGATCTGTGCCACGTCTGCCACAGCTCATGGCAACACTGGATCCTCAACCCACTGAGCGAGGCCAGGGATCGAACCCTCAACCTCATGGTTCCTAGTTGGATTCCTTTCCACTGTGCCACAACAGGAACTCCCAAATCTTGCCTTATCTTAACATTAGCCCAGCAAAGCCAGATTTCTTCGGCAGACCTGTGCTTGCTCTCTTTGCGACCCCTCTTTGAGGCTCTCATCACTAATGAAAGTAAACCCCACTTCCTGACCTTTTCTGCTGTCCCAGGAATGCAGCCATAACCAGCATCTCCTGAGAACCTCTGAATCAGTCTACTGTAAATACAGTACTACAGTCTTAAGTGGCAGACTGGACTAGATTTTAAAACAAGTGGTTAGTAATAAAAGACAGCAACACTAAAATCACCATGCCATGCAATCCTGCTAGCTCTGATCTTCAGTTATACAGTAGTACCAGATGATTTAATTAAATAAGAAATGCTGGATTACTTTCTTTCTGTTGCCAAACACTCTGGGACCTCATGTTCAATTAAAAATTAAAACTTGGCCACATATTCTAAGAGTCTAATCACATTTCTCAACATCTGTCTTTCATTCTAGGCCAAAAGAAAATAATATTTACAGAAGAGCAGACTGAGACAAAATATACTGCTGTCTTTTCATCTAGTTGACTTGGTGAACATTTCCATTGCATAATTTGCCTGTTCGGTGGTATATCTGTTAGGAATGCTTTTGGCTGCAAATAAGAGAACCCTTGAATAACAGTGGCTTCAATAATTAGCAGTTTAGCTTCCTAGAAATCTGGAGGGAGGTGGTCCCTGGGGTTGATTTAGCTTTTCAACAATGCTGACAAAGACACAGCTCTCTCCTTCTATTTTACCATCCTTGGCATGTTAGTTTCCTATTTCAGTCTGTTACCTCTTTCTTACAAGATGGCAGCTACATTACCAAGCAACATATCCTCATTCAAAGCAGGAAGAGAGAGAGGCAAAGGATTTATCTTTATGGGGTGTCTCTTATTTTTATTCAGGAAGGCAATCTCTCCCACTTCCTCCTACGCTTCACTGACCAGAGCGGTGTCACATGCTGGATCACAACTCTACACCAATCACTACTGAAGAAGAAGGAGCTGACCAGACTGGCTTCGATCTATCACGATTCATCAAGGATGACTGGGGACAGGCCTGTTTTGCCTGAGACCAAGTAATTGTGCTGGCCAAACACAAAACCAAGGTTCTGTTAGAAAAAACAAGGGGCAGATACATACTAAGGAGGCCAAGACAGTTGTTTACATGGCCAGTGTTTCCTAGAATGGAAGTATCCATGAAAAACCACCTACACAAACGGCCATTAAAGAAGAAAAACAATAATATATCTCTGTTTCCTATAAATCCCGAATACAGTGGGAAGCTGAAACTGGTAAGAGCTATAGAATGGGATGAGTTATTGTCTAATTCTCCCCCTTGGATTTTTGAAGGTTTGTTCTTAAGAAGAAAGACGGTCATTTCCATATCAAGTTTTACCATGTTCTCTATAAAGAAGCATGATGCAATCAAATCACCTCTGGAAATATCTTCCAGCCCCCAAATGCAGTGATTGGATAATTCAGAAGGTAACCAGAGCGCTAAAGGGTATTTTATCCATTTTCCCTTGAGGTCATTTAAATGCCCATTTAAAATGTACAACACACACTCCAATCATATAATGGGTAGTATATAAAGAGGTGATACTTGCAAATATTCTTGAAGGAAATCTATCCTCATTGTGTGAGAACTCCAAAGGTATATGAAGATGTTTGCCAAGTTAGACACACATAGACATAATTTCCACATTATACCTAAAAACATCATCACACAGCCAACCTTAACATTTGGCTGCAATCTGGCTAAAACTGAATTCTAGCAGCATACAAAGAAATTTACATTATCACACATAAATTAGCAATTTTTAGTGCTTTAAATAGCAAGTGGTACTTCATAAGACGGAGCCAATAAGCAAAACGTGCATATTTATCCCCAGGAACTGAGGACTAAGATGAACATTAAATGTTGATAGTAGCCAAGATTGGAATGTAAGGCGTAATGCGTAATCACTATTTTTGCTAAGTTTATAGCACATGGCAGAATGAGACTTCAAATTTTGGAGCGAAATATAATATCATTAGCAGTGATTATTCGGGATTCAGATATCATATTAAGATGATAATAAAATGTCACAATTAAACAATTCTAAGTCTTGTGGAAAAACCTTTGCCCTTGAAATTACTTTGCTTCCTAGTAGCAAATAACCATGTAAATCAATTAAGCAAAAAAGCTTTTTGCCAACCTGTTCAGGAATAAAATGAATTCAGTCTTGGCCTAAAGATAGACGCCACAAATGTAAGAGAAAAAAACAGAATGTAGAGAGGAAAAGCTATTCCCTTTCTTTTCATGGTCTCTATACTAGGATTACAGTCCAGTTCTTTGGCACTTAGCAGATAAACAAAACACACATGCAGGCAGCATTTGGCCGCTATGATTTAAAAGACACAAAAAACTTGCTAATACTTTCTATGTACATACTTGTTATTTGACTGATTCCTAAGGATGCTACTAAACAAAACCTAGCAGAGAACCTAACTTTCATCGCTCTTCTCATATCTCCAAGAATCCCCTCTATTCCCAAAATGTGCCATAAGAGAAACGACAGAAGTTTCTGAATTAGTCTAAACCAGCAGCCCTGCCCCAGATTCTAACATCAAGCTGCTCTCTACTGCCTCCTAGAGGAGCTCAACATTACAGCAGGAAAAGAAGACAACGCTTTCACATCACAAGCTTATAGGTCTTATTTCTTAAAAACAAGAATGAGAAACTGATTTGAAAGGTTTTCTTACATGTAACATTCAAAACTCTTCTGAGACTTAGGTTTTTTCCATTTTGACTACTATGAAGAAATCAGGCAAAAATCTTGCCACTTCCTGGAGTTTACACATGTACTAAATGAAGGTGCTAGACTATATCTGCTCTCTAACAAGTGTGTCTAAATTCTAAAAAAAACTCTGACTCAGTGATTCCTTTTTTTTTTTTTGGAAGAACAGTTGATTTACAATGTCATCTTAGTTTCAGGTGTAAAGTAAATAATTTAGTTTCATATATATTCTTTCCCAGATTCGTTTCCCTTATAGGTTATTGCAAAATTCTGAGTATATTTCCTTGTGCTATACAGTAGGTCCTTGTTGGTTATCTATTTTATATATAGTAGTGTGTACCTGTTAATCCCAACCTCTGAATTTATCCCTCCCTACCCTTTCCCCTTGGGTAAAATTTGTTTTCTATGCCTGTGAGTCTATTTCTATTTCATCGACAAGTTCATCTGTGTCATTTTTATGATTCTACGTATAAGTGATACCATGTGATATTTATCACTCTGTGTCCCACTTCACTTTGTATGATCATCTCTAGGTCCATCCTTATTACCAGAAATGGCATTTGTTTTTCATTCCTTTTAATGGTGACTTGGTGATTCTTGAAGTCCTTGATTAGAAACTAAAATGAGATAAATAAGGTAGGTATGAAACATTAGGGAATGGTAAGGACTGTGACAGACTGGAGAGCTCATTGCCCCTTAAAGGGATAAGGATCTACTTAGTTCTTGCTAATTATGTATGCAAAAGCACCTGATTTTCTTTTTTTAAAGAAAAGCCCAGAAAGTATATAAAATACCTATAACTTAGATGTTTAAATTATAAAATGCTACATTGGGTAAAAGAAATCATGCCAATAAATGGCATTTAGGCCACCAGAGCAGACATCTCTGCTATAAGATCATCTGTTGATGGCAAGTGCAAACCAAGAGACAAACCAGACAAGGAAAACTCATTCATCTCTCCTACAATGAGGTTCATCCTATCAAAATAAACATCTGGTTAACAGGGACAGTTGCAGCAGATGTGGTAATTTGAAGACTGCTTAAATCTTCAGCCAGTGCCTTGGCTGGGTGTTTCATCTTAATTTTGAAAGAAAGTAGCTTTATGTGGTATATTAAAGCAAAACTAAATCACTCCAATAGTCTGCGCTATTTCTTCCCAGCCGGCTCAGTTGAAAAGCTCAGAGGACAGACAGACAGTCAGATGGACGCTCCGAAGGAGGAAGCAGAGGGAACAGAACAGACTTAACATTGCAGGAGTCCATGCCAACCAGTGCTGTTAGGGAAGGGCAATGCAAGTCTCCTTAAACATAAAAGTTCCAGGAGTTCCCCTCGTGGCTCAGTGGTTAACAAATCCGACTAGGAACCATGAGGTTGTGGGTTAGATCCCTGGCCTTGCTCAGTGAGTTAAGGATCTGGCGTTGCCGTGAGCTGTGGTGTAGGCTGCAGACGCGGCTCGGATCCCGCGTTGCTGTGGCTGTGGCCAAGGCCGGCAGCTACAGCTCCTGTTGGACCCCTAGCCTGGGAAACTCCATATGCTGCAGGTGCGGCCCTAGATAAGGCAAAAAAGACAAAAAATAAAAAAACAAATAAAAGTTCCAGCCTTAATTTCCACTATTACTTTCCACATCTTGGGTCTGACTTAAAACTCCAATCCAATCTACCTACTGGCATAATAACCTGTCCTCATATATATTTATCTTTTTCAAAAATGAGTACAGATTCTCAGTCCATTTTCCCCATAGCTGACAGACCAAGGCACAGGGAATAGATTGAGCAAATGAGGATGAGCTGGCGAGAAGCCAACTCATCTTCATGTGCAGGTTAAATACACTGTCTTATCTGTATAACCTTTACTATCATTAGTCAAATCTCTATTTCAGCAAGCAGCATTGAAATCTCCTTAGTGACTGTTCCCAACTCAAATATGTGACCTTTGAAGACTCCTGAAGGAAGCAGAGTTGCTAAAATTTAATAAAAAGGCCAAATCCCTTTGAATATATTTATGCATTTACCAGAAATTCCTCGGGGGGGGGGGGCAAAACCCAGTATCGTATCTGGATTAATAACACTGAGAAAAAAGACAGTAATACGCAAGCGAGAAATAGAGAGTAAGAGGACAAACTCTAAAATTATCCTACTGACCACTGTAATTCACATGAGAGTTTTTCCCCATATATTAAAGAATATATAAACCTATGCATATAGTTAAGTTACTTGAAAATCTAGTCAAAGCTTTATTGATCACTTAAAAAATACATTATTCCTGAAGGAGACCAAAGTTCAATTTAAGGTCCTATAGATGTCATTTAACCTCCAAAGATTTCTTCAGATCTCTATTGTAATTGTTTTATAGTCCCAGCATTTAATTTTTTTTCCTTGAAAATGAAGGTATGAGAGCCATGCAGCCTGCTTCGTTTAAAATTTCACTGTATTGATTGCTGTCTGCAAGTGTTCTAATAATAGGCAAATGAAAGCAGGATTTATGTATTATTTTTGGTCTTATTTAAAAAGTGGATGAAGTCCATTTTTTAATTTTCTTTTTTAAAGACAGGAGATGAATAGGAAACATAACTGGTGGAGGTGACACCTGAGGTTATACAAGACAGAAAGAGTAACAGAGGGGCCAATAAGTGGAATCAGTGGGATTCCATAAACTTGCTGAATCATGTGGATATTACAAATCACAAAAACCAGTGATATTGTCAAAGGGTCAAGGGCAGTTAGAAGACTCCAATGACGCTGGACACCAACAGCACTGAGTCTGGTATCCACAGCTCTCACTATGGATTATTCTGAGTCAGCGGAAACTCCCTGAGCCGGTTGTAAAAATACAAGCACCAGGCCCCAGAGCAGTAAATCAATAGTGATTATTATCAACAGCCTACTAAAGACCAAAAGAGAGGCAACACGTGCTGACCAAGGAGCCCACCATTAAAGATCTCTCTTCTGCTAGTTCTCATTTACAACTAAAGAAATTAGACAAGTTCAACATAAACAGTTTAACACCGATAACTGCCATCACCCATGAAATGTTTAGACAATGCCAGGCAGCGTGCCAAGCACTTTACAGGCACTGTGTCAATAAATCTCGAGGATGTCTTTGTGAGGCTGCTCTTCTTGTCCCTGTAGTCAAGATTCAAGGTTGCCCATGAAGATTAGATCGGCAGGGTGAGTACCTGCGCTATAGCCTGAACCCACGACTCTACCTCCAAAGCCACTCACCCTACCTAAGGTGCCTCAACAACTAAAACTTCCATAGCTTTTTCAGGAATAACACAGATATTTGTTAAAGTGAATTCAGCAAGGAAATGGTTGGCTCTTCACCTCTCATTTTCTGTTCCCATCATTTGACTCTCCTATTGTTTCATACCAGTCTCACTACAAGAGGACAATTTCTTTTTTTTTTTTGGCTGCATCTGCAGCAATTCTTGGGCCAGGGATCAAACCCGAGCCACAGCTGCCTGTAACAGAGCCACAGCAATGACAACGCCAGATCCTTAACCCACTGGGCCACCAGGAAACTCTAATAAGAGATTCATTTACATCACTGGATCTTACACCCATTAAGAAAAGGTCCCAGAAACAGCAGCACATTCACCTGTCCAGTATTTGCCAGTGATTTTTAGACTATCAGAGCCCCAGAGGATAACAACAGAGCTCCCATTTATCAAAATTCTATTCATTTCAAAGACATCATTCACCAAATATTACAAAGATCTGTATACCCACCTGCCAGAATTGACTGTTAATATTATTTACTTCAAGTCTTTTAAAGTGGATGCATGGATGAACGGAGGGATGGATAGAGAGGCAGAGAAACAGCTAGATTAAAGATATATATATATATATATATATATATATATATATATATATCCATCCCCAAATTAATGATAAAAGTAACTTCTTCAGGCAAGGGACAAGTCAATCTCTGAAGCTAACTTATACATCACCAAGTATCCCTTGAGTTAGAACCCAGTAATATGCAACTCACTGACACTCCAACAGGGAACAATAGTGAAATGCTATTCCAAATGTGTGTGTGTGTAAGCAGAGTGCTGTGGAGATATAGCAAGGAGGAGCTATAATCTTGTCTTAAAGACACCATGGGCACCTTCCTTCATAGGTGACAACTGTCTACAGCACCAAGTAAGTAATATTAATGAGCTGTGGGGCCTAAAACTCTGGTCTAAGGTCTTCAGCCACACCTCACTTACAACCAGTTGCCGGCATCTGTTGTCAAGCCTTCCATCTCTGCTTAAAATAGGAAATAGAGGCCTACGATGAGTTGTAGGTGGTCACAGCTGGATCACAAAGGTCCGTGTGAGTCATGTCAAGTTGGAACCAACAACAGGTTGCCAACAAGGAAGTGAGGTCATCAACATCACTGCGCTACACATGGCAAATGGGTCAAAAGGGGGAAATGGAGAAAGTTTGAAATTTCACTTCACCAATTACTGAAAAATCACATACCCACACACATACTATTAACTTGTGAAACCAGCCTCATTAGGCTTCCTAAAATTAGATTCTGTACTTCCTCACAATTTTTTAACTTAAAAAGAAAGACTCACTGTAAGCAAGAGTGCTTTCAAAAGTTCTCCAGTTTTCCTTCCACTTTGTTCCAGTGGCTTCAGGCCACATTTTCTCCCTGTTGTCCCAAAGGGTTCAAGTTACGAGTTTATACTGAAACAAGCGCTCATCTTCTCCATGGCTCCCAAGAAGACTTACAATGGTTTTCCTGTGCTAGTTTATCCAAAACCTCCCATAGGAAGGTACACTCAGTACACACAGGTTTTTCCACCTGGACACACACACACACACAAATCCAGGAACTCATATTCACATTTCTGCCAGGAAACACCATGAATCAGCTTCCAATGGGGGTGTATTTAAGTTTTTACAACTGATAACGACAGTAACAACTGATAACAACATTAATAACATTCTCTGAGTGCCAGACACTGTACAAGGTACATTTCATAATTGCTCTAATACTTAATCCTTTCATGGTACAATTACTATCCCCAGGTACCGAGAGCAATGCTTAGAGAGGTAATGGAGCTGGCCAAAGGTTACCCACCCAGTAAATTAAGATGCTGAGATCTAAACCTAGAGAGCCTGCCTCCAACCCCCATGTTTCTCAGTGCCATGTCCACCATATCAAGTGCAAGTACAACATCATGTGTCAGTAACAAAAACAAAAGCATCAGCAGGCATGACTTAAGGAACACATATAAGAATCAGGGACCATGTCCAATATTTTACATCATCTCATTTTAAGAGATGATTCAAAGAATCCCTGTGCTCCTGTTGAGACAATCATGCCTCTTTTCTTTTTTTTTTAACAATAGTTCAACACACCCCAGAACACACTTCTCATTCAATAGCCCCTTCTTTTTTTCTTTTCTTTTTTTTTTTCTTTTTTACAGAGAGCAAGTAAGAGTTGGAGCCTGAAGCATCAGGATGCGACTTCGGGCTGCCCCAGGAACATGTCCAGCGGACTGTGGCAAATTCTATGGTCTCTGAGCCTCAATGTCCTCATCCAGTGAAGACTCCAGTGTCTTTTCTCGGAACTCTTCAGAGGATGACATAAGATATTCCACGTGAGTGAACAGAAGTGTGTACTACCCAGGACCCAGCAGGGGAAGTGCACAGCAACGGGCCTTGTTCCTCTTCAAGCCAAGACCTGCAACCAAACTGCTTCCTGGGTTCTCACTCTTTCAATGAATTCCATTCTGTATACATTGTCCCAAGATTCATTATCTGACTTCCCCTGGATTCTGTGGAGTCGGTAAACTTTTCTGTCCCTGCATCCACAAAACCATATAGCATTTTTCAGTCCATCAGAACACTATAAACAGACTTAAGAGGCTGCTATTAATTAAGGAAACCTGCTGATCGACAGTATGTCTGGGATATGTTTGTAAACAAACACTGAAACATCTGCCTACCCACAAACATGAAAAGAGACATGAAATTTAGTTCTTGAAGGGAGTAAAAAGGGAGACAGGGAAAAATAAGCCCTAAATCATCAATCTCCAGGAAGAAGAATGCAATCTGCTTTCTTTCTACAAAGGTATTTGCACAGAGTTCTGAATGTCAGGTGCATACAGGAATACAAACAGGAGTCAGATCATCCCATTACCATTGCCCCAATTTTCCTGAGATCATGGGTTAAAAGAAATGTATATATGTTTGCTTTTTAGCACTACACTTGCAGCACATGGAAGTTCCCAGACTAGGGGCCTAATAAGAGTGGCAGCTGCAATGGAGAATCCAAGCTGGGTCTGTAACCTGTACCACAGCTCATGGCAATGCTAGACTCTTAACCCACTGAGCAGGGCCAGGGATTGAACCTGCATCCTCATGGAACTAGTTGGGTTTGTTATTGCTGAGCCACAATGGGAATTCCTAAAATAAATAATTTAACTTTGTTCCTGTGGTGATAATATTTACATCCTAGTGTAAAGAGCTCTATCCTTTCAAAATCTACTCATTCATTTAACTGAATATCAAGTTCCGGCTATGTGACTAGTATCACAATGTGGAGACAATTTAGAAAGTCCCTAAGGGTTTCTCCATCCAGTTATTCACACTCCACCATCCCACTTTTTTCTTTTCTCTTTTTTTTTGCTTTTTAGGGCTGCACCTGTGCCATATGAAAGTTCCCAGGCTAGGGGTCGAATCAGAGCTGCAGTTGCTGGCCCACACCACAGCCACAACAATGCAGGATCCAAGCCTCGTCCGGGACCCACAATACAGCTTGCAGCAATGCCCAGATCCCCAACCCACTGAGTGAGGCCAAGGATTGAACCCACGTCCTCACATATACTAGCTGAGTTTGATACTGCTGAGCCATGATGGGAACTCCTCCACCCACCCCACTTCTAAATCGACCAAGAGAAATGTTTCTGAAGCACACCTAGTTTCTACCAGTATTTAAAAACTCTAAAAGACATTTCCACTAGTTCATTAATGCTTTTGCGAAAATGAATGTTTTTTTTTCCTGTTCCTAGGATACACTTAGAATACATTCACTTACTTGAGTTCTCTAATCTCGAGTGGGATACATTTTAACATAAGAAAAGAAAGTCTCTAATCTCAAGTGGGATACATTTTAACATAAGAAAAGAAAGTCTGGGGAGAATTCATCTGCAGGTAAGAAAAATACGTATTCACCAAGACATTGTTACTGTGTGTGAGCTTTGTCTTTTTGCTTCATGCTCTTTCATTAGAATTCTAGTAAGAGGATGCACTTGAGTTTTGTGGGGTTTTTTTAAACAACTTTCTCAAATTGTTCATTATATTACCAATCAGTTCTTCTTGGGTTTTTTTTCTGTTTTTGTTTTTGTTTTTTGTCTTCTTAGGGCGGCACTCATGGCATATGGAGGTTCCCAGGCCAGGGGTCTAACAGGAGCTGTAGCCGCCGGCCTTCGCCACAGCCACAGCAACACGGAATCCAAGCCGCGTCTGCGACCTACACCACAGCTCACGGCAACGCCGGATCCTTAACCCACTGAGCGAGGCCAGGGATGGAACCCAGGTTGTCATGGATACTAGTTGGGTTCGTCAAACCACTGAGCCACGACAGGTACTCCCAAATCAGTTTTTAGAAGACGCCAAAAGCATCTTGAGTATCCAATGACAGAGAAAAGGAGAAGAGCTAACTTTGGAACATGCTTACAATTATTTGTTCATGGCCAGGTTACTTGGAATTAGTTTTCAAGTGTCACAATTAAACACCCTACATTAGAGGATTTTGGAGCAAAGGAAGGGGATGAAATCATAGACCATCCAGCCCAAGGTCTCCCAAAAGAACTAGTTTGTATAGGTCAGGTGATGGGGATCAAACCCTACTACTTGGCTTCTGCCTCATGGCCCAGAAGAATGACTGATGCACACTGAGTGCTCAAGAACCTCGTGTGAAATCAATGAAACGGACAAGTTAGTATAGCCAGAATAGGAATGTGATTGATTAGAATTAAATCTTAGGAGTTCCCATCAGGCTCAGTGGTAATGAATCTGACTAGTATCCATGATGATGTGGATTCAACCCTTAGCCTCACTCAGTGGGTTAAACAATCCAGCAATGCCACGAGCTGGGGTGTAAGTCATAGACGTAGCTCTCGCTGTGGCGTAGGCAGGCAGCTATAGCTCTGATTCAACCCCTAGCCTGGGAACTTCCATATGTCGCAGGCATGGCCCTTAAACAACAACAACAACAAAAAATAATGAACTTTTATAGAGTTGACAAAATGAATGCAAAGACTTCAAAGGTATGCGAAAAAAAGACTTATGAAAGAATAATGAATCAAAGAAAGCAGATGTAGACTTTATTATACTCTAGGAGTTTAACTGCAATAATAAGAAAAACTATCAGGAAACACGACAAAAATTTTAAAAGCAAGAAAAATGTGCACAAATATTAGTGAAATCTCTGAGTGGTAGTATCATGGCTAATTTACTTTTTAACATCTTAAAAACCGTGGTAAAAATATGTGTATATATTTTAGGAATTCCCGTCATGGCTCAGTGGCTAACGAATCTGACACTAGGAACCATGAGTTTGAGGGTTTGATCCCTGGCCTCGCTCAGTGCGTTAAGGATCCACAGCTCAGATCCCGTGTTGCTGTGGCTCTGATGTGGGCCGGCAGCTACAGCTCCGATTAGACCCCTAGCCTGGGAACCTCCCTATGCCGCAGGTCCAGCCACAGGAAAGACCAAAAAAAAAAAAAAAAGTATTAGTCATTTCTAGTTGAATATTTGGGCAGTATTAACTACATTTGTAATGCTATACAACCATCACCACTATCTATTTCTGAACATTTTCAATTATATCTCAACAAAACTGGGGGCGGGGGGCGGTGTTTCCATTAACTCAAACAGAAGTTCTGTAATTATTAAGCACTAATTCCACATTCCCTACCCTCTAGTCTACTTTCTGTCTCTATGAATTTGTCTCTTCTAAACAATTCATATAAGTGGAAATATGTAATATTGGTGCTTTTAAGTCTGACTTCAAGTAGTATAATGTTTTCAAGATTTCCTCTACAACTGATATTTTTTTTGGTGAGGGGGGTAGTCACAGAGAAATGTGGAAGTTCCTGGGCCAGGGATCACAGCAGTGACCCAAGCCACAGCAGTGAACTGAACCAAAGCAGTGACAATGTCTGATCCTTATCCTGCTGAGCCACCAGGGAACTCCCACAACTGATTTTTTTTTTTTCTTTTTCATTCTAGGGCCACAGGTACAGCATATGGAAGTTCTGAAGCTAGCGGTCAATCAGATCTGCAGCTGCTGGCACACACCGCAGCCACAGCAACACCAAATCCCAGCTGCATCTGCGACCTATGCCTCAGCTTGCAGCAACACTGGATCCTTAGTCCACTGAGCGAGGCCAGGGGTCCACCTCACATCCTCAGAGAGACAAAGTCAAGTCCTTAATGCACTGAGCCACAAAGGGAACTCCCTACAAATGACATTTTTTAAAAAATTATCTTTATATATTTGATTTCTTTTTTACAGTGGAAATGTTACAGGAAGGAAATTATTAGGTTTTGTGTTTTAATAATGAGTAATAAACAGTGAAGCGGAAGAGAAAAAGGAAGTCACTCCAGACAGGAACAGAGAGCAGGCAAGGGCCAGAAGGCAGGTGTCTCCACAAGGGTGTGGGGAGTGGCACTTCTGAGCAGGGGTCGGTCATCCGACTGCCCCTGTGAAATCAGCCTTTCAGAGAACAATCCAGATTACCTTGCAAAGCTCTTACCTCTAGATCCACACCACTGACAAAAGCAGAGAGCATCTTACTTACAATCGAAGCCCTAATTTGCACGCGAGCATATTCTGCATGATGTGGCAGGTTACAAATGAACACAAGAAGACAGCATCTGTCAAGTTCCTGAGGAAACCAGGCAGAACCAAATAGAATTCCTTACCTGAAAAACATAAACACATAACACATATTAAAATTCAATTGGCATAATTATATGTCTTTCTTAGTCGTTTAAGCCACATGTTTAATCTATTATTTCTTCTTCTCATGGAAGACTGGCAATGGCAGAGGAATACTGAATTCTTAATTCAAAGCACATTTGCCCTCTAATTCAAGACTGCTCCGATGGAAATGCTCCCATCTAGGATGTATATTTGATAAGTGCTCCTAACACAAACATATGAAACCACTGCATCAAACATAACTCAGAGTGGCCAGCAATCACTAACAGCACAATTAGTCATTTCCAGGGCACAATAATCACATAACCAAATGAACCCTCCACTCCAACCTGAAATCTCATCTAACCCCTGAATTCAGCCACTCAACAGGTTAAGGATCCAGCATTGCCACTAACTGTGGTGCAGGGCACAGATGCAGTTCAGATCCCGTCACCAGTTGAATAGGCATCCATTCACTCTCAGCACATCTACTGAACACAAACTCTGTCCACTGAAGATCCACAGATAAAAAAGCATGATTAAAACTACCAAGGACTTTTTTTTTTTCTTTTTAATGGCCCCACCTGCAGCATACAAAAGTTTCCAGGCTAGGAGTTGAATTGGAATTGCAGCTGCCAGCCTATGGCACAGCCACAGAAACACCAGATTCCAGCCACATCTGCAACTTACACCCCAGTTTGCAGCAACGTGAATCCTTAATCCACCGAGCAAGGTCAGGGATCAAACCCATATCCTCACAGAGACTACGCTGGGTGAGCCACAATGGGAACTCCCCAAAAAGGACTTAAATTCTAATGTAGAAATAAACTGCATTCAAGCCTCTTTGCTAGTAAATTCATGAAAAGTAATTATATTAGCTTCTGTTGCTTCTGCCTACTTAGTCGATTCAGTAAGTATATTCAGAAGATGTGTGCTAGGAATGCAACAAAAAACAAAGCCCTGGTCCTGTCCTCAGGGACCTTACAATCTAGCGGCAAATACAGATGTTCCAATATAAGAGTGTGTGCTGGGATGGCAGAACAGGGAAATCTAGTCTGGGGTAAGAGAAGGCTTTTCTAATGACACACATCTCAGTGGAGACCTAAAAGATTAATAGGTCTTAAAAGAAGCATTATTTAGGTGGTTGGGAGTGGTTCTCAAAGTGTGGTTGGAAACCCAAGAGGGTCCCTTTCAGAGGGTCCATAAACTCAAACCTATTTCCTCATAATAGTAACACATCCAGC
>PVHT021183699.1:48462854-48475090 GCA_004024745.2 Catagonus wagneri
CAATATCAAGAAAACAAGCAGCCTGATTAAAAAATGGGCAGAAGACCTGAGAAAGAAGGCATACAGATGGCCAAGAAGCACATGAAAAGATGTTCAACATCGTTACTCATCAGAGAAATGCAAATCAAATCCACAGTCACCTCACATCTGTGAGGATGACTATCGTCAAAAAGACCGCAGAGAACAAATGCTGGTGAGGGTGTAGAGAACAGGGAACTCTTGACACTGTTGGTGAGAATGTAAACTGGTACAATCACTGGGGAAAACAGTATGGAGGCTCCTCAAAAAACTAAAAATAAAACTACCATATGATCTAGCAATTCCACTGCTGGGTATATATCCTAAAGAAAACAAAACACTACTTTGGAAAGATACATGTACCCCAATGTTCATAGCAACCTTATTTATAATAGCCAAGATTCTAAGTATCCATCAAGAGATGAATGGATAAAGAAGATGTCACACACACACACACACACACAAACACACTACAGACTACTACTCAGCCACTAAAATTGAAATCTTGCCCTTTGTAAACACATGGATGGACCTACAGAGTATCATGCTTAGTGAAGTAAGTCAGAGCTACAGAGTCTCATGCTTAGTGAAGTAAGTCAGAGAAAGACAATTACTGTATGTTATCATTTATATGTGACATCTTTTAAAATAAATCAAACTCATGAATGTAACAAAAAAGAAACAGCCTCAGATATATAGAACAAACTAGAAATTACCAGTAGGGACAGCAAAGGGGGAGGGGCAAGCAAGCGTATAGGATTAAGAGATACAAACTACTGTGTATGAAAAAGAGAAGTAACAAGACATATTGTACAGCACAGGGAATGTAGCCAATATTTTATATTAACTATAAATGGAGTATAATCTATAAAAATTTGGAATCTTTATGTTGTACCCCTGAAGCTAACATGATATTGTAAATCAACTATACCTCAATGAAGAAAAAGAGAGAATAAAGAATGCAGAGGTCAGAAACTTTGAGAACCACTGACCTATAAACAAGCAGAATTGAAGCTAAGGAAGGAGGTGGACAGAGAAACCTGTGAGCAGAGTGTTGGGCCACCAGGATGAGAGGCGACAGCAACTAGAACTAAGGTGCAGCTCTAAAGAAAGCAGTCAAGGATATAAATGCTTCCTCAGCATGACTGCCAGAAACAGGGCCCCTCCTCTCTTCTAAAGCAAGGAGAACAAAAAGTCTCAAGGACAATCAAGCTATAAGCAAGATCTGTAGGCACTTTGTGACCGAATTTATAGACACTGAGACTTTTCAGTTCTGCTTTTATCAAGTTCAGGAGAATTAAGATTTTGCTGTTTGCATATGTACCATGTAACTTGACTAAACTTAGCTTCTCCAATGGCAAAGAGAAGAAAACTAAGCAATGACTGTAGAGACATTCCCATGCTCAAGTTCACATCTTCTGTACGTGATTAATGCAAAGCCTGGGGCAGGGTACGAGCCTTTAGATCTTTTGGCTCTCTTCTAGACCACGGTTTTTAAAATCTGAGCAGTAACCCCCAGAGAGTATAGGATGCTAGGGAAGTGCAATTAGGGAAATGTAATTTTCAGACACAGGATGATATAAATCTGTGGCTGCTGCTTTGTACTCCTACACAATACAGGGCAGGCTAGGTTCAGCTGTCCATTCATTCTGTCAACTGACACTTATTAAACACCAACAGTGTGCCAGACCTGACATCAAGGAACTAGTAGTCACATTAGAGTAACTAAGTGGAAAAAAAAAGACCACAATGATAAATTGTGGTATGTGTTATGAGTGAGATAAAGAAAGGTTGATGTAGGAACCCAAATCAAGGACAACATGCGGAACATATCTTTCTGGAGAAGGTGGTGTCAAATGCTGTGAGGATGCAGGCTTGATCCTTGGCCTCACTCAGTGGGTTAAGGATCCAGCACTGCCTCAAACTGCAACATAGGTCACAGATGCAATGTAAGTCGAACATGCCGCTGGGATCCAGTATTGCCATGATTGTGGCATAGGTCTGCAGCTGCAGCTCCAATTCAGCCCCTGCACTGGGATCTTCCACATCTACAGGTACGGTCATTTAAAAAAAAAAAGGGGAGTTCCGTCATGGCACAGCAGAAAGGAATTCTACTAGGAACCATGAGGTTGCGGGTTCGATCCCTGGCCTCGCTCAGTGGCTTAAGGATCCGGCGTTGCCGTGAGCTGTGGTGTAGGTCGCAGACGCGGCTCGGATCCCGCATTGCTGTGGCTGTGGCGAAGGCCGGTGGCTACAGCTCCTGTTAGACCCCTGGCCTGGGAACCTCCATATGCCGCGGGTGCGGCTCTAGATAAAAAAGGCAAAAAGACAAAATGATTATGCAATGGGAGGCAGGTCAGGAAGGCTTCCGCACAAATGAGGAAAAGCCAGTCTCCTGGAGGCCAAGGCTCTGATGAAGGACGAGCAGAACAGGATGAGGTCTAATCATTGCTGGAGCCGAGATATACGCCACAAATTAAAATCAGAAAACTGAAGCCCCAGGCAAACACAATTATAAAATGAGTAGGTAATCAGAAAAATAATGGGCGGGGACCATAAAGCAAGCAACTGCAATTCTGTAAAGTGTTCTGATGGAGACAGGAAAAGAAATCTAAACAACCTGAAAGGAGTTCAAAAGGGAGGTACACATGTCACAAACGGGTTGGGAAAACAGGCTTTTAAAAAAGTGATAGAGTTCCCAGTGTGGCTCAGCGGGTAAAGAAACCAATTAGTATCCATGAGGCTGTGGCTTCGATTCCTGGCCTCACGCAGCAGGTTAAGGATCCAGTGTTGCCATGAGCTGCGGTGTAGGTCACAGATGCGGCCTGGATTCGACCCACAGCCTTGGAACTTCCATAAGCCACAGGTGCAGCTCTTAAAAAAAAAAAAAAATCAACTGGTATTTATAAAGAGAGGAAAGAAAAGGATCTTTCACGTTGCTTCTCACATAGAGAAGCATCTCCCTCTAAGACAAAACCTGGCATTTACAATCAAATTAACAAATAAGATGAATGCTAAACAGATGAGATAAATTTCATAAAAGATTTCACAACACAGGTCCTCTAAATTTGGGTTTAGTAAACAAACACTGGATCCTACACAAGATAATTAGTGACTTTGAGAGTCAGATTTAAGTTCAGAATTTGCTATGTAGATCAGAAATTCTCCAAGCGTGGTCAGTGGACAGCCTCTCTCTCAAGGAGGGGTATCTGTAGAAAATGTACACTTTAGGGCCCCAATTCAGATGCATTTCATTAGAATCTTTGGGTCACAAGAATGCAAATTTTTCACAAGCTCCCCTAAGGAATTTTACAGACACTGAAGTTTGAAAGCCAGCAGAGGAAAGCAAGCCGACCTCACTCAACCATTCTCAAATCAACACAAGAAATAAAGTACTCCTTGGAATTTTTGTAGCCAAAGAAAGAATTTTACAACAGGAGGTGTCACTGGATATGGAAATGAGTTACCAAGGAAAAAACACCTTATAAAAATCTCTGAACCTTCCTTTTTACATAAGATGTAGTGAAAACAAACTAGTAAATATAACAACAACCACAAAAGAAATAGACTGACACATACAGAGCACAAACTAGTGGTTTCCAGTGGGAAGAGGAAAGGAAGGAAGACAAGGAGAGGTAGGGGAGTAAGAGGTATAAACTACTAGGTATAAAATAGATAAGCCATCAGGACACACTGCACAGCAAGGGGAATATAGCCAATATTTTATAATAACTATAAATGGAGTGTAAGTTTTTACAACTGTGAATCACTGTGCTGTACACCTAAAACATAATATTGTGAATCAACTGTACCTCCCCGCAAAATGACTCAATGCCAGTAGAAAAGAAAAAAAGATGCAATGCACAAGTTAGTTATTTATCCTCTCTGAGCCTCACTTTCTTCATCCTTAAAATGGGGATTAAAAATAACATCACACGTGTAGTTAAGAGAATTGACCCAGCCAATACTTTCCTACGCACACTGTGCCGGGCCCAGAGGAAGTACTTGATGAGTATAAGCTGTAATTATCTGAATAAGACATTTGATTAAAACGCTAGAACTAGTCCTGCATTCGGAAGAGAAAAAAAGTGTCAATTCCAATTCTGCTCTTAGACCTAAGAGACTCTGAAGTAGTTGGTAGCTTCTAGAAAGAAAGAAACTGCCCTGCCCCCTGCTGGTCAAAGGAGTATTAACAGAGAGAGAGAGAGAGAGAGACATGCCTGCACCACTGGTCAGGCCAGAGCGGTTTCATTGTGTGGCAGGGTCAGCTTCAAAGAGCAAACAGTGTCTCTCTTTGTCTACTTTGATGTCTCTTTTCAATCTCAGATTATGATGTCGCACTGACCTTCAGAGGAAAGGGCACTGTTCTACACGGCTCTGATAAGCTGCTTTCTAAAAAACACTTCCTAGACGCTAGCAGAACTTCTTACTAAGGGGACAGGACGACAACTGTGTCATTTAATAGCGGCCTTAGGATAGAGACAGCAATGACAAAGACAGTTTCCAAATGTCACTGAGTAATGGTCTTTGCACTTATCACTGAGTAAAGTGTGGACAGTATGTGTGTAAGGATACGTGTGCATGTGAATCCGTATATGCATGTGCATGTTGCATGCATTTTCTCTCACTTTAATACATAAGAACGCTTCAATTGAGTTAATGTAACACGTTCATAGCTTAGAAGACGATATACATTTCGGATCAAAAGACCTGATCACTAATTTTTTATTTATTTATTTTGTCTTTTTGCCTTTTCTAGGGCCGCACTTGCGGCACATAGAGGTTCCCAGGCTAGCGGTCTAACAGGAGCTGTAACCACTGGCCCACGCCAGAGCCACAGCAACGCGGGATCCGAGCCGCGTCTGCAACCTACACCACAGCTCACGGCAACGCCGGATCCTTAACCCACTGAGCAAGGCCAGGGATCAAACCTGCAACCTCATGGTTCCTGGTCGGATTCGTTAACCACTGAGCCATGACGGGAACTCCATGATCACTAATTTTTTAAATGGCCTCCTTTGTTCTGTTCAGTCTTTCACAAACACAGGATTCTGTATGGAAGGATTTTGAAAAGTATCCTTAAGATGTCTTTAAAGATACTAAAAGGTATCTTTAAGATCTGGTTTCAAAACTCAGGTTTTGCGGTTTCTTTTAATATGATGTCAGGAAAGTAACTTTACCTCCCTAAGCTTCAATTTTCTTCTGAAAATTGAAATGCCTACTTAGATTTCTTTTAGGTGTCTACTTAGGTTAGGTTAGGTTAGGTATCTGCTTAGGTTTCATTGAGGAAATGCCTACTTAGGTTTCTCGTGAGGAGTGAATGAAATAATGTACAGGGCAGTGCTTTACAAATAGTAACCCATCCCATAAATGTAATTTAAAGTCAAAATGAGTCATGTAATTGATTCGAAATGGTTGCTCTGCACAAAATTTTAGAAATGTTCTTGCAAAGGTACAACTGCAATCCCAGAGGCAAGATTCTTAAGCATCCAGGGCAGCCAAGCTACTACGGGGATGGTATCGTGAAAGCATCTTTTCTTGGCTGAGGATAAGGCCTTGCTGTATCCTTGTGTGTGACAAAAACTATCTCCTTGACCAAATTTTAGTTAGGCTTCTCTGAGCCTTCTTCACGGCCTTGGTCTTCATCCTGACCTTGGCCTGCCTAGCCTCATTCAAACAAAGAATCATACTAAGTCATGCCCCCACCCTTGATATCTGATCACCTTGACCTGCTTTCGGCCATAATCCTGCTAGCTGGTTCAGCAAGAATCCTTCTACCTCTTGGTCTCTTCTTAATAATTTTCCCTCCACTGACCCCCTCACTCTGCTTAAGGGCTACACATCCTCACTTGTCCTTCATGGATTCAGACGTGAGCATGATTCCTTTCCCTATGATAAACCCCTCTTGCAAGAGTGCCAACTAAAGGATTTCTTACCATGTTGACAAGCATCAGAGTAATTTTTTTTTTAACAGCGTGTACAGGAGTTTCCTGTGTGGCTCTTCAGGTTAAGAACCTGACTAGTAACCATGAGGATGCAGGTTCGATTCCTGGCCTTGCTCAGTGGGTTAAGGATCTGGCATCGCAGTGAGCTGTGGCGTAGGAGGGCAGCTATAGCTCCAATTTGACCCCAAGTCTGGGAACTTCCATATGCTGCACGTGTGGCCCCAAAAAGGAAAAAAAAAGTGTGTGGAAAGAGAAATAGGGAGAGAAAGCATGAGCTTACATCATAGGACAGTGACAACAAAGACGGCAGAAACAAGAAAATCGAGAAAAGCCCATATATCCTGAACTGAAATTGAAGGTGTGAGAATTTGCAAAAGTGGGCATAATACGTGGGCTCCTGCACACGCGCACACACATACACAAAACACACACACACACGCACGAGTCTGGGAGACCTAAACTGTCCAGGCTCTTTAGCCAAGTCTGAAAATGCCTCAAACTTAAGAAAGTGAAGCCACAGGACAACCAATGACAAACACCCCACCACGCTTCCCTAAATAATGCAACCAGTACAATAATTTTCCTCACTTTGCTTCTGCCTTTTCTCCGTAAAAGTCACTCCCTTCACTCCTGTCTATGGCATGCTCTGAACCATTTCCAGACTGGCTATGCCCAAATCTAATCAATTTGCTCAAATAATCTCAAAAATTTTAATATGCCTCAGTTTATCTTTCCAAGAGGTCTGATTATTATTTCCATTTTAGTTGTTAAATACCTAATAATTAGAAAAGTAAAGTAATTTTTACCAAGTTACACAGCTAGCAAGTGGCAGAACTTGGAATTAAATCCAAGCTGGTGGATTCTGAAGCATGCTCTTTGCACCACCACACAAAACTCACTCCCTTCCCTGGGAGGAATAAGAGAAAGGAGGAAAAGGAAAACTAAAATTCCAGTAAAAGCAGGCAGGCTCAGAACTACAGAACCAACCAAGCCCTACCTCACAGGCACAGGACCTGATCACACGGTTGCTGGCATTTTTGAACGGACACTCAGTGTCCGACAGAACATGTCAGTCAGTTTTCCCCCTAGATGAGCTATAACCACTCAAAATTTTTCTCACTGTTTTTCAACAATTCCTCCCAGAGAACTTTTTTGTCCTTCCTAACCCATGCATTATTCACTTGAAATCTAATACATGAGGGCTTCTGCTATAAAACTCTAACTTTCCATCAATTACTTTAAAGCATAAAAGGAAAACCCACATTTCCTACTTATTGATAGGAGATAGAATTTTGATCATTACCACAAAGAGTAAGTTAAGCAAATGTGCCAGGATCTGATCTAAAAACAATGGTGCATTAAAAATTAATTGCCATTCCTATTCAAGTGACAGTTGCAGGAGGGAAAAAAAATAAAGAGCTAATTACTGACAAAATGATAAAAAATTAACTATTTAAAACATCTATCAAAGACTTATTAATATTCAGGGTACCTGAAAACATACTCACTCAATTTGATGCTCATTCATTTGTTTTCACCCTCAGATTTTTATCCTCATCATCATTTTTTCAAGGACAAGGAAGTTACTTCTCGAGCTTCCAAAACAAGAATTTTTATTGTTGCATGATGCACTTTTTTGAAATTATTGAGTCTTCCTTTTTATCAGTGCCACTATGAAAAGAAATACCTTAAAGCAAGAAGTTTTATTGGAACAAACCAGATCCTCCCCCACAAAAGCCAGTGCTAGTTCCAGGCAGCTGAATGAAGTAAAACTTTGGAGAAGCCCCAGGGGGTTTCATTTTCCTTATTCTCATTATTTGAAACCAAATATTCCAAGTTACAGATAAACATATGGCAAAAATTCCTAGCGAACCAACTGTGACATTATCTTGGAGGCTAAACCCCTTTGGAGTACATATTAGTTGACTGCTATTTTCCATGTTTAAGAGACAGTATTATCCATATAAAGCGGGGTGGGGGTGGGAGGACGGACAAGTTAAAAAACACCTATCACACCCTAAACCACAATGTATTTACATTACTTTTTTATTTTTTTAGGCCACAAGTGTGGCATATGGAGGTTCCCAGGTCAGGGATCTAATCAGAGCAACAGCCGCCAGCCTACACATAGAACAGCAATGCTGGACAGGAGCTGAGTCTGCAACCTACACCACAGCTCACGGCAAAGCCAGATCTGTAACCCACTGAGACAGGCAAGGGATCGAATCTGCGTCCTCATGGATCCTAGTTGAGTTTGTTAACAGCTGAGCCATGAAGGAAACTCCCTACATTAACAATTTTTTTCACCCATTTCCTGCACTCTCCAGCCTCTGCCAAACACCAGTTTGTACTGTTGCTATGGGTTCTGACATATAAGTGAGATCATACACTATCTTTCTCTCCAGCATCAAGGTCCATCTCTTTTGTCATAAATGGCAAGATTTCCTTCCTTTTTATGGCTGAATAGTGTATCAGAACGTGTATGTATGCGTGTATGGACACGTACACACATTTTCTTTTTCCACTCGTCCACTGATGGAAACAGGCCGCTTCTGCATCTTGACTATTGTGAATAATACCGCTATGAACATCTGAATACAGATAACTCTTCAAGAAAGGGATTGCATTTCCATTAGAAGTATTCAAATTGTTGAATCCTATGGTAGTTCTTTTTTTTTTCCCTTTATAGGACCACACCTGCAGCATACGGAAGCCCCCAGGCTAGGGGTCAAATCAGAGGCGCACCTGCCAACCTACTGCTAAACAACGCAGAATCCGAGCAATGCCTGGGATCTACACCACAGCTCACGGCAACTCTGGATCCTTAACCCACCGAGCAAGGCCAGGGGTCGAACCCACATCCTCACAGATACTAGTCGGTTTCGCGGCCGCTGAGCCACAATGGGAACTGCCCATTTTTAATTTTTTGCGAAACCTCGGTAATTTTTTCCGTAATAGCCGTACTCATTTACACATTATCTCAATGAATGCTTACAACAATTCACCCAAGAAGGTAGATAACTCCTTTTGACAACTAAAGAAAAAAAGCTTAGAAGGGTTAATTAACTTGGTTGGGTTCACGGTCATTTCTGACCCATTTTGGCCCATGCCCTTTGCCCTATACCTGTGGTCTCTTGACCGTGGCACATTTGCACAAGCATGAAGGAGTGTATTTGAAATAAAAAGCACCGCTTTGTGCAGAGTCATAGAGGAGGCAGGGAAAGAGTGTGGGTGGTATTAGAATTAATTTCTTCCAGACAGTCTGTGATGGGATTCAGCGTGAGGGAGCAGGAAATTTACATAAAGGCATACAAAATGAATACCTTCTAAGAAAATGTAAATGACACTCAAGGATATAACTAGATACATTTATGGCCTACAGGAAGGTGAGTATAAGGCTTTAATATTTTCTCATGTGAATAATGAAATTAACTTACCACAATCAAGCACATCTTAAAAAAAAAAATAAGGCAACAGCTATTCTGCAAAGTTACCATAATAATTAAAATAAAATCTCATTAACCCTGGGCCAACTTATTTCAGATAGTGCCAATTCCAGGAAACTGTTACTCCGGAGGCAACTTTATTCATTATTTTGTTGTAATACAAATAATGAACAATCTCTGAACCTGGCTTATTCACAAGCTGTCATTTCCAATCTTACCTTTTAAATTTATGAGTTTTACCGTTAGCACTTCTCAACGTGTAAATAAGCTTTCCCCTTAAGTCTTTAAAAACACTTTCAGCTTTCACATGGAAAGATTCCACAGATACCCTAAATCTGGGAACAAGGACACAGTATCTCGGTGATGAAAATACTTATATGGGAGACGTCGTGGTTGTCCTCCTCTCACTTTACCAACTGAGATTGCTCACTGAAAAGGAAAGCGCTTTGAAAAGCGCTTGAAAAGGAAAGCGACCATCTGATGGAGTTTTCCATCTGATGAAGTTCGAAAGGAGGCTGCACTCCACTCTGGGGCACGAGGCAAAGAAATTGTACTCATTTCTGTACAGCACAGCTGATGAACTAATGCTGCTAAATCCTGGCATGAATGAGAGCAAAGTTCTCAAGTGGCGAGGAGCTAGAGAAAACGGAAGCCAGAAGATGTCAGTACGAGCTCTCATGTTGTCAGTCATTTGGGACTACCGTCAGTATCTCGTAAAATCATGAGTAGAGCTCAAAATCCTTGTTGGGACCATTGCTTTTTCAAAGGCAACACTGCTCTAGGACCGGACAGCAGGAGGGTTGCAGCCTCATAAACACGACCTGCGCATCCCAGCCTCTAAGCCCTGCTATCCACAGAGGCTGCTACGACAACAAGCCTTTCTTAAATATCTGCACATCCTGAGATATGCCCTTTGCCCACTGTACGTGCTCCAGAGTGAATTATAGCAACGTAGTCTCTTCCTGTAAAGCACATTTATGAAAAATTATAGCCACATTCCCAAGTGATAACATCCTGAGGTCAATGATAGAATTCTTATCTTCAACGCAGAGTACTCAGCAAACGGAGCTAAAATGGAAGTTTTACAGTGTCTCCATTTCAGTCTTTTTTTTTTTTTTTTACTTTTTTTTTTACAGGGCCACAACTGCAGCATATAGAGGTTCCCAGGCTAGGGGTCCAGTCGGAGCTGTAGCCGCTAACCTACACCACAGCCGCAGCAACGCCAGATCCGAGCCGCATCTGCAACCTACACCACAGCTCATGGCAACACCGGATCGTTAACCCACTGAGCGATGCCAGGGATCGAACCTGCAGCCTCATGGTTCCTAGTCAGATTCGTTTCCGCTGTGCCACGGCGAGGAACTCCTCCATTTCAGTCTTAACTAAAACAATGTAACGCTCACAAACACACCCTCATAACAAACAGTAGACTTAACTCTATCATCTACCTGTGTTAAAAAAGGGGAATTCCCTAGAATTTATACCTGAAGGCCAACTTTGAAACCTCTTCAGTCCAAGAGTAACTCTAAAATCACAATGACAATGCTATTTGAGACACTGAAGATATACACTTCAGAATCTCATAATGTGGCTTAGCTTTGAGCTGTTACATTTTTGAATGCAAAGTTTATAAAAAAAAATAAACATTGAAAAGCCCTTCTTCAAGCATGGAGATTTCCATTTGCTGTTTTTTTTTTTTTTAATCAGAAACTTGGAGAGAAAAATAGACTTGATTTGTCTATGTTGACTCTTTTCATCTTCACTGAGTTTGAACTGACAGCGAGTGCTGATTTACAACCATTTTAAGGACCAAAGCAGGGGGGTGAGGGGGAGGGCATGTACAGAAAAGAGATTTTCTGAAATATGAAAACAAAGGGACTCCACAGTAGCTATACAACCAGCTGATTTTTTAAATATCGTGTAAATTAAATTTCTATAAATAAAACCAGACACCCCACCCCCACTCCACCCCACACCCCACTGACTTAGGCGGTTTTTACAAAAGTGTCTCACATTATGCAGGGGCAAGTTAACTACTTCAGTTTTAGTTTTCCCTGCCAGCTTCTCTGTCACTTAATGCATAAAAAATGGAACTCTAAAATGAATTATTTTAGAAATTTAAAAAGGAGGAAAGAAAAGAAAAAAATATTCATTTCTACTTTCTCTGGTTTCTAAGTTGAGATTTTCCTGTTTTGATATAGAGAAAGCCAGACACACTTGAATTTTAACTAAATGAATCACCTCCCTTCCTCTGAAAAAAATACAGACATTCTGCTCCAGGGAGATACTCAAAAGCATTTCTTTTCTTGCTAGAAACTTCTCTCAGGAAGCGCTAAGAGGAGAGGCCTGTTGGCCTGTGATGTCTCAGTGCCTTGCATACACAGCTCAAAGGCACCTGAAACCCTGGAGCCTAATTAAGTGGTTCTAACCTGAAAAAAAAAGGACACTTGCTGACTTCAAGAGCGTACTAACTCTGGAGGAGATAAATCTCTCCAAGTTCTAGTTGAGTCTCTCGGAGGACCATCTACAAAAATGACATTGTTAAACTGATCATCTTCCCAGGTCAAGAAAACAAGGCAGGAGTTCCCGTCATGGCTCAGTGGTTAACGAATCCGACTAGGAACCATGAGGTTGTGGGTTCGATCCCTGGCCTTGCTCAGTGGGTTAAGGATCTGGCGTTGCCGTGAGCTGTGGTGTAGGCTGCAGACATGGCTCGGATCCCGCGTTGCTGTGGCTGTGGCGAAGGCCGGCGGCTACAGCTCCTGTTAGACCCCTAGCCTGGGAACCTCCACATGCCGCAGGTGCGGCTCTAGATAAGGCAAAAAGA
>PVHT021183699.1:48476090-48515163 GCA_004024745.2 Catagonus wagneri
GAAAACAAGGCAGCGCAGGAAAAGCATGATGGGGGCGGGGGAGGGGGGGTTAGCAAGAACACCGCCAAGGAAACTCAAGGAAGGGAGGAAAAGAAAGGTTATTCGTCCTCTTCAAAGATGCTTCCTGCTACTGATCTGATGATATGCAAGACTTTCCAAGTATCAGACAGCCAGTGTGTCTCACTGTTTCTTTCTAATGTGGCACTCATACTCAAGAAAGGCACTCTCGGAGTTCCGGTGGTAGCTCAGCGGTAATGAACCTGACTAGCATCCGTGAGGATGCAGGTTCAATCCCTGGCCTCATTCAGTGGGTAAGGATCTAGGGTCGCCATGAGCTGTGGGTCACAGATGTGGCTTGGATCGGGCGTTGCTGTGGCTGTGGTATAGGCTACAGAGCTGCAGCTCCGATTCCAACCCAGCCTGGGAACTTCCATATGCATACCTGCAGCCCTAAAAAGACAAAAAAAAAAAAAGAAGAGGAAGAGGAAGAGGAGGAAGAGGAGGAAGAGGAGGAGGAGGAGGAGGAGGAAGAAGAAGAAGAAGGAAGAAAGGCACTCTTGAAATACCTGGAAAAGAAGTCTCTCTCTCTCTCTCTCTCTCTCTCTATATATATATACACACACACATATATGTATATATATGCACATATATATTATTTTTTTAATTTTATTAAAGTATAGTTGATTTACAATATTGTGATAATTGCTGCTGCACAGCAAAGTGTTTCATTTATACAAATATACATTCTTTTTCATATTCTTTTCCATTACAGTTTATCACAAGATATTGACTATAGTTCCCTGTGCTATACAGTAGGACCTTGTTGTTTTTCCATCCTATATATACTAGCCTGCATCTGCTAATCCCAAACTCCCAATCCTTCCCTCCCCCACCACCTCCCCTTTGGCAACCACAAGTCTGTAATCTATGTCTGTGAGTCTGTTTCCATTTCGTAGACAAGTTCATTTGTGTTGTCTTTTAGATTCCATGTATGAGTGATATCACATGGTATTTGTCTCTCTGTCTGACTGACTTTGCTTAGTGTGAGAATCTCTAGGTCCATCCATGCATCCATGTTGCTGCAAATGGCATTATTTCATTCTTTGTTTTTTTGTCTTTTCGCCTTTTCCTAGGGCTGCACTCGCAGCATATGGAGGCTCCCAGGCCAGGGGTCTAATTGGAGCTGTAGCCACCGGCCTAAGCCACAGCCACAGCAACGCGGGATCCGAGCCGCGTCTGCAACCTTCACCACAGCTCACGGCAACGCCGGATCCTTAACCCACTGAGCAAGGCCAGGGATCGAACCCGGAACCTCATGGTTCCTAGTCGGATTCGTTAACTACTGAGCCACGACGGGAACTCTGACATCATTTCATTTTTGAAAAAAAAAAAAAATTCTCTTTTTGTCCAGAGTGGGACAGATTTTGCAAACGGTCCACCTAGACCCAATGTCACATTTTACCCAGCCAATCAAAAGTGAATTAGCTGACAATGTATCATTCCAAAACAATGATTCTCAATTGGGGTTTATATCACCCTCTCAAGGGACATGTGGCAATATCTGAAGACATTTTTGGTGGCACTAGAAGAATGCTGCTAGCATGGAAGGGGTAGAGGCCAAGGATATTACTAAACACCCTACATTACACAGACCTCCCACAACAGGAAGTGTCCAGCCTAATATGTCTAGAGTGTCAAGGTCAGGAAATGCTGTTGTAAAGAAAACGTTTTTGTTGCTTTCACTCACTGAGAGCGCTTTCCTCAGGAGGATATACTTTATAACTCAAAACTCTTCACTAACTCCAGCAGGTCCCAGCAAGAAGTCTGAAAAATAGGCAAGTATTTATTTACTTCCTACTTTTAAAAAATATGACACTTAGTGGGAGCTCCCTGGTGGCTTAGCAGATTAGGGATCTGGCATTGTCATTGCTATGGCTCTGGTTACTGCTGTGGCACAGGTCTGATACCTGCCCTGGGCACTCCTGCATGCCACAGATATAGCCACTCAGATTAACAACAAGGTCCTACTGTACAACACAGAGAACTATATTCAATGTCCAGCAATAAACCACCATGGAAAAGAATATGAAGAAGAATACGTGTGTGTGTGTGTGTGTGTGTGTGTGTGTGTGTGTGTGTGTGTGTGTGTGTAACTGAATCATGCTGTGTAGCAGAGATTAACACGATATTGCAAATCAAGTATATTTCAATAAAATAATTTGTTTAAAATGACACTTGAAGAACACATATGATTGTGGCTGTTAGCAGAATTCACTTTTTTTTTTTAATTTTTGTCTTATTGCCTTTTCTAGGGCCACATTCGCAGCATACGGAGGTTCCCAGGCCAGGGGTCCAATCGGAGCTGTAGCCACCAGCCTACACCACAGCCACAGCAACGTGGGATGCGAGCCATGTCTGCAACCTACACCACAGCTCGCAGCAACGCTGGATCCTTAACCCACTGAGCGAGGCCAGGGATCGAACACGCAATCTCATGGTTCCTAGTTGGATTCCTTAACCACTGAGCCACGACGGGAACTCCCAGAATTCACATTTTAAATCCAACTAACATTTGTGAGCTTTTCTTACACATGACCTCATAGCTATATATGCCTTACTATAGCCGGACGAAAGGAGAAGTGTCATGCCCATTTGTCCATTGTGAAGAAAAGAAAACTCAGCTTGAGGGAAATAAAGCGATTTGTCTGGATTTTCCCAAAGGGTGCACAGGGGAGCTGGGAACTGAATCCTCCCCCTAATTGCAGCGTTCTTGCTCTGACAACAATGATGCTCTCTTCCCGGATAGTTTTATAAACATGAAACTGAGCTGCAATAATTGTAACCATGCTCAGCAGCACCAAACATTCACAGATATTATAAGCCCACACAAGTCTCAGTAGCCTTACCAGTAAAATGGGGTCATGTTATGAGGAGCAAATGAAATAATGCCCATTTGTGTGCACTTAGCACAAAAAAGGCTCTTGGAAGAACAAGCAGCTGCTATTGTTACTCCTACTGGTAGGATCCCAGAACAAGTGTGTAATTATAGCAGAATAATATTTGAATAACTAAATGTTAGGGGAGAAGAGCCACCACAAAGAACATCTGAATATCCTCTATAAATACCATACCCAGTAAAACAGTCTTATCTTTGCATTTAAAAGGAAAGTGATTAGGTAACACAGAGCCAAAATGGAGATAATTGTTTTGTGACTGGTGTGGCACTGATATTAAAACTCAAGCCCTGATTCAAATTAGCCTGGATTCAAATCTTGACTCTAAAGACAGGGAAGCAACCTATTTGCCTATGGACAGATGAATGAATATGAAGATGAGGTACATATACACAATGGAATATTACACAGCCATTAAAAATTAAGAATGAAAATAATGCCATTTGCAACGACATGGATGGACCTATAGATAATCACACTAAGTGGAGTAAGTCAGAAAGATAAAGACAAATACCACATGGTATCACTTATATGTGGAATCTAAAAGATGACACAAATGAACATATCTACAAAACAGAAAGGGTCTCACAGATGTAGATAGCAGACTTGTGGTTGCCAAGGGGCAGGAGATGGGGGAGGGAATGATTGGGAGTTTGAGATTAGCAGATGCAAACTAATACATACAGAATGGATAACAGCAAGGTTCTACTGTATAGCACAGGGAACTATAGTCAAATCTTATGATAAACCATTAATGTAAGAGTTACCATCGTGGTTTAGCACGAAACCAACTAGCATCCATGAGGATGTGGGTTCGATCCCTGGCCTTGCTCAGTGGGTAAGGATCCAGCGTTGCCATGAGCTGTGGTGTAGGTCACAGATGCGGCTCAGATTCTTCATTGCTGTGGCTGTGGTGAAGGCCTGCAGCTACAACTCCGATTAGACCCCTAGCCTGGGAACCTCCATATGCTGTGGGTGCTGTTCTAAAAAGACCAAAAAAGGAAAAAAAAACAAAGAAAAGAAAAAAAAGTGCAGACACATATTTATCTAACTGAACCACTTTTCTGTACAGTAGAAATTAACACAACATTGTCAACTGATGAGACGTCAGTAAAATAAACTTTGAAAAACATTTTGGCTCTGCCGCTTTCTAGCTCTGACCAACAGAAAGTTACATAACCTGGGTAACGTTCACTTTCCTTGGCAAAACTGGACATTACAGCAGTCCTTCCCTCAGAGAATTGCTTTGAAATTCAAATGATACAATGTATGTCAAACTCTTAACACAGGGTCTGGCACACTGTACCCGTAGAATAAATGTTAATCATCACTACTGAAGCTTCTTGTTATCATCATCAGCACCACCACCATAAGGCCCAGCCTGAGGCCGAACTCACAGTAAATGTCAGCTGATTCACAATCACTAACATTTAATAACTGTTTACTCTGTGCCAGACACCATACTATTACTATCCCCTTTGAAAAAGGAAGGAACTGGGCACCAGAGAGGTTAAGAAACCTATCCAAAGTCACAGAGCTAGCAAGTAGCAGAGCTAAAATTAGAACACAGAGCATCAGGCTTCAAAGCCTATGTCCTTAGTGACCCAACAACACTGTCTTATAAGGGAAGATGAGTGAAAGAGAGGGAGGGTGGGAAATTTCTCTTAAGTGTAAAATCTCAACATAGGAGATTCATCTCAAAACCAGGAAAAGAAACTTCACGCTTGAGCTGAACTGTCAGAGGGGAGTTTCTTAGAAACAGGTCTTTGGAATAAGAGGTAGAGTCAGGTAGGAAACTGCCTTTGAGTGCAGTGAGCTTGTTTGTCATTTTAAGCATATTTACAGTATATAGACAGATGACTTAAAGAGAGAATTAGAGATCCTTGAAACAGGCAGAAATTTAAGAAGGAAAGGATGCAGTCTTTCCACATGACAGATGAAGCAAAGTAACATATGTTCTTTAGGAGTTCCTGTTATGGTACAGTGGAAATGAATCCGACTAGGAACCATGAGATTGCAGGTTTGATCCCTGGCCTCATGCAGTGGGTTACGGATCCAGCATTGCTGTGGGTTGTGGAGTGGGTGGCAGATGAAGCTCAGATCCCGAGTTGCTATCGCTGTGGTATAGGCCAGTGGCTGTAGCTCTGATCTGATACGTAGACTGGGAACCTCCACATGCTGCAAGTGAGGCCCTAAAAAGTAAAACAAAACAAAAACAAAAACAAAAAAACAAAAAACAAAATATATGGCCTTTAAAACCTCCAACTGAGGGAGTTCCCATCATGGCTTAGCAGGTTAAGAACCCAACTACTATCCATGAGGATGAGGGTTTGATCCCTGACCTCGCTCAGTAGGCTAATAAGGACACAGCATTGCCGTCAACTGTGGTGTAGGTTCCAAAGATGCCTTGGATCCGGTGTTGCTATAGCTGTGGCTGTGGTGTAGGCCAGCAGCTGATGCTCCAATTTGACCCATGGCCTGGGAACTTCCATATACTGCAGGTGCAGACACAAAAAAGAAAAGAAAAAAAAAGAAAAAGAAAAAAAAACTCATCTTGACTCTCACCAGGCAAGTCCAATTAATTCCACAGTTTCCCAGAGACGGAGAAGGCAAAAGATGGGCTATTAGGGGGTAAATCAGCTTTCAGACATCATAAGGTACAAGCTATACAACTTCCCCATCTGATTACCAACTAAATTCCAAGGAATGATTCTCTGATATGAAATGACAACAGGAAACCCCTCCAAAGCCAGAGGATGCAAATGGAGTCAAATGAAGAACTCTCAGACATTTTTATGAAGAATAAATCATATTTCCAAAAGACCTAAGCGTAGTCCTGTCAAGTAAGGTCCCCACAAACTACAAAATACCAAATCCCAACATTGTTAAGCCATTTCCTATAGCAATTATGTGAGCTTTCATTCCTAACTCCTCAAAATGCTTTTACGTCTGTCTCTTTTCAATAGTGGCAAAGACACTGAGGTTCAGAGCAGAGAATCGCTATGCTTCCAACAAGCCACAAACTGAATGCACAATGCCGCAAAAGACGCCTTGATTCTGTCGGCCAGCCTACTCCTTATTAATCAGCCGAGAATGAGGCTGGAATGCACAATTTTGTGGTAATCACAGAAAACAGATGCCCGTGATGGCTGCAGGGATCACGGATGGGTTTTGCCTCAGGACCACTCAGTAGGGAATGTGATCTGTTCCATCTCTACTGCATCCTTCAAGGGCTGGTAGGTTTCCAAGCGTTGGCAAAAACAAGCTGGGTGGAGGGGATGGGGCTGCAAGAAACATGAAATGGTTTGGACACAAGGAAGAGCTGCACTTCCCAGCTTCATGCATGTCCATTCACGAGGACATAAAACAAGGACTGTTCGCCCTTCAGGATGCAAGCCTCACTAGAACAGATTGCGATACGAATCCAGAGTTTCAGGAGGCTGACAGGGCAGTGGTGCGAAGTGCTTCCTGTTTTCGTTCTAGTAATTCATTATCATGCAACCAGTGCTCATAATACCCCAGAACGACTGCACGGCAACAGGTAAAAGCCATTTTCAATGCCCGAGTCCTCTTAGCTGGCCATCCATAGACAACCACAGCTCAACTGGTTCTACTTTTTCCTCTCCCACAAAAACCACGCTGTGTCCCCGGAAGGGGCTTCTATCAGCAGCTCCTTGAAAGTCCATTTCTCTCTTTTCCAAAGCAGAAATTTTGTACAGAAGTTCCCATTATGGCTCAGTGGAAATGAATCCAACTAGGAACCATGAGGTTGCGGGTTGGATTCCTGGCTTTGCTCAGTGGGTTAAGGATCCGGCGTTGCCGTCAGCTGTGGTGTAGGCTGCAGACGCGGCTTGGATCTTGAGTTGCTGTGACTGTGGCTGTGGCTGGCAGCTGTAGCTCTGATTAGACCCTTAGCCTGGGAACCTCCATATGCCACGGGTGTGGCCCTAAAAAGAAAAAAAAAAGAAAAAGAAAGAAATTTTGAACAGTTGTCTGCAGACATCTGTGATGATGCAAAAGAGATGTTTGCCGAAAAGGGGACTCTCAGAGCACCTATTCATGCTCCAAAAACTAGCCTCTCTTAGGAATCTCACTACTGTGCAGCAGATGGACAATGAGGTATAGAGAGTGAGAGGGGGGAAAAAAAAAACAAAAAACAGGAAGCAAGAATACACAGCTCTCAGAAAGACACCATCATTATTCTACTTTATAATAATCCCAAGCAAGTAGCAAACGACTCATTGTTCATTTATTCATTCCCTGGAGAATCATAAGCAGACTCTGGGAAGTAGAAATGTTATCAGTAACAATAATGACTCTTTTTATTCCTTTGGTTACATTTTGTGTGGTGTCTTTATTTAGGGGCAGCCCCTTGGCTAAGTGCTTTACAAGTTTTCCTCTTGTCATCCTTATACCCATCCACTGAAGTAGATACCACTGGTTCCTTCCATTTTACCAAAGAGGAAACTGAGATTCTGAGAGGCTAAATAGCTCACCTATAGTCACACAGCTAGGAAGTGGCCTGAAGCAGATTTAAACACTGGTCTGCACTTAGAACAATACACAGGGTAGTGTTCTCCGTATGGTATTCATCTAGGCTTCACGCCACACCTCCAGGACGGGGTGTAAATGCAGGCTTAAGTGTATATCCAGAGAGATTCATTGCAATGCAATGCCCCAAAATGAAAATATCTATTCCCCAAAGCAGTGCTGGTTCAATAAACTATGGTGAAGCCATACAACGTAATATATGCAGTCGTTACCAAGGAAAACACAGAGCGAAGTGAGGGGATGTTGGCAGCATAGACAGAGCACTCATTACTTGTCAAGCATCTTCATCTATCAGCTCATTTAATCTTCACAACCATTCTGGAAATCTGAGGCACAGAGAATCAAAACATCTCATCCTGTCACATGCATACTAAGTGCAAGATCTGGGGGTCCAATCCAAGCCATCTGACTTCAGAGTCTACATTTTTAAGAAATAACCTACACAATTCCTTGTTGGGAATGTATACATATTCCACATGCGTACGTACACACACACACACAGACACACACACACACACACACTTAAAAAAAAAAAAAACCACCTGATTGTTAACAAAGTTTATAGTTGGGTATTAAGATAGGTTTCCTTCCTATTTTTTTTTGGGGGGGGGTCTTTTTACGGCCTCATCTAAGCGAGACCAGGGATCAAACCCGTATCCTCATGGATACTAGCTGAGCTCTTTACTGCTAAGCCACAACAGGAACTCCCTTTGCCCTTTTATAATAAACATGAAACACTTAATACAGTTAGCAGTTAGAGGTATTTCTAGCCCCACCCCACAATGTAGATGTCAAATGGTATGAAACTGAATTATCGAGAGATCCTCAGGCAAACATCCAGTGCAAGCCAATACAGCATTACTTGTTGTTGTGATTCATTCTCTCTCTGCTTCTCCCCCTCCCTCCAAATGGAAAGGAAAATGTGGGAGCTGGTGCTGTGGCGAAACAGGTTAAGGATCTGGCATTGCCGCCGCAGTGGAGCGGGTTCAGTCTCTCGCCCAGCATAGTGGGTTAAGGATCCAGCATTGCTGCAGCTACACTGTAGGTCACAGATGCGGTGCAGATTGATCCCTGGCCCTGGAACTTCCAGTTGTGGCCAAATAAACATTTTTTAAATGGAAAGGAAAACACCAGTGTCTAGTTCTGACTTTGCAAGCGTTGCTGATAGATATTCTACTTGACTACCTTTGCTAAGTTTTCAAATCAACAAACATTTTACAACAAGAAAGGAAATGCCAGTTTTATTTAATTTGGTTCTTCATTTCTTACTTTGAAATCAAAGTTCAGTTTACACCGAAGTTTTAAAAAGTCCTAACAGGTCAGGCTTTGCAGAAAGAGCATCTAACTCGACAAAACACTTACAGAGGAAAAACTCATCAGAAGCCCTGTATTTTGCAGACCACAGATAGCTACCATAAATCAGTTTCATCTTTTTTCAAAAACACTCTTTTTAAGACATGGTGAGAAAAATATAGTGTCATTTAATGTGACCTTTTAAAAAGGAATTTCAGAAATTTATTTGTTTCTGGGATAAACACAGCTGTGTGTGCACACACAGGTTCGGTGTATGCCTAGGGCCTGCTGATTTCTTCCAGATATTTAAAAACAGCACCTCGTGTTTTGCCCATTTTCATGTCTTTTTCACTTGACTCAAAGTGACATGGCAACAGACTGTGTATTATTTCCTTGGGATTTCCAGTGAGCCAAGAATATGGCAGAAAAATGTCTATTTCTTCTTTCATTGAAGCAATTATAGGAGGAGTTCCCGCTATGCCACCACAGGATCGGTGGCATCTCTGGAATGCTGGGACACAGGTTCGATCCTTGGCCTAGCACTGTGGGTTACAGATCCAGCATTGCCACAGCTGTGGCTAGGATCTGATCCCTGGCCCGGTAACTTCTTATGCCGTCAGATGAATGAATGAATGAATAAGAAATTACAGGAACTAAATTAAGTCAACCTAAAAGTGACATAGGTTTTCACAGGGGCAGTGTCCCTCCCATCACAATGCATACTTTCCACCATGGAGTCAATGGACGGTCCTCACTGTGGTATCCTCTGTTCTATAGAATTTAACAGCTAGCATCTCAGTAGCATCATCTGACTTAACCTATTCTATTTAAAAAGCATAATATATGGAGTTCCCGTCGTGGCTCAGTGGTTAACCAATCTGACTAGGAGCCATGAGGTTGCGGGTTCAATCCCTGGCCTTGCTCGGTGGGTTAAAGATCTGGCGTTGCTGTGGCTGTGGTGTAGGCTGGCGGCTACAGCTCTGATTAGACCTCTAGTCTGGGAACGTCCATATGCTGCGAGTACAGCCCTACAAAAGTCAAAAAGACAAAAAAAAAAAAGAAAAAAGTATAATATATGAAATCAACATCAACAGAATAAAAATCTCTGGCAAACACAATGAACCCCATTTATAGGCCTAGAGTTAGAAATGAACTGAACCCAAAGGGAAATGCTACACAACCTATAACAAGATTGCCATTAGTGGGCTGACTTTTTATTTAGGGCCAAGTGTTTGGTTCTCATTCAATAACTGGGCATGGCAGTGACAAGTACAAAGGTACTAATATTTGAGTGCTGCAAAGCCCAAGAGTCTCCTTAGTGTTCTTAATAACCTTAGAAAGTGTGTATTATTAACTCTATTTTTACCTAATCAGAAAAGTAAGTTTTAAAATATTCAAGGAATTGACCCAAAGTCATTCCATTAGAGAGCTGGAAAAGATAGGATTCAAGCCCAGGATAGCCTAACACTAAAAATCCACTAAGCTAGAGTGCCTTTTCTCCATCTTTATGTTGCCTTGAAAAGTGGTCTAGAGAAGCTGTGAGACCAGCCTTTAGAAAGAGTCAACCAGAGTCTGTAGAGCCTTTTGGAATTAATTTTGAATCACTGACTGGGGAATGCCAATGATTCCTTTCCTACGGAGTCAATTCTTTTTTTAAAATTAAATTTTTTAGAGTTGATTTACAATATCCTGTTAGTATCTGGCATTCAGGCATAGAGCAGAGCAATTCAATTATTTATATATATGTATAAATATACATGTATGTATATATACATATATCTGAAAAGTGTGGTGCGTGTGTGTGTATAAAATATTCTTTTTCGGAATCTTTTTCTGTATAGGTTATAATAAAATACTGAGTAGGAGTTCCTGTTGTGGCGCAGCGGTTAACGAATCCGACTAGGAACCATGAGGTTGTGGGTTCGATCCCTGGCCTTGCTCAGTGGGTTAATGATCCGGTGTTGCTGTGGCTGTGGTGCAGGCCAGCAGCTGTAGCTCCAATTCAACCCCTAGCCTGGGAACCTCCATATGAAGCAGGTGTGGCCCTAAAAAGCAAAAAAAAAAAGAAAAAAAAACTGAGTACAGTTTCCTGTGGTATACAGTAGGTCCTTGTTGGTTATCTATTTTTTATATAATAGCATGTATATGTTAATCCCAACCTCATACGAAATCAATGGACAATCTTCAACATGGGTTGACATTCTCAGATTTTGTGTCCTTCTCAAACTTGCATCTAAGCAAGGTAATGATGCTTCCTATACAATACATACATTTCTGCAAAATCTGCCTAACTTGTTAATATGTACACTACCCTACTTAATATAACCAAAATATCTGCCGCCCTTAACTAAACAATGTGATTTGACCATCCCAACGTGTAGTCCCATCTGCGGCTTTGTTCTCACTACCTATTAAATTGAGATAAAAAGGTAGGACTGAACTATGCCTAACACTTTCCTGCTTGTTTAATGAACAGCTACAGGTATTTGCATTTGCCTTTCCAATATACTTAGTACTAATTAAACTTCACAGATTTATCACAGCTCTTCTTAAAAGGTACAGCACAAGTTAACAAATCGATCCTCAAAAAAAACATCATTTGGGCAAATGGGAAGTATGTCTCAAGTCAGAAGTAGGGATTTTAATGACTTTGGTGGTATTCAATGGAATACATGATCTCCAAGAAGGCAAAAGTCCTGCTCTAGCGGGCAAGAGAATAGCACCCCCCCTCCCGTCCTTAGGAGATACAATCCAAGATGCTTGGAGAATGCCAGAAACTGCAGAAAGTACCAAACCCTATACATACTATGTTTTTTTCCCCTAGACATATGAACCTATGGTACACCCTACAGCTACTATGTTTTCACCTAGACACATATACCTATGAAAATGGTTAATTATACATTAGGCACAGTAAGAGATCAACAACAATAGCTAATAAGAAAATGGAACAATAACACTACACTGTAATTAAAGTTATGTGAACGGAGTCTCTCAAGATATCTCAATGTACAAATTTGTGCCTTTTCCATCTGGACCAAGTACTTATCACATACTGGGGCCATAACCTTTGCAGTTTGCGATGCAATAAGAAAATGAGCACAAATTTCTTTTTCCTTCTTCAGGATTTCACAGAGAGGAGATTCCTTCTTACGGTAGATCTTAGCAACCTCTGTGTACAATTTTTTTTCCTTTCCTCATTAAGTCAAGACCTTTCACCTTTTCACCTGAAGGAAGAACGTCACGGCTTCTCTTTGGCAGACCTGAACTGCCAGCATCGCTCCTCTTGCACTGTGAGGTCAGCATTAAGTAAAATAAAGGTCATGTGACCACGAACCCTGGGAGACAGAGTGGATCTGATAATGAGACACAGCACAAAGGGATGATGCACGTCTGGGCAGGAAAGCAGGCGATTTCATCACGCTACTCAGAATAGCACACCGTTTAAAACTTATGAATTGTTTATTTCTGGAAATTTCCATTTAATATTTTTAGACCATGGTGGACCAGGTAAATGAAACCATGGATAAGAGGGGACCTAGGGTAGTGAGAATACACCCAAGTTACTGCCATCCATTCTGGCTGCCACATTTAAAGAAGGGTATCCAAAAACCCAGCTGTGTCCAAAGCAAACGTGAATGACAGGAATTTGAAGCCAGGCTGAAAAGGATTCTACGGTTGCCTCAAGCAGTAAAACATTAGGTACACATCTAAAACAATGTTCCTTAAATTAGGTCAAAACATGAGTTCACTAGGATACATCACCAAAAAAAAAAAAAAAAAAATTCTCTTGTGGTGCAGCGGGTTAAGGATCCGGTTCTGTCACTGTTGTGGCACAGGTTCAATCCCTGGCCCAGAACTTCCACATGATGCAGGCTTGGCCAAAAAAAGAAAAAAGAAAATAAGAAAGAGGGAAGGGCCTTATAGTCAAACTGTTGGAAATAATATGATACACATCATATCTTCCTAATGGAGTTTTGAAAAAAAAACAATAACTTCTAAACATGTTCTAAAAGAATATGTTTAAGGAATAGATGCTAAGGATTTCTTTTTCCACATGGCCTAAACATCAATGATCTAATCCCGGTTACACCAGAGCTGATAATTATAGCAAGAGCTTCAAGACATTGAAAAAGACAAACTGGTGATCTCTTGATTAAACGGCAAGTGTGGGGAATGTGACCTGCTGAATGGAAAGGAAATCTTCACCCCAGCCACTACTGTGATGGAGCGACGGAAAGCACACTAGCCTTGGGGTAAAGATGCCTGGGTTCTGGTCCTAACTCAGCCGGGAGCAGACCACCACCTTAGGCCACCCTCCTCTGGGAGGGTCTGCTTGTCTCTGTTCTCTTCCGTGTACTTAGTCTAGGTCACATCTAGCAGGGCTGGCAGAATCACAGCACGCAAAATGAACCAGCACACGTGTTCTGTGTGTTCCTGACCCCTGTGTGATTCCAAAATTCTATAACATTTCTTCCAGATTCAAAACACAGAGGCTTTCTTTTTGGTTCTTTTGGTTTGCTTGTTTTTGGAGGTTTTTGTATGTTTCATTTCTGTCTTTAGGACCATACCTGTGGCATACAGAAGTTCCCAGGCTAGGGGTCCAATTGGAGCTGCAGCTGCCGGCTGACGCCACAGTCACAGCCACACCAGATCTAAGCTGCATCTGCAACCTATGCCACCTCTCATGGCAATGCCAGACCCTTAACCCACTGAGGGAGGTCAGGGATCAAACCCACATCCTAACGGACAATGTGTAGGGTTCTTAACCTGCTGAGCCACAAGGGGAACTCTTGTTTGTTTTTTAATAAAGACTCTCCCCAAAGGATTTTCAAAATCCCCATCATTCTAAATACTAGCGAATATTTTTATGGCATTGAGAAAGTGCAAAGGCATCCACTTCCTTCAAGGAAAGGATGCCCCAGAATTAAATTCTGACACTAGAATTAGGCAAGCATCCTCTTCCCACTGGAAGTCCTTTAAACAAACTGCAGAAAAAATTATTGAAGGCCATTGGTTCCACCATCTCCAATTCAAGACCTGGTAAAACAAAGGTCACTTGCCTCAATTAAGTTTTGTAATCATCTTTTTGCTTACAAAAACTACTGAAGTCAAACAGCAGAGTTAGAATGTGTTCTGAAAAACTAATCACTCCTGCAGGGTTCACATAATAGAGCCAGCTGTGGGGTGGAATGACTTTATTCACATCTATTAAATAAATGACAAAGACAAAATGCAGCAGCAGAGGCCCATTTTTTTCCGGTTAAGGCAGAGCACACAAGAGTATGGGTCTGAAACTTCCTAGAATTTAATTTTTAATATCTTTGCTCTAGACAACTCCACAGTAGCAATGCTTTAAAGAAATCACTATCTTTTAGAAAAACATGTTTTTAAAAGATTAAAAACTATACCGCACAAAATAATATGTTCCTCTTTAAACTCCAGGGACAAGGCACATTTTTCTAGTGCATCTTACTATAGCCCACTGGGATTCTGAAAAAGCATACATACCCTAACTCTTTGCTAAGACTGAGTGAAATGTAAAACTAGCAAATAGCATCTTGATAAATTAAATCAAAGTATTCAGTTTTAAAGTCAACTCCTCAGAAGAAGCAGTGCCTTGAAAAAAATTTTTGTCAAAACCTGAATATTTGCATTCTCATCTAAGAAATAGGAAAATATTCTTTAAAAGACGTCCTTTTTTTTTTTCTGATGACAAAAGGAACACAAGTAACCAAGGCCAAATGATTACCTAAGCGTACATAATCCTAAAGAATGTGTGTATTTAGGGATTGTTTGATGATCTCTTTACAAATATGGGCTCAGGCTGTACTGGGCCTGGGTTTTGCTGCTCAAAGTACATCAGCACCACAGGAAGTTTATTAAAAATACACAAGGGCAGGCACCACCTCAGGTACCAGCTGCATTTTAAGGATATTCAAGGGGATCTGAATACAAATGAAAGCTGAAGAAGCCCTGGGCTAGAAGATGATTATAAAGCATCATTCTCCATTATGCTTTGGAAAAATGATCCAGATCTGGGTGCCGATAACACATATCTCTGGACAACAAGGAAATACACACATATTCTGGGTTTTTTTTGTTTCTTTTTAATTTTTTTGTCTTTTTGTCTTTTCAGGGCCGCACCCACGGCATATGGAGGTTCCCAGGCTAGGGGTCTAACAGGAGCTGTAGCCGCCAGCCTACGCCACAGCCACAGCAACGCGGGATCCGAGCCGCGTCTGCAACCTACACCACAGCTCATGGCAATGCCAGAACCTTAACCCACTGAGCGATGCCCGGGATTGAACCCACAACCTCATGGTTCCTAGTCAGATTCATTAACCTCTGAGCCACGATGGGAACTGCCACATATTTTGTTTTAAATGTGTAGTTATCATCTCTATATAAGAGTGCCTTTAAAATAGTGTGATCTGATTTTTTACAGCAGATCCATAAATGATAATAGTATGTCTTATTTACGGGAAAAAAACCAAAAAGATCAATGTAAAAACCCATTTTAGAACCACTGCAAGCAGTTATCTAATCTCTTTCTCCATCTCATTTTATCTTGGGGCAATAAATTAGCAGAATGAGGTGAAAAGGCTCCTTCAAGTTCAGGTTCAGAGGGGCGGGGGATGGAGTCAGGGAGGTCATTTGGGAACCCCGGGTCGCGTTACTTCTCCAATAGAGTAGCTCAAACATCACGGATGAGACGGCGTCTCCTGCCACAACCTCTAATGAAAGTCACCGCGTCCAACAGAGTCCTTGGGCAAGGACGTTCCTGTCCAAAATTCACCAGTTAAAGTCTCAGCTGGCAGATCTATGAGCCACCTGGGAGACTGCCATCTTGGGCCCTAGACACTATTCTAGCTCTGACACACCTTATTAGTGAGAAGCAAGGGCAGGTGAGGGACACAGGAAAACACATCAGAGTGCAAACTGCTCTCTGCCTAGATCACAGGCTTGTTCGAATCCCCTGGTTGCAGAAATGCATCCACTAGGACAAGCGCTTTGAGGTCATCAGCTTCTCCCAGGGACTCTCTACCTGCTTCCAGTTCTAAAGAAGATGCCTCCTGGAACCCTGGAACCCAGATTCCCCACTCTTATATCAAAACTGGCCGAGCACCATTAGTAGTGTGTAAATACCAGTACGTATTCATCTCCGCCCCTTTAGTTACCCTAGGACATTACTTAGTCAATTTAATCCCCAATCCGTCTTGCCAGGTGAAGGAGGAAAAAAAAAGAAGCTGGGAGAAAGCCTGCTGGTCAATCCATGTTCTGAGCATGTGCATCATCCCTTCACAGAGACAAGTCATTCCACGTGCTTCAGTTCCAATGAGTAAAAGACACCTGTTTGCCTCGAGAGTTTCTCAAAGTGGGGTTCACTTCACACGGAGAGTTGGAAGAGTTATGGAAGATGCTTTTAAAAAGTAATGAGCATTCAAAAAAATATCAGTGGTTTGAAAATAGTTTGTTTTCTTAAGTTATTTTATTTGTAAGGAAGTCCATTTGTGGAGTATGATTAAGCAAACATCAGCATAGGTGAATGAGGAATAAAATAAATCCTAAAGGTGGTTGGTTCTCAACCTTTTGAGGAGACAGAGCAGAGATTTCACCGTAAGTTACAAGGAAAGTTTTATAACTACTTAGTGTAAAACCATGATTGCCATATTACACATCTGCATTTTTTTAAACAGGCTATCAAAATGAGATAAACCAGCCTTCCTCAAATAAGGAGGGTAATACTTATTTACTAGTAACTTGTATTGTTTTATTTTCTGCTAGCATTCCAGGGGAAATAAGTTAGAATAAACACCAAAGTTTTAAGCAATTTTGATAAAATGTTAAAACTTAATGGACTTGACTTTTTGTTCAATAAGGCTATCTTTATTTTACTCTACACCCCAGCCTAAAACCATGAATCCTCAGTGCTGCCTGGAACACACTGAGAACCAGGGGCCAGATGGAGTCTGAAGTCCATTTTATGTAAGACCTTAATTTATGGTTGTGAATGTTTAAGGGAAAAAAACAAGGCCATTTTATAAAAAGTTATAAACAAAGAAATTAAATAAATCTGATCCAAATAAATCTGACTCCTTCCCTACAGCAGTCGATTTCTTCTTTCCTTATCAAAATGGAGACTCTATGATTCTCTACTCAAAAGTCTGCCACGAGTACTTGCCAGGCTCTGGGGAAAACCCATTCTTTCCTGGTCCTTCTGCCCAGATTCCATGGGACTCAGGCAGGGACCATGGGACCCTGTCATTCTAGCCACAGGAGTGGATATGGGACCGTGGGCCACCACCCTGATGTAAGTAAGCATGGGACCCAGCTGAGCAAACTGGGCTTTATTCAGAAAATGATAATGACACTAGAAGGGAGCAGCACCTCCTTCTTGGGATCACAGGTGTGGGAAAGAAGTAAGCCTGGAGCTGTTGTGTACAGAACCCCTTCCTGAGATTAAAGCAAACACGGGGGACATGAACACAGAGCAGGAGAAAGTGTCGCAAACCAGGAAGCTCACAAACTTCAGAGGAACTAGGGGTGGCATTTGAAAATCAGTGTGTGTTTGGTATAAGACATGTTTTCACCTCGTTGTGTGACCCAGCTCCTGATGACTGAACAGAATGGTGAGGATTTCTCATCTTTAAGGATGATAGAAAAGATGCCCAGAAAGCAGGAAACAACATGAGAATGGAGGGAAGGGAAACAGTGTGAGCGAGTGGAAAGTGGAAGGTTCTGAGCACTGGGGAAGTGGGTTAAGATCCAGACTGCCTCAGACCAGGCACTGCCTTCTTACTTTAAAAAAAAAAGAAAAAAAAGTTATTTCATTTTTCAAGCCTTATTTTCCTCATCTGTTAAGACATAGATAAAATCAGGGAGTTCCCACTGTGGCTCAGTGGTAATGAATCCAACTAGGATCCACAAGGACACGGGTTTGATCCCTGACCTCACTCAGTGGGTTAAGGATCCAGCGCTGCCGTGAGCTGTGGTGTAGGTCACAGATACAACTGGGATCCTGCGTTGCCGTGGCTGTGGCGAAGGCCGGCAGCTACAGCTCTGATTCAACCCCTAACCTGGGAACCTCCATATGCCGCAGGTGTGGTCCTAAAAGGACAAAAAAAGAAAAGCGAGATAAATGAAATCCTATGAATGAAGTTTTCTGAAAAGTACTTGGCATAGAAGAGCCCTCCATTAATGTTAGTCATTACTACCTTTACCTCCATAAAATGCAAAGTTAAAGAAAAAACATGAACTCTCAAATTCCTTTTGACTCAGAATTCCTATGACCAAAAATTGATACACTAAAACAACAGCCAACACCTCCAAGAGATTAATGACCTAATGGGGGAGGAGAAGATCAATGGCCGATAAACTCAGAATATTCCCACCCCAGGTCTAAGCAACACTATTCTGATGTTTAAACTTGGCCACTGGCTTGGAACATTCCACAGACAGCGGTGCTGGTAGACGAGACTTGGAATTCTAAGTCACAATCACTTTTAAATGTGCTCTGTGACCAAGAAGTACCCAAGATTGCCTTCTGGAGAATACAGTCAACTCAGAAGGGAAATATGACTGTACTCTAATTTGCCTTTTGCAGGCCTCCGATCACCTTGACTAGGCTGGTTATGCCTTAATTATACTTAAGTCATTCATTTTAATGACATTTGTGTAATTAGATACAAAGATGAGAATTTTTATATCTCCTTGTACTTACCATTTAATAGGAATTACTTGTGGTTGCTGAACAAGTTACAAATTGGAATAATTCCTCACAAAGAACAAAAAGGAAGAAGAATTCAAAGGAAGAGAGGAAATTCTAAAGGAGAGGTTGGTTGCAGAAATTACACACCACAGAATCCCATAATGTAACCAACTCAATAATTAAGTGGCACGTGGACACTTGTTTTCATAGACTTAGATTCTCTAGCTAATAAGCTAATGTTAAAAATTGATATATGGAGTTCCTGGCCTAGCTCAGAGGAAATGAACCTGACTAGTATCCATGAGGACTCGGGTTCGACTGCTGGCCTAGCTCATGGGTCAAGGATCCGGAGTTGCTGTGAGCTGTGGTGTAGGTCGCACACGCGGCTCAGATTTGGCATTGCTGTGGCTATGGTGTAGGCCAGTAGCTGCAGTTCTGATTTGACTCCTAGCCTGGGAACTTCCATATGCCATGGGTGGGGTCCTAAAAAAAGCAAAAAAAAAAGCACAGATTGATATATAATAACATTTTACACTAACATTGGATAAAACATTTCATTGTTATTAATCTCTCTACTCATGATGTGTAATTCTGGCTGAATCAACCTTGTTTTTGACAAGCATAGAAGTCCTGAGCAGGGTGAAATACTGGATTATCATCTCTGACACTGCTTACAAAGGCACAGAAGATATTTATCAGACAACGTCATCGTTGCCACTACAATCTCCCTGTGATTTTTATCACCCATGAATTTATTGGAAATATGTTTGAAAAGAACACAATTTTTGTCCCACCATTGCTTCTGGAATAATTACCTTCTAAACTCCAAATCTGGGAGTTCCCGTTGTGGCTCAGTGGTTAACGAATCCGACTAAGAACCATGAGGTTGCAGGTTCGATCCCTGGCCTTGCTCAGTGGGTTAAGGATCCAGCGTTGCTGTGAGCTGTGGTGTATGTTGCAGGCGCGGCTCGGATCCCGCGTTGCTGTGGCTGTGGCGAAGGCCGGCGGCTACAGCTCCTGTTAGACCCCTAGCCTGGGAACCTCCATATGCTGCGGGTGCAGCCTAGATAAGGCAAAAAGACACACACACAAAAAAAGGTCCAAATCTGTCCTCTGTTTAAAATCTTCTTGGAGCAGAAGGTTCCTTCTTATTTCAAATACCCAGGTTTTGGTAGGAAAGGACTTATAATAAATACTCACATACTTTCTTCAAAAGCCCACCGGCAAGTGTCTCCTGAAAGCTCAGTGTCCCTCCAGCTCCTGTTCGCACAGCCTGCGGACACACTGCACACCCATTCCTAACCCTGACCTTCATCAGCTCCACTAAGCGAGAAAGCTCACTCAGAAGGTCTCTGGGGATGAACAACTACATGGAACTTTAAGATCACAAGTGATTTTAAGTAAGAGACAATCAAGAAACTCAAAGAGCCAAATGCAAAGGACCATGTGTCTGGGCCTAACAAGGGGTTCCCGGATGTGCTCCTGGCCTCAGGTAACAGGGCGACCATATGAAGAGTTAAAGTGTTTGGAACTAGATATGCCTGGATTTGATTTCTGCCTCTGCTACTGATTAGCTACATGAGTCAGTTACCTAAGACTTTCTAAGCTGTCTCCTCATCTACAAGTTCGGGATAAAACTATTACCATCATCACAGGTAGTAGTGAAAATTTAATGGAACAATATATACCAAGTTCATAATGCCTGGCATAGAGTACAAGTTCACTAACATTCTCTGTCATTTTTTATTTTATTTACTTACTTATTTATTTATTTTGTCTTTTTAGAGCTGCACCCGCGGCATATAGACGTTCCCAGGCTAGGGGTCTAACAGGAGCTGTAGCCGCAGGCCTTCGCCACAGCCACAGCAACGCGGGCTCCCAGCCGCGTCTGCAACCTTCATCACAGCTCAAGGCAACGCCGGATCCTTAACCCAATGAGCGAGGCCAGGGATCGAACCTGTGTCCTCATGGATATTAGTCGGGTTCATTAACCACTGAGCCATGACGGGAACTCCTTGCTGTCATTTTTATTATCATTCTTATCATCATGCAAAGGTCACATTAATCTCAAATGCAACTTTCTCATTCTAAGTTTTCTGAAACCTTGTAATACAATGAAGTTTGTCCTTCCTTCCCCCCAATACTACTGCTTACTTTGAGGAACAGCACTAGACATAACACAAAGCATCTTATAATAAAGAAAACATAGTCTATATATAAATAGATAAACCCAGAAAACATCTGCAATAATCTATACCAAGTGTTAACTGTGGTTACAAGAAATGGTAAGACTATAGGCCTTTTGAACAGCATTTTCCAATTGCTATTTGATGAGCATATATTACCTCTGAAATAAAGAAACGAAACAATTCGTTTCCGCAAAAAAATAAAATATAAACCACCGCTGTGTCCACAATCTAGATGAATGTATTACATGAATGCATTTTTTTGGTCACCCTTGCTACCCAGTTGGTAATTTTTATCAATTCCTTGAAATATAATTATTCAATCCTCTGTCTTCTCCATAAGTGGTACACAAAGAATAAATGAAATCAACGCAATATTCTGTATTATTTGCTGACTTGCTGCATGAAACACTGTGGCCATTAGACAGCTTTTTTTTTCATGGTTTGTAAATGTTTTACCTTCTATTAATTAGTTTTACCTTATATTAATTAAATCCTACTTTCAATTTTTTTAAAAAGCCACACAAACATTAATGTCAAAAAAAAGTTATGAGATGAATGAATGGAAGCTATATTTTCAAAAACTTTTTAAGGTCTCTGAGTCCCAGAAAACACAATTTTTTAAATGTTAATGCTTTTTCAAACACACACACACACACAGATTTCTTCATCAAACAAATTGAGTTATAAATTGGACATCAGTTTTGTAAAAGCTGATTTCTAAATTATAATGGAACACATCTGGGACGATTCTGACTCTCCTCTAATATTTGGTTTTCTTGGCAGCTGTAAGAAATCTCTGGGCAGACACACCGCTACAATAATTAATGCCAGCTTTCAGGCATCATAACAACAACAACAAAAAATGGTACCCCCTTCCTCCCAAATTAACCACGGATTTAATGTAAAACATGAATCCACGGGGCTTCTAACCTAGAGCAGCTGAAAGACATTTGTGTGACTCGTGAACGAAGAGTGATTTGATCTCTTCCATCAGACCTTTCCTGCATTTCAGCTACTCTCCTTGACACCAGTGTTGGTTGCTTCATTCATATCCAGGTGAGGTCTGTGCCCAGCAGTGTCCCTGGCTTCCACCACTGGTTCAACGAGGCTTTACCTTCTCCTTGCTCTTCATCTCTCCACAGCCCCTGAAGGGCACCCAGGGCTAGCACAGTGCCTGGAACAGAGCAGGTGCCCAACCGGAGGCTGGGGGTTGACAGAGTGGATGGTGAATGAGTACACGGATTAAGAACATGTACACCAAGGGAATGTAAGCTGGTGCAGTCACTATGGAAAATAGCTGGGAGGTTCCTCAGAAAACTAAAAAGAGAATTACCATATGACCCAGCAATCCCACTCCTGGGATTAATTCAAACTATTAATTCAAACAGATTCATGCACCCACCCCTAGGTTCACTATGGCACTATTCACAATAGCCAGACATGGAAACAACCTAAATGTCCACCGATGGATGAATGGATGAAGACAACATGGTGCATATATACAATGGAATATTACTCAGCCTTTGTTCTTTTTAGAACAAAATAATGCCATGTGCAGCAACATGGATGGACCTAGAGATTATCATACTAAATGAATTAAGTCAGAGAAAGACAAATACCATATGATATCACTTGTATGTGGAATCTAAAGTATGACACAAATGAACCTGTCTACAAGACAGAAACAGACTCATGGACATAGAGAACAGATTTGTGGTTGCCAAGGGGGAGGGGGTGGGGAAGGGATGGAGTGGGAAAGAAAGAAAAGAAAGACTTTTTGAGAAATGTAGGTGGGGACAATAGGTAACATTTGCTGAATACCCAGAACATTCCTGATACAGAGCCCTTTACATATACAATCTAATTTCACCGTCACTACACACCAAGAAGATTAATACCATCACCTCACCTGCACAGGTGAGGAAACACAGCAGCGAAGCCACTTGTCAAGACCACACAAGTCACAGGGCCAGAAATCAGAACTCAGAGTTAGCTGATTTTTTCATGCCCTTCTCTTTTAAATTTCCTTAACGGAAAAAGACAGTAGACAACAAAGCCGAACTGTCAAAATTTCTCTTCACGTTTAGTAAGATTTATAGAGTCAACTCTCATCTCAGCTCAAGGTGCTATTAACAACTTCCCAGAGGTGCCAATGTATTCCAGAAGTTCTCTACAGCGGGGTGATTATGCTCCCAGGGGACGCTGTCACTGAGCAGTGACATTAAGCGCTGTCACAACTAGTAAGGCGCTGCTGGTATCTAGATGTAAGGCCAGGGATGTGGTTAAATACCCCACAATGCACAGAATAAACCTTTCACACTCCACAAAGATTATCTGGCCCCAAAGGCAAGAGTGGCGAGGCAAAGAAACCCTGTATTAACCAATGAAATGAAAAGCTTTGACTTTCCATCCAAATAGCTGTACTTAGCTTATGCTTGGTCATGCTCTAGAATTCTGCAGCAATAACCACTTAGGATGCTCATTTTTTCCTCCACTATTAAGTTTATGCTTCAGCACACATTACTGCCACTATGACCTCTTCCATCATATTCTGGGCTCGGCCAGCATTCACATTCATAGCCCTCTTCTCCATGTAGATGTGAATAAATGGACCGAGGCCGGTTTCCAGTCAACACAGAAGGTCCCCAGTTAGCCTCTGAAATGGCTCAACCCAAAGTAAGGAAGGTCAGGAGGCAGCACCTTCAGATGCCATACTTGTCACACTCCACATTTTTCCTGATATTATAAGTCTCCCCCTACCCCCACCCCAGCAATGTGGTCTTCTTTGCCTGTGTCTTCTGGCGAAAGAAAATGCGAAACAAATTAAAATTAAACTTTGCAGAGGCAAAGTTAAATGTGCTTTCTAAGTGCAGGAATTGCACGGTTGCTTAATAGCTATATCCCCTAATTTGATAGTCGGCAGCCCCTTCCCAGAAAAATTCAACGTAAGACTTATGGCTTTTGTTGGATGGCTGGTTCTCCTGTGGGAACACAAGCCTTTTCTAAAATCACAGTCTAGTGAATTTTTCTCACACCATGGAGGGAAGATCTTGGATTCCTTCAGGCCTCCAAAAAAAGATCCATCTTTTGAAAGCGACAAGCATGTTGTTAAGCCAAGTCAGTAGCAAGTAACTGGAATTATTTTCTTACTAGCTAGATCTGTTATCGATTACCCGTGAAGGGAGCATGAATTGTCATGCAAATCACAGCTTTTTAAGGGGAGTGGGGGGGAAGTGACAGCTTGAACACATTTGACAAACCTGCAAAAGAGCCCGTGCTTTTGAGACGATGCTGTCATCTTAACATGTCACAAGAAGAGGCGTGAAGAAGGAAAGGAGATTTATGGCTAACCAATATGCGAGCAGGAAGGCAAAAATACTTCCCCTATCAAATCTATACAGACTATTTTAAATCACCACTTAATTCTAAAATTACTAACCTGTCTAAAGACCGCAAGACACGAAAGAAGGCTTACAGAAGTTCTATACCCATGCTCCTAAGGTGATTCAAAGGATGAACAAGCAGACTTGAAACCCTTAAAAAATGAGTCCTGGAGGGCTAATTTGCACATTTGTTTCACAAAGAGTTTTAATACTCCTATTCAAGATTACACAAGGTCAGAAAGTGTTAACAAGCTAATGCCAAGTTCCTCTCAGAGGAAAGACTCCATTAAAAAAAAAAAAAAACTATTCTAACATTAAAGTTAATCATTACTGTGATCAATTGGGTGAATAAACTCATAGTATATTTTAAGGGCACGTGTAGATTTGTTTGTAAAAGCTTAGAAAAATTAAGGAAGGATGGGCACCATTATTCTCAGTAGTTCACAGAAGGGGGCTGATGAGGGAAGAGGAGAAGAATCTAGCCCGCCCTGGGCAGGACGCAACAGCACTGCTTTATGCTGTACTTCTTTAAGAACTGTGACTATGGACACATTTTGCTTTTCCAATATTTTTCAGTTTTTAGGTTTCGGCACTTCCATATTTTATTCTGTAAAGTCTGGAAGGAAAACATAATAATGCCTGCCAATAACAACCACAAGAACAAATATTGGTACATCATGAGATATTTCAGAGCATTCACTGAGCGCTTCCAAGCGCCGGGCGCTGAGAAAAGGGTTTCCTTTGATCATCTAAACATTTGATTGTTTCATCTCCCCAACTCCCTTATCTGCCCTGACCAGGGAATGGAGTCTTCTTCTTTTTTTTTTAACTAAATAGTTTGTTTCATGTAATATTCATTAACAGAATTATTATATAAATTATATAGCAATTGCAGCTTTCCAAAGACCAAAGATATAATGAAACTGACTTGACATTAAATTCATATTATAGATAATTTGGTTTCATCTCATGACTGAGTCACTGTTACAGGATCGTAACAGCTTCGGGCGTGAGATGGGCAATATTCACAATGAAAACAACCACCATAAAAGGAACTCGGGAGTGGTTCGAGCTCATTTCGGATTCATCTCCATCACCCTGCCCCTCCTTCTGTGGCTACAAAAACACAGTTTAGGGAGCTTTGCTTAAGCCACAGGGTCAGGAGGAAACTGACCCCTGTGACTGGAGAGCCTCTCGCTGCAAATGGTCATAAAAACAGAGACATGGAGAAGAATATTCCCCTGGGCAGCTTGGCAGATTTCACTGTCCCCTCGGGTTTGGGATGGGGTGTCTTCCATGTCCATTGCTCACAGGGTCCAAGACTAGACCCCATGGCTTTCAAAGGGAAATACTCTACAATCACAGAAGGCAGAAATGACAATTCAGAAGCATGACAGGAGGAGCGATGACTCCCGAAGCCGTCCACATCCTAATGCCCACAACATATGAATAGGATACAGGGCGGCGGAGAATTAAGGTCTCTAAAATGTATGCATCTTAAAATAGTAAGATGATCACAGATTACCCAGGGGAGACAGATCTAATCACAAGGGCCCTCAAAAGTGGACAAGGGGACCATCAAAGAAGAATCAGGGAGATTCCTGACTTTCCATCCAAACAGCTGTACTTAGCTTATGTATGGTCATGAAAGAACAGCACAAAATGATGCAATGTTGTTGACTGCGATGACAGAAGAAAGGTGCTGGAAAAGTCAAATTAACAGATTCTCCCCTAGAGCATCCAGGAAGGAGCAGAGCCCTGATAATAACTTAATTTTTGCCCAGGGAGACCCCAGTCAGATTTCTAAACCACAGGACTATAAGAAATCAAAAATGGAAAACATAGGCCAAACACTCTCTGACATAAATGATAGCAACATCTTCTCAGATCCATGTGTCAGAGTAAGGGCAATAAAAACAGAAATAAACAAATGGACTTCATTAAACTTCAAAGTTTCTGCACAGCTAAGGAAACCCTAAACAAAACCAAAAGACAACCCACAGAATGGGAGAAAATATTTGCAAATGATTCAACTGACAAGGGATTAATCTCCAAAATTTACAAACACCTCCTACAGCTCAACACCAAAGAAACAAACAACCCCATCAAAAAATGGGCAGAGGATCTAGGCAGACAGTTCTCCAAAGAAGACATGCAGATGGCAAATAAACACATGAAAAGATGTTCAACATCACTCCTCATTAGAGAAATGCAACTCAAAATCACTATGAGGTACCACCTTACACCAGCCAGAATGGCCATCATCAAAAAGTCTACAAACGTTAAGTGCTGGAGAGGGTGTGGAGAAAAAGGAACCCTATTACACTGTTGGTGGGAATGCAAATTGGTGCAGCCACTGTGGAAAACTGTGTGGAGATTCCTCAGAAAACTCAAAATTGAATTATGATTTGATCCAGCAATCCCACTCCTGGGCATCCATCCAGAGGAAACCATGACTCGAAAAGACACATGTACTCCAGTGTTCATTGCAGCACTCTATGCAATAGCCAGGTCATGGAAACAAACTAAATAAATGCCCATCGACAGAGGAGTGGATAGGGAAGATATGGTACATACACACAATGGAATGTTACTCAGCCATTAAAAGGAACAAATTACCAACATTTATAGCAACATGGATGGACCTAGAAATTATCATGCGAAGTGAAACCAGTCAGACAATTAGACAGCAACACTCAATGCTACCCCTTACATGTGGAAACTAAAAAGACACAATGAACCTCTTTGCAGAACAGACAATGACTCACAGACTTTGGAAAACCTTGATTTTTCAAATAAGACAATCTGGGGGGTGGGGGGATGCACTGAGGGTTTGGGATACAAAATCTGTAAAACTGACTTGTGATGATTTATGTACACCTATAATTGAAATAAAATCCATTAAGAAAAAAATAAAAATAAAAATTATAAAGTAAAAAAATAAAAGTTTGGCACATAGAAAAACTTCACTGGAAAAAAAAGAAATCATAAATGTGTATGTTGTTAAAAATTAGAATTTTTTAGACACTATGTGATCATTTTTTACAGCAGTAAAAAGGAAATTAATACAGGGAGTAACTACTGAGTCTTCTCTAAACCTTTTAAGGAATATAAAGTATTTTTAAAAGAATGATATGGATTATTTTTTAGCAAAAAAAATGCAAATTAGATGAATGGTTCACTTTATTATGATTGTTTTCCTTAAAATATGTGCCTTCCAAAGTAACTGATTTTGGTGTTCCCATCATGGTACAGCAGAAACGAATCCAACCAGGAACCATGAAGTTGCAGGTTTGATCCCTGGCCTTGCTCAGTGGGTTAAGGATCCAGCGTTGCCATGAGCTGTGGCGTAGGTCACAGATGCGGCTCGGATCTGGTGTTGCTGTGGCTGTGGTATAAACTGGCAGCTGTAGCTCCAATTGGACCCCTAGCCTGGCACCCTACATATGCCATGGGTGTGGCCCTAAAAAGCAAAAAAAAAAAAAAAAAAAAAAAAAAAAAAGTAACCAATGTTTACTATTATTATAGTTTAGGGTATCATGTTGATAGTTTGAAGGACTCTATTTTAGTCAAGTTGATCTGTTTCAGATTCAATAACCACAACAATTAACATTTACTAAGCATTTACTATGTTCTAGGCATAAGTTTTAACCCATTAAATCCTCAAATCTAAGAGGCAAATACAATTACTACTGGGCCACTGGTAAAAACGGGTCATAAGCCTAAATGCAAGAGGCAAAATTATACAACTCTTAAAGGAAAACAGAAGTAAATTTCAAGGAGTTTAATTAAAACAATGTTTCCTTGGATATGACCAAAAGCATAAGCAACTCAAAGAAAAAAAAAATAAGTCAAAATAGACTACCTCAAAATTAAAAATGTGTTGTAAATGATTCTATCAAAAAAAAAAAGAAGACAACCCACAGAATGGGAAAAATATTTGCAAAACATGTATGTGATAAGGACCCTTGACCTGGAATATGCTAATTTAAAAACGTGCTTACAACTCAACAGTAAAAAGACAGACAGCCCAATTAAAGTACAGTTCAATGGCATTTCTGTTGCAGCTCAGCGGGTTAAGAACCCGAAACAGTGTCAATGAGGATGTGGTTTTCAATCCCTGGCCTCGCTCAGTGGTTTTAGGATCCGGTATTGCCACAAGCTGCAGGGAGGGTTACAGATGTGGATCAGATCCAGTGTTGCTTTGGCTGTGGTGTAGGCCTGCAGCTGTAGCTACAATTTGATCCTTAGCCCAAGAACTTCCATATGCCACAGGTGCAGCCCTAAAAAAAAAAAGCTTCAAAAATTTTAATGTTCATCTCTTCACAGACGATATAAAATTGATGATAAGCACATAAGAAGACATTCAACACCATTACTTATTAGGGAAATATGAATCAAAGTTACAACGAAATACAATGAAATAACACACCCACTAGAACTGCGTAAATCAAAAAAGCATAATAAAAAGTACTGGTGAAGATGTGGAGAATGTGGAACTTTCATGAGTCAGCACTTTGAGAAAGTCTGGTCATTCTTCAAAAAGTTAAACATGGAATTACCATACGACCCAGCAATTCCATTCCTAGGCATACAACGCAAAAGAAATGACAACGTATACAAAGAGACATACACAAGCATTCATAGCAGCATTATTCGTAATAGTCAAAAAGTAGAAAAAAAAAAAAAACCCAAATGTCCATCAACTGATGAATGGATAAATAAAATGTGGTATACCTTTAAAATAAAATTTTATCTAGCCATAAAAAGGAATAAAGTACTGATGTATGATAAAACGCAGACAAACCTGAAAACAAGGTAAGTGAAAGTAACCAGTCATAAAAGACTACATGTAATATGATTCCACTTACAGGAAATGTCCTGAATGGGTAAGTTGATACTTATAGAAAGTAGATTTGTGGTTTCCTAGAACTTATATTTCAGGGGAAGGATTGAGCAGGGGGTGATTATTCATGAGTCTAAGTTTTCTTCAAGAGAGGACAAAAGCATTCTAAAATTAGACTTTAGGGATGGTTACACAAACCTGTGAATCTATTAAAAACACCGAATTATACATGTTACATGGACGAATTGCATGATATAGTAATTATATCCCAATAAAGCTGTTTATAATGTGATTTTAACTTCTGTACTCTATGTGTATTCACGAATTACTCTAAAATTTTAAATAAAGAAGGAAGCAGATTATTTGAAAAATAATTTAAAATCACAGTCAACCACTAGAGGGCAGAGTCTTCATAGCTACAGAACTAGCAGATGCTATGTTACCTGGGTAATGTTTACCAGTTTGATCTCAGTCCACCCTTTTCTGGGGGTTGGGAGGTGGGTTGTTAGTTGGTTTCATCCAATACATTTAAGCCAACAGTGTGACCAGTGTTGATGACAGGTGTAGAAAATCATGACTTAAACACAGATAAAAAATGTTTAAATTCAACTTCAATCATAAACTATGGATGACATTGTATCACATTATTTCTTTCCCTTCTAGTCATATAGCACATTATACAAAGTTATTTACTTAGCATACAATTATTTGAGACAATAAAAAATCATTACAAGAAATGAAACATGTTACACAAATACTGGTCTCTGGTTCTTTGCTCTCTATTTCCATCGGAACAATGCCTGGCACTCAATAAATATTCATTAAATGAATCAGAGAAACAAATGACTGAGTGAAATCCACAGCTCTTAAATTTAAGTTAAAAAAAAAGAAGTTTTATCTACTATGCCTTGGAAACCAGGTCAAAATATTTCCCTCAATCCATACCACATATGAATAAAATATTACAGTCATTTCACTGAATAAATACTTCCCAAACAAGTTCATTCTGTGGTGTAAATATAATTCTTTGGGCCAAGGAATCCGTTACTGTTGACTGACACACCTCTCTCAATGTGTTATCTTCAGTCTTCCTATTTAAAGTTCTTCAATCAATGCACCTCTTAATAACAAACCATAAGTGCTCAACATTTCATTAGAAAAAGCCACATTCCTCTACATCCATCTCATATTTCAAATAGTCTGACATCAGAATAGTATGTGGAGCAGTAATAATACCAGCCCTCTTTCCTCCCTCAGGAGCCAGTTTCAGATGCAAAAACTCTATTTCCCTCTAAACTCAGTAACAAAAAAAGTTAGGCATGATTGTTAGACTAATTTTTCACTTGGGATTAACAAACGGGTTTATAAACACAGATCCTAGTAATCTTTAAGGCTCCTTGAGTTTATCAGGCACTGGGGCACTTTCCTAGGAACACACTCTACAAGAAACTAGATCACCAAATGACAAACTCAACTTGAAAAGTCTTCCTCTGCCATTTTTTTAGTGAAAAGTCAACTGTCAAAACAAAGACTTTATGTTTAGCTGGTTCTAGGCAGCCCAGAAACTTTAAATAGAATTCCAAAACAAGTTGTACTTGAGCGACAGGGAAACTAACTCTCACACATCATTCATTTATATACCTAAAAATTACTTCATGTAACTCAGGGCTATATTAGGTGCTTGGAGATAGGACAGCAAAAAGGGCACGTTACCTGCCCTTGAGGAGCGCATACCCTGGTAGACCAGATGGACAAACTGACAAATTGTTAGTGAAATGGCACTAACAAGAAACTAGAATGTCATGGGTAAGTATGTGATATTATGGGAACACAGAAGTTGAACACCTAATTTAACCTTGGGTAGTTACTAAGAATTCTAAATGAATGCAATAAACAGTTGAACTTGAGGAGGATCTAGCCACTGCCGTAAGGAGAAAAAAATACCCTAGGCAGTAAAGGAAAAAAAAAAAAGCCTAACCAAAGCCTTGGGTGCTGGATAGCTTAGCAAGTTCAAGAAATAAGAGTTTAATATGGTTTAAATCAACTATGGCATAGAGGGGTAAAGGAGGTAAATAAAGACAGGCCAATCACGAAAAATGTTTATTTAGGCTAGATCCTTCAGGAGCCACGGCTGCTGAGCTTGAAAGTCTGCAGGCTGCATTTTTCCTTCCCTCCACATTTTCTACAGTCTTCCAAATTTTCTTGGGGTCAATCCAGAAACTTTAAAAATTCATTAACACACAGTGTCACTCAGCTGTGCCCAAGTAAGTTCACAGGAAAGGAGAAGGTCTCCAAACGCCCATAATCATGTTCATGCTCAAAGCACTTTCAGGTTCTACAAAGAGTTTTCAAATGCAGTCTGTCCTATCCAGCCAATCCACAACCACCCCCAACAAGGCAGATGCTTTAATCCCAACCCTACAAACAGTACTACTGAGGTTCAAAAAGGAGAACAGACAAGGCAAAGTCATGAGCTCAAGTAACAATACTTGAATTCCAACCCTGGCCTGTCTTATTCCAATTCTCAGTTATTTGCTGCTGCACCAGCTGCTTCCCACTTAGCTGGGGTTCATCCATAAGTTAGGACCACTTTTCCTAAGCATTTGAGATCATTCATTTCAGTCTATTTCAGGAAGCTGCTTTTTCAGTTTGTTCTACCTAAATTCACCCCTCACAGCCCTACTGCCAGTTGTGTCACAGAAGTCTATGGGCAGCCAAGAAAAATCACCAAGTCTTACTTTTACTCAAGACCCTGGGCTGTGATAAAACCACCTCCACAGCAGCTACCTCCAAATCACTTGGTCTGCATTTCTCTCTATATTGCTCCTCACCCCAAACTGAAGCACCTCAGACAGTAAAACACCACTCAGAGAAATGGGACATCCTCAACAGAAAGTAACAATGAGCCTAAGGATGGGGATTGCTCAGTGAGACTAAAAAGAAAATTCAGAAATGTTTATTTATTCTCTAAGCACCAAACTCACAAAACAAACAAAAAAATTTTTAAAAGAAACAAAAAAAAGTTAAAAAAACAAACTAAAACTTTTCATCATTAGGGAAGAAAAGCAAGCATGTGAAAAGCCACGCCTGTCCTATGGTATTTCTCCCTCTTCCCCACTCCCAGTGGATGCTCAATATCACACTCAGTCATGAGCTTCTGCAGATGCTAACAAAGGCCTTGGCAAGCCCTGCTGGGGAGATCAGAGATGGGCACAGATGCTAAAATCCCTCCTAGAGCCTACAGTCACAAGACACATTGTGATTAGTTCTAAGATCCCTCCATTCTGCAAATCATCAAGAAGCATTTACTCCTTCAACCAACCCTGAGAGGTTTAATGAAATAAGATCCATTTTACACTGAGGCAGATGAATCATCAGAAAGGCTGGGAGGAAATTCCTACTGTGGCTCAGCAGTAACAAGGCAGACTAGTATCCATGAGGACTCGGATTCGATCCCTGGCCTCGTTCAGTGGGTTAAGGATCCAGCATTGCTGTGAGTTGTGGTGCAGGTCGCAGATGTGGCTCGGATCCTGTGTTGCTGTGTCTGTGGCTTAGGCTGGCAGCTGCAGCTACAATTCGACCCTTAGCTTAGGAGCTTCCATATGCTGCAGTTGAAAAAAAAGAAGAAGGAGAAGGAGGAGGAGAAGAAAAGAAAAGAAAAAAAAATGCGAAAAGAAGTTGGGAAATTTAAGTCAACCAGCCAGTCTGAAGAAAATTCGGAAATCAAATGCAAATCTCTGAGCCCTACCTACAGAACTGCATCTGTCCTTCTAAATAAAAGTTGCCCCCATGCTCAAATCTCCCGGGCCACACTAGAAAACCTTTTTCTTGTATGGTCCAAGAAAGGACCCTCTGGACTCATTAAACATTAAACCATAGAATAGGCTGATTCCAGTTCAAGAGGCTGATTCTGCTCATATCTCGTCCCTTCGGGGTCTAGACGCTGCAACTGGGGACCCAAAATTGGTGAGAACTATGTAAAATTTATGGAGTACTTTACGGATGAAGAAAAAAAAATCACAAGTCTTGCTTTTATAAAAAAGTCCTTGAACAGTATACAACCTCAATAAAGTCATCAAATTTTCTTGTCTTTGTTCTATTTTGTCCTCAAAATGATGACTGGCCCAGAGCACTCCAAATGAGAAACATTACTGTGAACATAATCATATGTCATCATTATTAGTGTAATAAATATATCACATCCCTTTCATTTCAAAACTTACAAGACTAAAGATGACCAAGAGAAAGCCTGCTTTTTTTTTTTGTCTTTTTGCCTTATCCAGAGCCGCACCCGCGGCACATGGAGGTTCCCAGGCTAGGGCTCTAACAGGAGCTGTAGCCGCCAGCCTTCGCCACAGCCACAGCCACGCGGGATCCGAGCCGCGTCTGCAGCCTACACCACAGCTCACGGCAACGCCGGATCCTTAACCCACTGAGCAAGGCCAGGGATCAAACCCACAACCTCATGGTTCCTAGTCAGATTCGTTAACCACTGAGCCACGACAGGAACTTCCAAAAGCTTTTTCTATAAAAAAAAAAAAAATCAAGTATTTAGAGGGAAAACTGTTCTAACTTTCCTAAGAACTAAAGCAAGTTTATGCTTATCCCAATTTTCACCAAACAATCCCAACACTTAAAAACCATGTCTCCATGGAGGCCAGAAGGAGCTTCCCTACCACTGGAAATTACAAAGTTATTTTTTAAGTATTTTTTTTGCATATAATTTCCACTGTCAATTCAATTTCAGCTGGATTTGTCAGAGCCACTATGTACCCTGAAGATATTTCATATCACAGGCTTATCATAATGGGCCTTTTAAAGTATATTAATTTTTTCCTCACCTCACATTAATTGTAAAACATTTGCTTTGCTTTAGTGCTTATAAATGTTTTAATATTACCTTTACTTTGAGTAAAGTTGTCAGATTTAGCACATAAAAATAGAGGATAATATATAAAATTTGAATTTCAGATTAAAAAATGACTAAAATTTTTACAATGAAAAATATCACGATACAATATAAAAAATTAAGAACAACCATAAGACCACTGGGCCATTATTTAAAAAAAAAGAAAGAGAGAAGAAAAACAAATGATGAAATGCTTTGTTTGACCTTTTGATCTTATTCCCTTCTTAAATACAGCAGTTCATATAACTGGGGAGGAAAAAAGAAAAAAAAGACAAGGCAGTTCATTGAAGCCTCCTTGTAAAATATTTGCCCAGCACAGCTCTGCCTAAATCAGTCTTTTATTAATCCAGACTCAGTGAGTTTTTAATCCTTCTTTTTAAAGTCTAGTAAATGATCTTCCTTTGGACCAAAAATCAAACTGGAGGGCCATATTATTGGTTTAGCAGAAGATACAACAGTCAGACAAAAACAACGGCTATTTTTCCCAAAACACACCGAACTAGAAATTGATAATATTTGACTTGTCCTGTTAAATCAACTATAGGATAAAAAAATCTTAAGCGTAAGCTAGTAAAGTGGAAAAATGGCAGTCTCCTGACACTTCAACCTAATAGTCTTAGCCTCCTGGGAGAACATGGGAGAGAGAACCTTTCAATCCTACAGTAGGCAGAGACTGGTGTCATAAAAGAATGTTGAAAACAACGTGCTTTACCCAGCAATCTTTTCACAAACGGACACCCCTGCGAGGCCTGCTGTTTACGCCTCCCTTACTGTAAGCTTCTTGAGGATCCACCCGCCTGCAGATTCCAGGCAAACCCACCCCCTTCCTTTCTCCTGGGATTAAGGACCACAGTATCTGGGTGGCACTGCACACCCACAATACAAGACATGGCTTGGGTCCCAAATTTTTCCCTTCCTGGACCATGACCTAGATCCAGAAGGTGCAATAACAGTAAAAGGAAGAGAGGAAAGTCATGGCCAGAAGATCTAGAAGGGCCAACAGCACCACCCATAGAAGGAAAATCTGTGAATGAGCCCAAATCAAAATTTAAAAAGTTTGCTCTATGGAACGACCAGCTACAGATAAGGAGGAAGTATCTGCAAAACCACATATCCGACATAGGACTAGGATCCAGAATACGTAAGACACTCTCAAAACTCAATACCTCCTTTCCTCAGCTGCCACCAAGGCACCCAGTCCCTCTGAAGAAGCTACGGCCACACTGGGGCAAGCCCCTCACTTCATGGCCTCTGCCCCTGAGCTTGACTGCGTCATCCTGACCTTCACTGTGCATTCTTCTTTTGCGTGTTCGGTCACTAAACTTGAGAACATGGAAAGAGAGGGACAGCCTGGCTCCCAAAGGAATTGGCTCTGACTTCTGGGTGAGGCAAGGCTGCTCTTAGTAAGTTAAGCTTTGCACAGAAACAGAATGAAGGTATTTTTATTGATTCAATTTAAATGCTTTCTAAAGCCTAAACCTCATGAATTATAGCCACATTGATTCTGATGCTCTAACCAAGGGGTCGGCATATCTTATCTATAATAAAGTATCAGACAGTAAATATTTTAGGCACCGTGGACCATACACCCTCTACTCTAACCTCTCAAATTCTTGTTGTAGTGGGAAAGCAGGCTTAGACTGTACAGAAACAAATGAGAAGGACTGGATTCCCGGAAAACTTTACTTATAAAACAGATCAATGGCCAGATTTGGCCTCAGGGCCATAGTTTGAGCAGCCTTGCCCTAGCTGCTATCAAAATTTCAAGAATTTTCATTCTCCCTCAAGTCTTTTTAGGATGTGATCATTAAGTGAAATATTCTTTTTCTTTTTTTTCTTTTCTTTTTTTAACAGTGCTCGCTAGTTATCTACAAAAAATTGACTATGCTTTGTGGGCCATAATCATTTGTTATACACTGAAGCTTAAGTGATCATTTGCTGGTAGTTTTTTTAACTTTAGGGAGGAAAACAATTAAAACGCTCAGCTCTGAGATGGAAGCCAAGCCTCATTAGTGTGGACCATAGAAGCCATTATCCAGCTTCAGTGGTCTCTCAAGTTTCCAAGAGTGCAGACAGTTAAACACTGCAGCACAGTCAACACTGAAGAAGCTTCTAAGGAAGCTTTAATAGGGCCAAGATGCCTTGAGGGACTCTAGGACTAACTGCATTATTCTAGAAAAGCTTTTTAATTACTCTGATGCAAGTACAGCAATTAAAAAATGAAAAACAGGAGTTCCCTGGTGGCTCAATGGGTTAAGGATCCAGCACTGTCCCTGCCATGGTTCAGGTCATTGCTATGGCACAGATTTGATCCCTGGCCAGGGAACTTTCACATGAAAAGAAAAAGAAGAAGAAGAAAAGGAAGAGGAAGAGGGAGAAGAGGGAAAAGAAGGTGAAGGAGAGGAAGAGGAAGAAAGAAGAAGGAGGAGGAGAAGGAGGAGAAAAAGAGGAAGAAGAAGAAGAGATACACAGTAGTGAATAGCTCTTGAGATACAACTCTTGAAAGGAATATAACATGCCTGAATTGCTAGGACACACCTTCTATTCTCCCTTTTTAAAAACAGAGCCACAGAAGCTTTGAACAATGACCACCACCACCCTTTCACATCCTTCTTCCTCATAGGAAATATAAGTCATCAGAACCCATAAAGAGGGCATCATTCTGAAAAATATAGCAAAGATGCTACTCAAGTTCCAAAGAAAGACTCCAGGGGTAGGACCCTCATCAATTTGGGCGTAGAGCTACGACAGTTCTTGTTTCTTCAAGTGACTTCAGAAGAGTGCCACTTAAAGAGTTTCTTTAAACTCCACGCTCAGGCAGACTGCAGTCAAAATAAATGCTCCCAAGATCTAAAGCAATCCTCATTGTGAACTGAGGTTTCCTTTAATTAAAGCATTTCCCAGAAATGTTGCAGCTATACTGAAAGGTGCACTCACAAATCAGTCAACTGTAGTTTTTTTTTTTTCATTTACTTAAAAGTGCAATATTTTGGCATTTTATTTTTTTAATTACTCAATGAATTTCTATTACATTTATAGTTGTACAATGATCATCACAACCCAGTTTTATAGCACTTCCATCCCAAACCCCTAGCCCATATCCCATCCCCCAACCTGTCTCACTTGGAAACCGTAAGTTTTTCAAAATCTGTGAGTCAGTATCTTTTAAGGGAACTGTAGTTTTAAATGTATATTAAAGCCCATATTTAGGAATTCTTTCGTGGCTCAGTGGGTTGGCGATCTGTTGGTGTCGCTCTCCCGGCTCTGGTTACTGCTGTGGTGGGGATTCCACCCCTGGCCAGGGCCACAGGCACAGCCAAAAAAAAAAAGAAAAAAGAAAAGAAAAAGAAAAACCAACCCACACTTAAATATTTTTAAAGTATATTCTTTTGTTCAGTGTTTCAAAAATCTTTGGAAATGCTGTAGCATATTGTACATTTTTCTCCAGACTACTAAGTGTATCCAATGCTTTACATTTCAGTGTTTTTCAACTGAAAAGATGTCTAGTAGTCTTTTTTTTTTTAAGGTGACCACATTACTTGAACAAACAACTAACATGCTACTCAAAAAACAACTTCATACTTTCCAGATGCTTTTGGACATTCAGAACAAATACTCAGGCTACCTAATCCCAGGTCAACCACTTCCTAGTTGAGCCATCTTTAAGTATGGTATTTCATCTCCCAACACTTGTGTTTCCTCATCGGTAAATGGAGATATTAATAATGCCGCTCTCATATGGGATTTTAGGCAAGAGAGAGGACTCAATGCATGTAACCATTTAGAATAATGCCTGGCAGATAGCAAGCCCTTCTTAAGTGGTAATTATCTTCATCCTCTTCCTCCTCCTCCTCATCATCACCACCACCACAATCATCATTTGCTTCTTCATCAATTTTTGGTCCCCACATTTAAAGGTGCCATAGATGTTCAATGGATAAGTAGCCAAAATATGAGGGATGAAGCATTCACTATTGAATACAATGCAACCTTCATTACCTCAGAGTATTTAAAACTAAGAGCATCCTTGAGTAATTTTTTATTTCTCTGTTATCCCCAGGAGGAGATAGAGGGATCTGCAGCAAAGGTCACAGTTGGGGTGTCAGCTAGACCAGTCAACACGATCACAGTCTCCTGATCACCCACCAAACAGCCCGGCAAACAAGAACTCAGTGGGCAGCCCGTGAACAGCTTCGAATGATGTGAAATACATCCTAACATAGGAGACACTTTTAAATTACGGAGAAAAAATTCCAAATAAGAAACAGGCAAAACTGTCATCTCTGGGAAAGAAAAACTAAAAAAACAAAAAATTTGAAATGTCCCATTCCTATAGTTTCCAGGTACTTCAATATTCTTAGATTCTACCAGAAACTCCTTGGCATTTGACTCATACATGTACCTCCTTTGTCTTAGAATGAATCTATCTGTACATAGATTTTTTTATTTTTCTTGCAGGCAGGAGGGTGAGATCAATCAGGTAGCCCCAGGCAAGTCCCTCTGCAAGTTCTTACTTATTAAAATCTTCTTCTCAGTCACCTTGTGTTTATTTGCAAACCACCAAGCAACACGGGTTTCTATTTTGGATGTTTATGAAAATGAGAAATGAAAAACAACTCTAGGTAAAATTCTTCTGGGCTAACACCATGGAGCTAAAATTTCCAGTGAAACATTTATTTTTGAAATGGCATGAAACAACCACAGACAGTCAGAGGGAAAAATACAAATTTCAAAAACAGCAGGTCCTTAGCTTCTAGTTATACAGAAACACTGGTGTAGTCAATACCAATAGCTTGAGTGTTTCCAGATCAAATAATATACATTCAAAGGACTGGTTTAAAGAAATAAAAATAGGAGTTCCCGTCGTGGCTCAGTGATTAACAAATCTGACTAGGAACCATGAGATTGCGGGTTCAATCCCTGGCCTTGCTCAGTGGGTTAAGGATCCGGTGTTGCTGTGAGCTGTGGTGTAGGTCGCAGACACGACTCGGATCCCACGTTCCTGTGGCTGTGGCGAAGGCCGGCGGCTACAGCTCCTGTTAGACCCCTAGCCTGGGAACCTCCATATGCCGCGGGTGCGGTTCTACATAAAGGCAAAAAGACAAAGAAATAAAAAAGACAAAAAAATATAAAAGAAATAAAAATAAAAACATCTGCAGTTTTCAACTGGCGGAAGTTAGCAACATCTTGAGATCAGATGCAAAGTCCTAAAATTCTAGAAAAATGATGGGTTGTT
>PVHT021183699.1:48518206-48566064 GCA_004024745.2 Catagonus wagneri
AAATACACATATAGGTTGTAAAGTTTAGTGGAATATTAGTAGTTTTATTTTTATATTTTTAATATCTGTTGGTTAAGAAAATACATATAAACGAAAGCCATTAAGACATTTATCAAGAGTTCCTATTTTATTAACCCCCAAAGTATCTGCATTCATTTAAAAAGTCATTCAATTAAAATTTATTTGAGCTCCTACTATGTGCCAGACACAGTTCATAGAAATTGAAATACAAATTCTGCCCCCCAAGAATTTTCTCTCCTTGTCTCCCTCCCTTTCTCTCAGAAGAGGAGTGAATAAAATGGCTGGGTTTTTTTTCTTTTTTTTTGTTTTTGTTTTGGCTGCCCCACAGCATATGGCGTTCCCAGGCCAGGGATCAGATCCAAACCACAGTTATGACCTAAGTCACAGCTGCAGCAATGCAGTGTCCTTAACCCACTGTGCACGGCTGGGGATCAAACCTTCGAACCAGTGCACCCAAGACGCTGCAGATCCCAGTCTGATAGGGGAATTCTAAATTCTATTAGTTTGAGGGAGGGAGGGAAGAGAAAGAAATGGAGGCTGTTTTCCCTTTCTCTTTGGGGTTTTAATTTTTGAGCATATGGATACATTTCTGAATTAGTTATGAACTGAAACATAAAGGGTAGGGATAAAAGATTTATGTAAGAGATGTCTAGAAAAGTTTAAAGTCCTTTGCAATTACTTTAAGCATCGACCTCCCATCACAACCCAAATATGAGATTGCACCCAATCCCACACTGCATGCTGGGAAAAGAAACTAGTGGCTCATCGACAGAGGAGCGGATAAAGAAGATGAGGTACATATACACAATGGAATATTACTCAGCCATTAAAAGGAATGAAATAACAGCATTTACAGCAACATGGATGGACCTAGAAACTATCATGCGAAGTGAAGTCAGTCAGGCAATGAGATGCCAACATTAAATGCTTCCACTTACATGTGAAATCTCAGAAAAGGACACAATGAACTTTGCAGAACAGATACTGACTCACAGACTTTGGAAAACTTATGGTTTCCAAATGAGACAAGTTGGGGGGTGGGGGGATGCACTGAGGGTTTGGGATGGAAATGCTATAAAATTTGGTTGTAATGATTTTTGTACACCTATAAATGTAATAAAATTCATTAAGTAATTAGAAAGACAGAGAGAGAGAGAGAGAAAGAAAGAAAGAAAAGAAAGAGAGAGAGAGAAAGAGAAAGAAAGAAACAAACAAACAAACAAACTAGTGGCTCCAAAGTTATTCCCATCAATGACAATTAGTAAACTGGTGGCAACAACACTCAAGCAAGAGCCACCTTTCTTTTGTTCACCCCTGTAAACCCCATCAAGTACCCAACGGCTGGCATAGAACCAACAATCAATTATATAATTACCGAATGCCCTGCTAAAAGAATGAATGACTACTTTCTACTTTTGTCTTATGCCTCGAGGACTATTACTGACCGTTTTTCCTTTCTTGGTGACTCCAACACACTCTCCAAGATGCCCCTCAAAGGATCACTCCTGCCTGTCTGACTTGTGTTGACCTCTAGCTTACCCACAAAGTTTAAGCCTGCATTTACATGTCCTCTGCTGATGGACACATTTCTAGTTCTCCCAGTAGACTTCCTCAGTATTGTCTCCTTTCATCTTTTAAATAACATCTTCATCTACTTTTTCTTTATTTCTTTGTTTTTGGCTACTTGCAAAATGAAAGAAGTTTTGACTAAGACAAAATTAAATGAGCGTTAAAAAAAAAAAGACAAACATCTCTAATGTAGCAGTGACAGAGATTAAAAACAGTATGAGGAATCTAACAGTATCCTCTCAGAAGATGAAAATTTAACTGTTGGGACTAAAATGACATGGGTGATATGTATTGTAAAGGTCATTCTGCAAAGGAAAATGTATTCAAGGTTTCTAACACCTTTATTCTCAACAGTCAATGCTTAAATACATTTTATTTATATGTTTGTTGACCATAAATAGAAGATATACTAAGGAACTATTCAGACGTGACACACTACGCCCCCTCAAAACTCCCATTTTAAAATTGTTCCCTATGTGAAACCTTGTTCCATCCATCTCTGGAGAAGGTCAAAAGGAAATATAATTTGTTAAATAAATTTTTTAAGGACAAAATACCTCACACTTTCTCTTACAGAGGAATGACAACATGAAGGCCTCAACAAAAAATTTTAACAAAGGTCCAAAAAGACTACTTAAAGCTTTACGATAATAATGATAAATTAATAAGAATCTACAGAAACTGTTTAAGGAATCTCTAAAATCCACTCTCCATCTCTTCCTGGGACAACTCCAAGAACATTCAAGTACCATGTGTAACCTTCAAGAAGTTTGAAAAACAAACATTTGTCTGAGCAATGTAGAAACCTAGAGGAATTAGCATACCATTAGCTCCTTGACACAGCCAGGCACAGATTCTGCTTGGCACAGAGCACAAACAAGAAAGGCAGAAAGTCCTAAAGAATTCATCACTTTGCAAAACAGAGCATTTTTCAGATGGCTTAGTGAAAAGGGACACGGTAATTCCAAAACATCAAAAACAGAGGAAAGATTTCCAGATGGTGTCACTGACTGGTATGGACAGTCTCTCTCTATCTGGGCTCCTGAACCTCAACACCACTGACATTTGGAACCAGATAATTCTTTTCTATAGGAGGCTGACCTGTGTATTGCAAGATACTCTTAAAAGCATCTCTGGGCTCTGCTCACTAGGTGCCAGTAGTACATGCCCAAGCCTTGACAATCAAAAACCTCTCCAGGCATCCCCACAGTCCCCAGGGACATGAAACAGCCCTTGGGTGAGAACCCCTAATAGTGAACCAGATGACCGATGACGATGAGGATGATGATGACAGTAACGAGAGAAGTCATAATAATAAATCCAAACAATTTCAACTTACTTAATATTCTACATCAGATGTTGTCCCGAGGACTTTATATATGCTTTAGTCGGTAAAACAGCCCTATGTGATAGGTACTATAATTTTCCACATTTTAAAGATAAAACAACTAAGGGTCAGAAAAGTTAAGTGCCCTGTGCAAGGTCACACAATTAGGAACAGGACGACGAGGGGTTCAACTTTCAAATCAATAAGTTTGGCCACCAGACTATATATTACCATCTCCACAGGAAGAAATACAAGAGTTCACCAAACAGAGGTTAATGCAGAATGTGGTACCCGAAGGATACAAGAGATGCTGCCTACAGGCAGGTGAAGCAGGCCACCAATGGACAACCCTGGCATGGCTTCTACTAATAACATATGCTTTACGTACAACCTCGATTTTCCTCAGAGTAACCCTTCCAGACAGACACCAGCATTCCCATGACCCAGGTTACAAAAAAACTGCATCCACAGTGGTTTGAGTAAATTATTCTCAGGGTCACATAATTGGCTTTCCAGATGGAGCCAAGACTTAAAATGAGGTTGGTCTTACAACTGAGCTTCAATTGTTAGGGACACAATGATTTTACGGGTTGAGGAACAATAATAACATAAACAGCCAACATGTTACAGGTGGTAACTGACGCAGCTTTAATACCCTTGGGACCCACTTTGTGTTGAGACCTTGAGAAGGACCAAGAGAGCTCACTCTTGCGCCAACCACCTAACAAATTGGAGCCTTTTCCGGTCTCCCATCCCTCTGGACTTCCTCAGACCTCATACAGGTCTTGGCTTTTTACATCTCATTTTAAGTAGAACCAGAATTTCTCTCTTTTTGTCAATGCATTCTCCGTTGACCAGAATATTAACTTCACAGCTGAAGGTCAGCTGGGACCTGTGAGGTACGAACAATGTATCTCTCACGGATAACCCAAAGGGGAAAGGAAAGAAACAAAGAGATTTATGGTGGGAAAAATGAGAGTAACACCCAAGGAGGGAATAATCTAAAGTACAAATATTTAATCTGAGAGAAATATTTGGATATCGGGAATTCCACAGGAGAACAGACCACAATTATGATCCAGAAGGGCCAAGAGGTTGTTATTAAAATGCACATACACTGAAAGCCTATTCTACAGACACATATACACACAGGAGAGCGGAGGGAAAACAATGAGCTTTCCCAGGGCGCTTTCATCACAGGCAGTGAGGCTATGCCCCAATAGCTGAGATAATTGACCACGCTGGGACCCTACGCTTGTTTCCGGACCCTTCGGCGACTCAAATGCAGGTGATAAATTTAAATTTAAGGCCATTAGAATATAGTAACAATTGTCACCATTTCCAAAAGGAAGCTAAATAAGTAGGTGCGAGAATTTTATATGAGCCTCTACCGGGATCACAGAAATTCAGTTCTCAGATGTCATCAATCGAAGTTCCCTTGCAATATGGAAATAGGTGAGTTCATACAAGCCAGATGGCCGGAAGTGAGAAAGGCGGCAGAGAAGGGACATCAATGGGGCAGGAAAGAACAATTTAAATGAGGGGTGTCTTTCAAGGAAAACTTTGCACTAGGCTGTTCATTCTGTTCTGCTCACTCCCACCATCCTGCAAGTATCCTGAATAATCTAAAAAACAGCAACAACAGCAACACCACCAAACCCTTCCAGTTCTTTTTTTTTCTTTGTCTTTTTTGTCCTTTTATGGCCGCACCGGCGGCATATGGAGGTTCCCAGGCTAGGGGTCTAATCGGAGCTATAACTGCAGGCCTTCGCTACAGTCACAGCAACGCGGGATCTGAGGCCGCGTCTGCAACCTACACCACAGCTCACGGCAACGCCGGATCCTTAACCCACTGAGCAAGGCCAGGGATCGAACCCGCAACCTTATGGCTCCTAGTCGGATTCCTTTCCGCTGCGCCATGACGGTAACTCCCCCTTCCAGTTTTGATGGAAAACCCAACTTAAGCCGAAGATGGGACCTTCTGATCTGCTGACCTAGTCACATGCCCAGGCCCGGGGCCTGGAAGCCAGGGAGGAGGCAAGCACAGGAGAAGAGGGTCAGGTGCCCAGAAGGAGGTGGCACCCAATTACCAAGTTAAGGGATAGATGTGACACAGGTAAAAACATGTACTGCACATTCTTGTGTCATATACAGGCCATGGTGAATACTTCAGACATCCTCTTTCTAGAAAAAGTCAACTCTCTCAAACTCACCCGTGTTCCTTTCCTCTCCCCCACCCTACGACACATCCCCATTTTGTGCGCCACCCCCAGCTCCTCCCTCTTCCCCACTTATGTTGAGTTCCCCTCCCAACCTCACACACATACACACACACACATACACATACACACACTCCTCCATCATCTGTTGTTTTTCTTCATTTCAGGATCTTATCTTTTCTCAGGTATCTTGTAATGTCATCCACGGCAGAAACATGAGCCAGCACAAGAATGCATTCACCAAAAGTGCCACCATCTTCATCTTCGCCAGTAGCGTCCCATTAGGTAAAGTCATTGTAACTCCAAGGCACACATGATAATGGAGGAATTTCAGATACTGTGGCACTCTAGGGGAGACCAAGAGTGCCTTTGCTCCTAACGGGCTTCATATCATGCCAGAGAGAAAGAGAGACAGAGAGACAGAGAGACAGAGAGAGAGAGAGAGCGCCTCTGAAGTCTAGCCCCAGGAGCCGCCACTTGATCCAATTTATGCCCCTTGCATCTAAAAGGCTGACTGGTGCACAGGAATGCCTCTACCAGGAAAAGTAACACTTCCAAAAGGTCATTTCGAGACAGACTGTTAAATGAAACATAAGTAATTCCATTAGAGTGTTGATGAGGAACCTAAGTCAGAAACTGCTCCAGACAAGAAAGTAGTAACCACAACAAACAGAAGATGAACTTCAACTTGACTCCCCAGAGAGAATCAAATGAACTGAGGGGGATTTTCCTGCTCCAGTTTGCAAGGATGCAGCAAAGGTCCCATGTCGGTCAGTGACGATAAGGAGCTGGTCTTAGAAATACGATGGCCACATTCAATCAGCCAAAGGGGGCACAGCCCTAACTCAACCTATGACAAACAGTAGGTTTCTTCATTGCCACAAAAAAACAGGTGATACAAGTTCAAATCGCGTTCCTGCGCTTACTTACACACATATACACACATGTACAATAACACACAATGGTAACAAATAATTTTACCACTGGAAGGACATTTGCCTTCTTAGTAATTTTACTATTTGCTAAGGTTGTTTTCTTTAAATAAAATTTTTTTACTGTCAACCCTGAGATCTCTCTTAAAATTTCTTTTTTTTCCTTTTTTTTCTTTTTTTAGGGCTGCACCTGTGGCATACAGTTTACAGGGGTTTAATTGGAACTACAGCTGCTGGCCTACACCACAACCACAGCCACAGCCACACAGGATCAGAGACGCATCTGTGACCTACACCCATAGCTCACAGCAACACCAGACCCTTAACCCACTGAGCGAGGCCAGGGATTGAACCCGTATCAGCATGGATACTAGTTGGGTTCCTAACCTGCTGAGCCACAATGGGAACTCCACTGTCTTCCACTTTCAATGGCATCCCGTGTGGAATGATTTCCTCAACTCACCCCTCTGAATATGCAAATAAGACACCCCATCTGCGAAGATGCTTCAGATAAAACTCAAGACCAGTTGACACACCTCAATGAGCCCGAGATGGTCAGAAGTTTTCCCGACTTTGCTTCCTCCCTCCAGAGAAACACAGATGCCGCCTTGGCTGCACAAGGTAAAAGTGCCCTGTACCTCTCATTCCCAGATGTGTTTGTTGCCACATCTGTCATGTATCCCAAAAAAGGACTATGAGCTACATGGACTTGTGAGAAAATTAAAATTCACCATCTGACCAGGTCCCCGTGACCCAGGCTCATTTCCCATTCCAATCCACCGGGCTCATTTCGACTCAGCAATGAGACTGCCCTTGCCTCTATCTGCACGTCTTTGTCCAATTCTTCCCATTCTTCCAGTCTCAATCCCAAACACAGTCTCAAAAGAGAAGCCTTTTTCATGATGTGGAAAGAATAGATCTTATTCCTTCTCCAGATCTACTGACTCTCGATGTCAGAAACCTATTGACATCCTTCATAGCATCTACACATCTTGAAATTGTACTTGTTTTGTTTTTCGTGTGCATGTTCAGTCTCTCTCCCTTTTCTCCTACACCAGACTGTATTTCAGTATCGTCATTACCTTGTAAATACCTGGCATAGAGTAGACATTAATTATCCCAAGAATTATGGAGTGATCCATAATTCTTGGGATAGTTAATCCACCGGTTTTAAACAAAAGATTGATGAATAATTTAATGAATAGCTCCATACTGCCTCAACTAGCTAGAACTGTCATAATCAAACACTGGGTGACTTAAACACCAGGCATTTAGTCCTCAGTTATGGAGACTGGGAGGTGAAAGATTCAGGTGCCCACTAATTTGGTTCCTGGGGAGAGTTCTTTTCTTGGCCTGTGGATGGGCCAACTTCTCACTGTGTCCTCACAGGGAGAGCTCTGGTCTGTTTATCTTTTTAAAGAACATTTATTCCATCAAGGAAGCCCCTAGCTCATGACCTCACCTAGACCTAATTACTTGCCAAAGGGCCCACCTTTAAGTACCATCCTGTTATGCGTTAGCGCTGGACCAAATGAATTTGGAAGGGATGCAAACATTCAGTCCATAACACCTATGGACACCGGAAAGAAGAATTTTGTTCTCAATGCATCACAGATTTTTAGCTTCTATAAGCTAAATAATAATAAATTATTACAATAATAATACAATAATAAAGTACATACCCAAGAAAGTAAAAAGCTGACATACATATTTCATTATTTATCTCCATGTAGCTTCACAGAATACCCTTTGGCCCTTCAATATTTATCAAGCATCTATTGTTGTATCAACTTTTCCCTCAGCCTTATAATTCAGCCCCTAAAAAATGAAGACTACTGACGCTAACATTTCCTGGTTAGAGTCTAGGAGATGAGTGTCTAAATCCTGGATGGCATTTTTCTTATTATGTTGGACCTCTTTTAGATTGTCTGCCAAGCCCAGAAAGCCAACCCTCTTCTCAGGAAGCTTCCTGCCAGATCTCCAAGGGGAGCCCTCGGCAGCCACGTTTTGACAGAGAATCAAAGCTGCTCTCATTGGCCAAGTGCAGTCAGCTGTTCAGCCCTGGCAAAGCGGACTCTCTTTCCGGGAATGTGGAGGGGTGAATGAGAGCCAGCCAGTCAGTCTCCGCAGGTGGCTGGTACTGCAGAAGAAGCTAGGGGTTATTATGCTTTCTTCCACATGACAGCTACTCTCCAGAAAAATTCAGAATTTGCAAAAACTGAAGAGCAGAGGCAAGAGGGAGGGAGAGAATCCCAATGGTTTTCCAGGTTCAGAGTGTAAGCCATTCCCAAGGGCCAGACCATCCCTGACTGAATGGAGTAAGACACCCCTGTGTAACAGACCCCCTCTTTTTCTTCTCTTACTTAAGCTACTCCCATTGCGAGCTAATCCACTGATTGTAACCTAATGTGTAAATTCTCATATCCTAAGAATGTGAACATCTTTTGTACACTTCCACATGGCTATAAACAAGAAACTTTTCCTTTTTGCACAAATTCCCCCCAAAAAAGAAAAAAAAAACCATGGGGGAGGGGAAATAATCTCACCATCTCTGAACGAATTCAGCCTGAAACTGACTGGCATATCCCTGTAACTCAAAGCCAAGCCACCCAAAGAGTTTTCAAAAAATATATTTTCCTCAACAAATGATAACTTTTTTTTCAAGAACGGGGGAAAATAATAATGCCTCACCAAGCTGGAGACTCTTATGGCATTTGTGACTCAGCGTAGGTGCAGTATAAAAGTTGCCGCAAAGCGGATGTTCTAGAAATGTCAACTGCTGTTACTGTTGCCATTAATCTGCACGTCTGCAGATCATTTACCTGTTCCTGACCCAGTGCTCCCCAATAGGGCTGGAGAGGTAGGGGCACACATTCCTGAGACCCTAAATCCATAAAAACACCTACTCTGAGCAAGGACCGAATAAAATTATAGGATAATTACAAGAGTGAACAATGACACTTGGCATGCTATGCTTTAAAGGAATTCTAGGTGACATAAAATTAATGACACAAAATGACTAGTTAAAATGGGTTTATATTTTTTTAAAAGAAAAAGGCAAATGAGTATTTATTTATTAATGAGACAGAATATGAAAAATACACCATCATGGAGCTCCTGCTGTGGCACAACGGGATTGGTAGCATCTTAGGAGCACTGGGATGCAGGTTCAGTCCCCAGCCCAGCACAGTGGGTTAAGGATCCAGTGTAGCCACAGCCGTGTATTAGTTTGTGGCTGTGGCTCGGATCTGACCATATGCCATGGGGCGGCCAAAAAAAAAAAAAAAAAAATACCGTCACAATGACATTGGAGGAAATAAAAACATCTTCAGTCTTCTGAAGGTTGGACTCCTTCAGATCTGGATGAAGAAGTGAGAGGCTGGCATAGCAGCTGCTTTCCAAGCTATCCTTTCTGCATCCTGCCAACCCTCAGCCCCCTCTCCCATGGGCCAAGCACAGGCTGAGTGAGCTCCTAACAGCTGAGGGCACTTCTATTGTTCACTGTCCACCTGCTCCAAGAAATTCTATAATGGAGCATGACTATTCTTAAGCAAAAGTTGATAGAAGGCAATTCCCAGAAACAAAGGAAAGCGGGAAGGTGATAAGTCTTCATGGTCACTTTCACTAACAATCAAATATATCAGATGGTCAAGGGGAGGGGAGTTCCCTGGTGGTCTAATGGTTAGGACTCGTTTTCACTGCTGCAGCCCAGGTTCAATCCCTGGTCTGGGAACTGAGATCCCACATCAAGCCACAGGCTAGATAAATACATACGTACATACCTACATACATGTATATATGAAATGAAAGCAATGACATTCTATTTGGGAGTCTATCAAATTGGCAGTTAATCAGAAATACACATAGTGATAGTGGGCATAGAGAAAAAGAGCAGATTCAGACATGACTTGTGGGAGGCTAAATATTTTCAGTCTTTCTGAAGGGAGTCTTGGCAACACACATGTCTTCAAAATATGTATCCTCTTTGATCCAGCAATTCCACTTCTAGAGATTTCTCCTACAAAGATAATCAGAAAGATGCAGTGTGTTCAGTGCATGCAGGTGCTCCCAACAATGAAAGCTGTAAGATGGTCTTATAAGAGGGAGCAGTAAGACAGATCTAAAAGTCCCACAACAGTGGAGTGGTTCCTTGAAATAAAGCACAAGTAGTGAAGTCCAAGGTTCTTCAGACTCTGTTCTGAAAAGGGCAAGGTGTTGCTGATGCATTTCAAGGTCCCCAGAAGCAATGACTGGGGAATTTCAGTGAGTCAGTCTCTTTCCCATTCATCCCAGACCTAACATGCATCACATGCTAGGCAACCTCCTAAAATTACTCATAATGAAATTGTTCTACTCCTTAAGAAGCAGAAATTATTGGACATTAAGACCATTATGCAATCATTAAAAACCATGTACTATAATGGCATACACAGACATAAATGGGTGGTTTCCCAAGTATCTAGTAGCTTCCAGGGAAGGATCTATTAGTTAAAGACAGGTTTCCCTGCCATACACCAGGGTTCTCATCCCTAATATAAACTTAATATACTCTTCAATGTCATTTGCATAAGGCAATCATGATAAAATCTCATTCTTAAGATGATAAGGAAATTTAACTGAGATGATGGAAAACTTTTTACCTCAATGTCCAGTACACATGACTCCGTAATAGAAGCTCTTCTGCTATACATCGACCTAAGGCCTACAAGTTCACATTTAGACAGTGTTTCCCCTTTACTTCCCAATGATGGAGCAAGTGAAACCATCAGCTCAGACATCCTCAAAGGCATCGGTGACCAAGTCTTCTCTATAGTCAAAAATGACTCGTCTCGCCCAAAGGACTCCAGTCTTTGAACCGTAGAGGTGTTGGCCTGGGGAGAGTGGCGGGGTTGCAGCTAAGGAAACAAGTACTTCATTTTTTTAAAATAATGCCATATCCTCACGAACAACCCCAACAAGTCATCTTTCCCCAGCGCCACCTCCAGAAACACTCAGAGCATCACAGAACATTACAGAAGCCTTTTACGGAGAAAAGCATGGCTGTCGCATTTTTATGTCTGGGAAATGGTGATAATTCAGGTTTCACTTCTATAGTAATTTGATGTGATCCTTTTAAAACACAGACATAAAATGGTTCATTTCCACAACCAGTTGCTAAGAGTCTTGGCATTTTAATAGGAGGCTTATGAAAACATACCTCTTGAAAGAAAATACTAATGTCTACCAAGAGGAAAAGGATGGATGAAGCTCATAAAATTTAACTGCATTTTAGTTTGGACTTGGGAACGTGGCAAGATTATCCACTTGGGAAACTCAATCCATAGAGCCACTGATAGATCTCTGAGTCCTACCTGGTAGAGTTCCCAGCTAGTCGCTGGCATGAGAGCCCCCTGTCTAAAGGGTTCCAGGAGCCGTGGGCAGACAGCACAGCTGATATCTGCCCCTCCATCACCACTTCCATGTCCCACCTATGGAAAGCTCAGGGACTGCTGGATTTAGAAGGGCGTTTCCCTCCTTGAAGTCTGACAAGTCTGGACCTGGTGTCTGAGACTAAGATGGTCCAGCCTGAGTCACCAAGGCCAACAACGGATTGCTGTGGTGGCTCTGAGAATGGAGGCGAGAGAGAGAGAGAGAGAGAGAGAGAGAGAGAGAGAGAGAGAACCCAGCCAATTCTCAAGAGAGAACACCTTCCTTCAAATTCAATCCCGCTCAGCAATTTGACCATGTTAACCAAGAAAGCTGAGAATGCAACTTCTGGTAGATATAGGAGGCCCTGCAGAAGCCACCCAGTTCCCAAATATCTCCTCGCTCACTTGACACGGGCACCTAAATTCTCATCTTGAGTTGCAGTAAGGAAATACTTAAAATTTCCCTAACAGGGAGGGCAAAATCCATGAAGACAAATCCTACAGAATTATCTTAGGAATTTTATATTTTATAATCATAAAACATGTTATGTTATAAAATATGCTCTACTATAAAAGTATATTAACCAGGGACTGTCACAAGTGTTTTATATACCATCTTAATTAATCTTCACATGCTTCAAGGCAAGTTCTATTATTATCTACATTGTACTCATGAAATAACAAAAGCTTAGCTTGATTGAGTCCTGGGCCAAGTTACTTAGCACATAGGGAAGCAGAGGAAACTAGGTTCACTGAACTCTAACATGCTTCTCTAACCAAGTTCCAAAGGAGGCTGGTCAATGAAAGACAGAAGTATCAAGAGCAAAGGACATTTGTCCCCCCACCACTTCTTTTTGCTTTTTAGGGCTGCATCTGCTGCATATGAAGTTCCCAGGCTAGGGGTAGAATAGGAGCTGCAGCTACCAGCCTACACCAGAGCCACAGCAATGCCAGATATGAGCTGCATCTGCAACCTATACCACAGCTCATGGCAATGCCAGATCCTTAACCCAATGAGTGAGGCCAGGGATCGAACCCACATCTTCATGGATACTAGCCTTGTTTTGTAACTGCTGAGACACAAGAGGAACTCCCTTAATTAATTTATTTATTTATTTATTTATGTTATTGTCTAGAGCAGTGGTGCTAAATATTGGCACATGACTGGAATCACTGATTTTTTTTTTTTTTAATGCTAATGCCAGGGCCCCCTACCCCCATTCTGATTCCAACTGGCTGGTGCATCAGGATTTTTATACACCTCCCCAGGTGATTTTCATGGAAAATCAAGGTCTGAAACCACCATCCTGAAGTATCTGGGGTAGAAATTAAATGTTAATAGAAGAAGTTAAATATCCAAATGAGGTTTTAGAACACTGTCTGATAAAACTTCCTTGACAGAAATGTTCTATAAACTGTACTGCCTATCGGGCAGTCACTAGCTACATTGGCTAGTGCGACTGAGAAAATGAGTTTTAAATTTTATTAAATTTCAGTTCTTCTTCATTTAAGTAGAGGACAGAGGCTGCTGTATTGAACAGTACAGCTGCAGAGGTCCACCAGTGTGCTTCAGCTTCAGTGGTTTGCAAGGGCTAAAGAGGGATGTGGACTGTGCTTAAAGAAGTGAAGCAGATACGGTCCATTATTTGACAGGACCAATTTTCCAAAAGGAGCTTTGTTAACAATTTGGATGCTTTGAGAAACTAACAAGGAAAAAAAGATCAATGATGATGAAAATACATCAAATATGTTTGGCCAAATATGCTCTGAGGACTCAACTCTTCAGGATTACTCTTAATTTGCTCTGTAAAAAGCAAGTACCAGCTGCTTGTCATGGCCACATCTTATATATTGTATCATAATGATTATGCAAAGAAAGGAACAGAATTAAGAACAGGAGAAATTGTGCATCTTCATATCATTGGCACCTGCTCCAGTGTATGTATATTCAATGGGTTAATTAATAATTTAATAGAGCAATTATAAATATTTATCCAATATCTTTAATATTGCAACTAATTATACTTGAGGAGTATAAGGGCTTAGACACAAGCTACAGTTTACCAAAAAAATACAGTCTACTGAAAATCCTCATTTTATTTCCATTTTATTTCAATAAAAATTTTTATGGCGTTCCCTGGTGGTCTAGTGGTTAAGATTTGGTGGTTTCACCACTGCAGCCTGGGTTCAATCCCTGGTCTAGAAACAGAACCCACATCAAGCCGCTGCATGCCTTGGCAAATAAATAAATAAATAAGTAAGTAAAATTCTCTGGTATATAATGTATCTGTTGTTTCAAGCTTTTAAGCATTCCTTAATAGCCTTAATTTGGGCTACAAGATGACATATCCGTGGACTAATTCCAGAGATGTGTACATTTCCCTAAATTTTACCATAAAGTGAGATGCTTTTTTAAAAGCTTCAGATTATTTTAATTCTGCACATCTAATGTTGACATATTTTATATCTGAATTTAATGCTTTGCAGTAAATTATACTTAACTAATTATATATGTGAATGCCTCCATAATTTAAGATGATTTACTGTATTCTGAATGGCACTTTCAAAAATGAAACATCATCCATGGCTCTGCATTCACCTTCACACTGCAGTCATGCTAAAACCTGGGTACAATACCAATCTAAAAGAAAAAAGAGCTTCACCTGGTAAGTTAAATTGTCTGGAGATAAAAACGAAAAAACTTACGAATATACTTCTCATTACCTCGATAATATACTTGAACTTCGCCCCAGTTTCCAAAATGAAGACAGGCTAACTAACAACTGCTCAGCTGTCAGAAAGGAGAGAGGGAGAGGTGTCAGACTGAAAAAGCGTTGAATGTCCTCAAGGCCATTGGTTGCTTTGACCATTCCTATCCTTTTGGACCATTCCTATCCAATTCCACATCATCTCAGTATCAACTGCAGCTCTGGCCTTGGGAAATACTCTTTTTATGACAGTAATGAAAAGGAAGAGTTTGCCTTTGTTTTCAAGATAATGACATAGCAAATGTAATAGAACAAGACACAATGGTCTAATAAAAAAGAAATGCAAATCCTAAAAGAAATTTGTACTATGATAATGGCCTAAAACAGTCATTTCCAATGCAAGAGACCATAATATCTACTAATTATTCCTTTCTAGTTACATAGTGAAAGCCAAAGACATAACACATTAATTGCAATCAAAAAACAACTAAGTGAAATTGTGTCTCTCTCTCCCCGCTCCCTTCTTCCCCCTCTACCTCCCCTTCTCTCACCCCCGCCCCTTACTATTCTTTTTGAAATAGAATTAAAAAAAAAAAAACCCTCTAGTCTTTCTTCCTTTCTTTCACACACTGTTATGTATTGTGCAAACACTTCCCTGGTCTAGAAAATATTGGTTAAATGATACTCCATGGGTTGGTTATTGTACACATTTTTCTACCAAAGCATTCACTATACTATTTTCCAGTTAGTTTGTCTATCTTTCTCCAACATTTAATTCAATCAACATTTATTGGCTCCATTTGCCAAGCACCATACCAGATGCTCAAGCTCTGATAATGAACATGGTAAGTTTCAAGGTCTGGTGGAATAATATTTAGATTTATTGCTGAAAAAGGGCTGATAAGTGCTCTGATGGGAGTACCAGCAGGGTGCTTTCAGAACATAGAGAAGAAGGGATCCAGCCCATATGTGGGACTGATGAAACGCCTTCCAGAAAAGGTGATCCAAAGAGTGACTCGAAGTTGGCCAACAAAAGCAGCAGAGGGGCAGAGGGTAAGGGAAGCTAAGAGCATCATGGCCCAAGAAATACCACGTGGCAGCTCAGCGGTGGGCACAGCACTGAACGAGGGAGAAGGCAACGTCCACTAAGCTTCAAAAGGGGAGTGGTGGGTTCAAGATGAGGCCAGAGAATGAGCACCACTGAGTGACTAGTCCATCTTACTGAGGGGTCTCAACTTCTATCCTGACAGCATGGACCAGGCATACTTGAGTTTGACAGGACAGCCTTGGAGAAAGGAGACTGGAGTATGGAGCAGGCGAGAATGTGGAAGACTAGTGCAGACTGTCTCCCAAAATGCAGTTTAATGGGATTCAATGCAAGATTGGTAACACCGACTCAACTGAACTCATGTTGGAAAATATATCCCTTTATCTACTCACTCAGAAAATAATATGCATTCCTATCCTTCTTTACTAACAATGCAGGTGTTGCCCCTCCACAGAATATGGGATTTGAGATGCTTCATAATTCCTAAATCAGGCTCCCCTAAATTCTATGCAGGCTACTACGTCCTTCCCACCACCCTCATATGGATCATCCCAGTGGGGTAAAAGTGGAGAGCAGCAGGTCAGAACTGGAGAAACAGCATAATCATAATACACTCAGTCACTAATTTATTTGGGCAAAGGGATTTCTTGCTGCCCCTGTGACTTAACATATTCAGATTGAGGCAAAGTTTAAGACAAGCAGCAAAGGCAAAAAATTCGATGGTACACGATAGTGAGGAAACTCAAAAAAGCAAACAAACAAACAAACCAAGAAACAAATAAACAGAAACCTCCAAAAAACATTTAAAAAAAGGCATGCCGGAGTTCCCGTTGTGGCTCAGTGGTTAACGTATCCGACTAGGATCCATGAGGCTGCGGGTTCGATCCCTGCCCTCGCTCAGTGGGTTAAGGATCCGGTGTTGCCGTGAGCTGTGGTGAAGGTTGCAGGGGCGGCTCGGATCCCGCGTTGCTGTGGCTGTGGCAAAGGCCGGGAACCCTAGCCTGGGAACCTCCATATGCCGCGGGTGCGGCCCTAGATAAGGCAAAAAGACAAAAAAAATAAAAATAAAAATAAAAAAATAAAAAAAGGCATGCCCCAGAGGAATGGTGGTTTACATAAGCTAATAAATGTTGAGACAAACATTCTTTTGCAGAATGTCTCTTCTACACATCAAGGTGACCATCTTCACCTCACCAAGGCACTTCATTGTCCATTCACACAAAGAAGGAAGACTCAAGTGTCTATAGGCAGCTACCAACTTAAAGGAAGTACAGAGAACAGAGCTACATGCATACTGATAGCACAGGGTGGGACAGACAATCCACACTGGGGGAAACTACAGGACAAACAACCCCGTGTTTCAAAAATAAGTTGCGCAAAGAGGAAAATGGGGAAGGTGGAGGAGAAATGAAGAAGGAACGTAAATAATAGGATGCACAAAAGACAAATCAACCACTCACCACACATGGTCCATATTCAGATCCTTACTCAAAGAGAAAAAAAGTATTTTATGATAGGTGACACCTAGTAATTTGAACACAGACTAGATATTTGACGACTAAGGACTTACTTACAGTTTGTTTTTTTTAACTTTAAAAATACTCAGTTACGTTTAAAAAGGTTTTGGGAGTTCCTGCTATGGCACAATGGGATTGGCAGCGTCTCTGCAGTGTCAGAAAGCAGATTCATTCCCCAGCCCAGCACACTGGGTTAAAGCATCTACCACTGTGGCAGCTGAGGTGTAGGTCGAAATTGCCACTCAGATCTGATCCCTGACCCAGGAACTCCATATGCCTCAGGGTGGCCAAAAAAGAATAAAAAGTCCTTCTCTCTTAGAAGCACATATTGAAATATATATGAAGTGATAAAAACATCTACAAATTGCTTCAAATTCAAAATCAAATAGAAGGAGTTCCTGTCATGGCACAGTGGTTAGCGAATCTGACTAGAAACCATGAGGTTGAGGGTTCGATCCCTGGCCTTGCTCAGTGGGTTAAGGATCCGGCGTTGCCGTGAGCTGTGGTGAAGGTTGCAGACGCGGCTCGGATCCCGCGTTCCTGTGGCTGTGGCGAAGGCCGGCGGCTACAGCTCCTGTTAGACCCCTAGCCTGGGAACCTCCATATGCCGCAGATGTGGCCCTAGAAAAGGCAAAAAGACCAAAAAAAAAAAAATCAAATAGAAAAGAGGACAAGATAGGAAAGCTCTTGGAGGCAGATGGTGGCACTGTGGGGTCCATTACACTACTCTGTCTATTCCATTTTATTTTCAGGAGACAAGAAGGAATATATATTCTACAAAAGCAGGAAGAGTCTTAGATACTCTGTTCTCTATTCCTACTCCCTGGCACCTTTCATGATAAAGAAGAGGCATAATAAATATCTGTTAAATAAAAGAGAGGGCGAAACACTAATATGAAAAGATGTATGCACACTAATGTTCATAGCAGCATTATTTACAATAGCCAAAACATGGCAACAACCTAAATGTCCATCAATACGTGAATGTATAAAGAAGATGGGGTATATACACGTGCACACACACACACACACACACACACACACACACACACAATGGACTATCACTCGGTTACTGAAAAAAGGTATCTTGACATTTGCAACAACCTGGATGAATCTAGAAGATATTAGGTTAAGTGAAATAAGAGAAAGACAAATGCTATATGATCTCACTTACCTGCATAATCTAAAAAACAAAACAAACAAAATGAAACAAAAACAGACTCACAGATAACAAGAGAACAAATGAGTGGTTGCCACAAGTGAGGGAGGCAGAGGGTGGTAGGACAAAGTAGGTGAAAGGAATTAAAATGTGCAAACCTCCAGTTAAAAAATAAATAGGCCACAAGGATGTAATATACAGCATAAGGAATGTAGTCAACAATAGTATAATAACTATACTTGTATGGGGACAGAGGGTTACTAGACTTTTCACTGTGATCTTTTTGTAATATGTGAGATGTCCAATCATCACATAGTACACCTGAAACTAACGTAATATTGTATGTCAACTATGTTTCAATTAAAAAGGGAAAAAAGAAAAAGAGGGCATGCAACTAGTTCAGATTATTCATTTGGTTCATTTACTCATTCCACTAGTCCAAGGCAAGTGAGCCCCATATAATCCTAACAAAACCTCCCCAGCCTGCTTCCACTGACATACCCACAGCATGCATTGCTGTTGTCAGCAGCATCTTTTTAATCTCTCTGTCACTACTGTTGTGCCTCCAAGTGGCTTATCCTTCAGTACTCACAGCTTAGCATATAATAGACATTATTATGGTAATGCAATAAACGGGAGAGAAAATCCAATCATTCTTTTTTTGGGGGAGGAACATTTACTACAGTGGATATTGACTGTGCCTATACTATGTGCCAGAACTGATGGAGACACTGAGGACGATAACCACTTCATGGCTCTTACATTTTTCAGGATGGACACATGCCTGTCACGTCCTTCCCCCAATGTCACCATGAGAGTGAGCAGTGTACAAGGGGGCTCTAGAATTTAAAAAAGCCCGGTATGAATCCTGATTTTGCCCCTTCTCAGATGGTAGACAGGAGGTGAATTATTTAACTCCCTTCGCCTGGGTGTCATGACTGGTTAAATGGAAAACATCAAAATCTACTTCCCAGAGTTGCTGTTAGAATTAATCACAGAATGCTTATTACATCGCCCAGCCAAAACAATCAATAAAGCTACTGAAGATCATACCAGCTTTTTTAAAGACTGGTTTGTTTTAATTAAAAGGGGATTAAAGGTGGTGTGGCCAAGTCACCCATATCTACTCACCACCCCCTGCAAGCCTGGAATATATCTTGGAACATGACATGACTTGGACATGGCATGATTCTGAGAATCCCGGTGCCACTTTTTCCCTAAACCCCATGGGGGAAATCTCAGAGGAGAGATCTAACAACTGCCAAGGGCCGCAGATGCGCAGAGAGTAGGACTGGTGCGCACGTCACATCTGGATACCTTCCCAAATCCTCGGTGGCCAAGAATCCCTCAGAAGTTTCAAAGCACTATGTCTTATTTGCACACTTGCTATAAGAGGCCAATGGATACACTCTGCTGCCTGGAGGGAAGCAAACAAGGGAAGAAGGTCTTCAAGGCCCAAGGTCAATTCCCCAGCTCTGAGCTGTCCAAAAACATAGGAATGGTGATGGAGGTCTTAAGAAAGCAGTGTGTACAAGCCGCATGGCTTGTTGAAAGGGTTTTGTAGAAGGTTCATTATCTTCAAAAATAAATCCATCCACAACTCTCAGATGACCATCACTGATGGATTCACGAACAAAGAAACACTCACAATACCCCCCCATTTCCTCCTGCAAGTGGCCACCTGCATACCTTTTGAACCTAATGCAGCACTTAGGGCTTGGATTGTTGGTCAGGAATGCAATATTGCTAGAAGCCATGGTTTTTCTCCTGCCTATCAATAATTTATCCTCTTAGTAAGTCACAAGAAATACCTGCTTGCTGAAAAGCGCCATGCTACTTCCCGTCTTAATCTCTTTTGCTCCAAGACACCAAGGAATCCGTGGGAATAAGCAAAAATATCTTAATATTAAATGGATATTAAATATTTACAGATGGTCCCTAAGAGATGCATGATCTGCATCCCCTGCCCCAAACCAGCAAATGTACATACGCAAGCATCCCAAGGGAAGATATCCATGAAGTGAGGAAGAGAAGAGAGAGTAACATCTTCCAAAAGCACAGTGCGCCACAGGCTACTTCCACATCTTGGCTATTGTAAGCACTGCTGCTATAAACACTGGGGTGCATCTATCTTTTCTAATTATGCTTTTCTCCAGACATGAAAACAACCTAAGTGTCCATCAACAGATGAATGAATAAAGATGACACACATACACATACAAAATGGAATATTACTCAGTCATAAAAAAGAATGAAATGATGCCATTTGCAGCAGCAGGGGTGGACTTAGAGATTATCACACTAAGTGAAGTAAGCCAGACAAAGATAAGTATCATATGCTAACTCTTATATGTAGAATCTAAAAAAAATGATACAAATGACCTTATTTTCAAAATAGAAATAGACTCACAGACATAGAAAACAAACTTATGATTACCAAAGGAGTGGGAGAATAAATTAGGAGTTCTGAATTAACACAGATATACTACTGTACATAAAATAGTTAACAAATAAGGACCTACTGTAGAGCACAGGGAACTATACTCGATATCTTGTAATAACCTACAGCGGAAGAGAATGCAAAAAAAAAGAATATATATTTATATATAAATTACTGGAAGAGAAAATGCAAAAAAGAATATATATTTATATATAAATATGTATAACTCAATCACTTTACTGTACACCTGAAACTATCAAAACATGGTAAGTCAACCATATTTCAATAAAAATTCTTTTTAAAAAAAGCACAGAGACACAGATAATGCGTTAGTTATTCGTAAAGAGTATCTTAGTTTAAGATATTTTAATAGATCACCTTTCAAAATCAAAGCCTGTGGTTCATTTGGGGAAAACTAAGAGAAACAATGAAAAGTGCTATATAGCTTAACAATTAAGCATTTTGGCCAATGGCTTCTTCTTTTCTCCTTCTAGCTGAGAGAGTCTCTTATGTTTAGAATCTGCCTAGCAGCTAAATAATACCTTTCTTTTTTTTTTTTTTAGCTGTGCCTTCAGCATGCAGAAGTTCCCAGAGCTAGGGACTGAACCCATGCCACAGCAATAACCAGAGCCAAAGCAGTGACAATGCTGGATCCTTAGCCCACTAAGCCAACAGGGAACTCTTAAAGAACTATCCCTAACATCAGTTGTTTAAATCTTGAACCATAGTACTGAGTTGCTGAAGCTGGCTTGCAATATCTGCTTCCTACATTCTCAGTGACTTCATAGTGGTAGCTTGAAATCAGCCATGGTGGTGCATTTATGCCATGGAAATCAGACTGTGCTACAAATCAGGGCTCTTTTTTCCCCAGAGAGCCAGTTGTTAAACACTTACCAGAATACTACTAGAGCTAAATATCCATCAAAAAGAGACTGATGGAATAAATTACAGCACAGCTATACAATGGACTTCCAAAACACCTTGAAAAGCAAAATAAAACTATATATTTATCAATAAGGAAAGATGTACACAGTATTCTTAAATTATAATTATATATGATTTTAAAACTATATACACGTGTTTTTATATGTGATCCCATTTTAGTAAGATACACACACACACACACACACCCATACACATACACAGAAGCAATCTGGAAATATATATACCAAAAAGGTAAAAATGATCATTGGCTAGTAGGAGTAAGAGTAAAGTCTACTTTCCTCAACTAGTTTCCCAGATTTTTCAAAGTTTTTGGAATGAATGGCTATGACTACAAAACAGGTAAGGACCACAATAAGTGAAATGAGCAAGTTCCTGTCATGGTTCAGCGGAAATGAATTTAACTAGTATCTATGAGGATGAAGGTTCGATCCCTGGCCTCGTTTAGTGGGTCAGCATTGCTGTGAGCTATGGTGTAGGTCACCAACTTGACTGGGATCCCTTGGTGCTGTGGCTGTGGCACAGGCTAGCGGCTGAGGCTCCAATTCAACCCCTAGCCTGGGAACTTCCATATGCCGCAGGGGCAGCTGTAAAAAGCAAAAAAAAGCAATGAAAAGAAATTAGTATTTTTATATTGGCCCAAGTGGATGCATTTCAATGCTAGCATTATGAGCCACTTATACGTGAAAACGATTAGGGTAAGTAAGAAGTGGAGAGGAGTATTATTTTAAAATGCCCTGAAATGAATTAAATATCAGAGTTCTAGGTACATTTTTCAAAGTTGTTTTGGCCTACAAATGAGCCTTCATCTGCTTCTGGACTAAGTAAGGCAACTCAGTATGATGAAACTTTGAAAAAACATACACTTGAAAAGACTACTTTTCTTTTCTTTTCTTTTCTTTGTCTTTTAGCCTTATCTGGGGCCACACCCGCAGCATATGGAGGTTCCCAGGCTAGGGGTCTAACAAGAGCTGTAGCCACCGGCCTTCGCCACAGCCACAGCAACGCGGGATCCGAGCTGCGTCTGCAACCTACACCACAGCTCACGGCAACACCAGATCCTTAACCCACTGAGCAAAGCCAGGGATCGAACCTGCAACCTCATGGTTCCTAGTCGGATTCGTTAACCACTGAGCCACTACGGGAACTCCAAAAAGAATATTTTTCTTAGTGACCCTTCCAATCACTGCATTCACTGGTCAATGGCACACAACACTTGGTACATTTTGCACCCAGCTCAGAAGCCCAGGCCAATATGACATTTATCAACGTGTATCATGTTTTTTATTTTATTTTATTTTATTTTTGTCTTTTTGCCTTTTATGTAGAGCCGCACCCCCGGCATATGGAGGTTCCCAGGCTAGGGGTCTAACATGAGTTGTAGCCGCCGGCCTTCGCCATAGCCACAGCAACGCGGGATCCGAGCCGCGTCTGCAACCTACACCACAGCTCACGGCAACGCCGGATCCTTAACCCACTGAGCAAGGCCAGGGAGCGAACCCGCAACCTCATGGTTCTTAGTCGGATTCATAACCACTGAGCCACAAAGGGAACTCCAACGTGTATCATGTTTTTTAATTCTTTCTCAAGACACTACATTGAGATGTGAACAGCTTTGCCACTTGATGCTCTGAAGATCTCAGGTCCTATAGAAAGAAATCCTCTGCAATAGGTTTTGAAGATGGAAACATGACCCACTTCACATTTCAAAGATGAGTTTACCTCCACGCTTTTTACACATTTTATCAAACATGATATGAACAATAACATTAGTAAGAGGAATAAGAAAGGCTTTCCTTAAAAATGAATAAAAGGCCAAGGCGGGGTGGGGGTAGGATGGACTGGGAGTCTGGGGTTCGTAGATGCAAACTACTGCATTTGGAATGTGCATTTGGAATGTGCATTTGGAATGGATAAGCAATGAGATCCTGCTGTATAGCACAGGGAACTCTATCTAGTCACTTGTGCTGGAACATGATGGAAGATAATGTGAGAGAAAAAATGTGCATATACGTGTGTGTGCGTGTGTGTGTATGTATGACTGGGTCAGTTTGCTGTATAGCAGAAACTGACAGAACATGGTAAATCAACTACAATAGAAAAAAGTAAAAATCTTTACAAAATGAATAAGATGGGAGTTCCCATCGTGGCACAGCGGAAACGAATCCGACTAGGAACCATGAGGTTGCGGGTTCGATCCCTGGCACCGCTCCGTGGGTTCATGATCTGGCGTTGCCATGAGCTGTGGCATAGCTTGCAGATGAGGCTCGGATCTGGCGTTGCTGTGGCTCTGGTGTAGGTCGGCAGCAACCGCTCCAATGAGACCGCTAGCCTGGGAACCTCTACATGCTGCAGGTAGAAAAGCCAAAAAAAAAAAAAAAAAAAGGAATGAAAAGTAACCCAATTTTACCAGCACCGTCTTTAGAAACATTCTCCAGCTTCTCTTTGCAGGACCTGACTTACTCGAATCTAATATGAATTTGCGCTGCCACCCCCTGCTTCCTGGCCCCAGCATCCTAACCTCCTCATCCTACTCTGTACCAAGGTTCCTACTCCTCAAGCAGGTTTAGCATCTCCCATGGGGGCTCACTTTTTACAATCCAGGGAAATTGGATGATTAAAAGACTTCTACAATAGTTCTTAAAATCAAGATTTCCTTATTTTTATTCAAATTTCTCAGACTTGCCTTGTTTTTACATGACTTTCACAATTTTGAATACTAATCAGGTATTTGGTAGAATGACCTCAGTTTAAGTTTGATGTATTATTCCTCATGATTAAGTAAGGGTTATAAATGTGCAGAGAGGAGTTCCTGTCGTGGCTCAGCAGAAACAGATCTGACCAGCATCCATGAGGACACAGGTTCTATCCCTGGCCTCGCTCAGTGGGTTAAGGATCCCGGCATTGCCATGAGCTGTGGTATAGGTCACAGATGGGGCTCGGATCTGGTGTTGCTGTGGTGCTGGTGTAGGCTGGCAGCTCCGATTCAACCCGTAGCCTGGAAACCGCCATATGCCACAGGTGTGCCCCTAAAAAGACTAAATAAATAAATAAATAAATGTGTGCAGAGAGAATACCAATGGGTGAGACGTGCTTCTCATCACACCATATTAGGGGTCCACGACATTAACACGGCTCATCACCAGTGACCCTGACCGTGATCACTTAGTGAGGCTCTATCAGCCACGTTTCTCCACGGTAAAGTCACTATTTTTCATTTCCCATGTTCTATGCTTTGGAAGCAAGTCACTATAATAGCCACGCCACTCTTCAGAGGGGGCAAATTAAGCTCCCCCTCCTAAAGTCAAGTATCAACACAGAGTACTTGGAATTCTTCTGTCAGAAAGATTTATCTTGCATCCCATTTATTTATCTGTTCCATCATTCATTGCTATCATTGTGGACTCTTGGATAACCACTTTGCTACAATCCAATACAATCGCTATTTATTTTGCTGCTATTTATATTTTTAGCCTGCACATTTTTTGAGAAACGGGGATCTGGGATTTTCTCATCAGCTATGTTAGATGGAAATATTTCATTTATCTTATAGTTTTATTTTCCCAGTGTTAGTGGTTGCCCCACTGTTATAGGAATCTGAGCTTTGCTCTACAAATGTATGCCATTTCCAGGGCCACCATACTGCATAGCCCCAGAGAGTCCTGATCATAAATAAATTAAAATTAAAAAGTAAATAAATACACACACATATGGAAATGAAAATGGAGATCCTTTACCCAGTCCCAAAAATCCTGGTGCTAGTAGTTATAAACTGAAATCTTTACCACTAAATTTTGGCTAGCATTCCTTTCTTCTCCTTTCTATATTCCATTCTTTTCCCTGATATAAGAGCAAAATAGCAGCATCCAAGGCCAAGAGTCTAAGAGATTTGCAGGACTTCAGAAAGTTAAAGCTACACTGGGAGGTAAGACAGCAAGTGGGGATGAGATAGAAAAAGGAACCATTTCCATGTATTGATCACGCTATGCCAGGCATAGTGCCGATATATTATTTAAAAAAATAATAAGTCTTTCACTGCACAAAAATCCCTTCAAGAGACAAGACTATCACCAGGAGCTTCCTCAGCAAAATGAAATAATCCTGAAGACACACACAGCAAAGTTAGTTGACTATAAAGTCAAACCACCCTTCCTCCAAAGCCCTTTCTCTTAGGCACTATAGTCTTCCACCTCCAAGCAGGCCAGGGTCTAAACTTTAAAATGCCTTTGACCTGGGATGGCTAAGTCAAGAGGGTCAAATACAGCTGTATCAGTTTCATCTTTATGTCAAGCGTTACTCACCTACTTTCCCTCCAAGATATGAAATTTCTAATTCCCAAGCTATGCACTCCTGGCCCGGAGGAAGCCGCACAAAATTGCTGAGAGAATTATTGCAGAGAGGGATAAGCCTTCTCCTATCTCATTTCAGTACCGCGAAGCACTCATATTTATGTAGCATGGAAGTTATTTTCCCATCAAACCCTCCCAATTGCCTGCAGTAAATTAAAAAAAATAATAATAATAAGAGTTATGTGTAACATCTAGCCTGTTACATCTAGCCTGACAAGGCTGAGACTTACATCCATCCAACAAATTCCCTGAGCACCTCCTTCCAGAGGGACCAGGAACCCTTCATTCATGCAAAGTTCATGTTCAACTAGAGTGAGTTTCGTAATATATTAATTAACACAGCTTCGCTCTGCAGCGACGAGAGCCATCTGCTTCCTTGGCATTGGAGAAGAGATGGATTTCAAGTCAGTTTAAGGGAGACAAGGGCCTGTTTCTATCTGAACAGGAAACTGAAAGTTGACAGTTCTACTTTTCACTGTTAACTTGGCACATTCTCTGCTTTCAAGGCCAGAGGAGGACCACTCATGCATCAAGTTCTGTCTCAAGCTGGATGAATATCAAGCATCAACATCACAAGCTAACTCTGGGGCTGAACTTCCACAGCATGGAGGAGAGAAGGCCCATTCCCACAACCATAAGATTTTCAGCACTGAAACTTCTCTGCATTCCTCTGTAGCTAAATCTACTTTCTGCATTGTTGTCATTCTCTGGGGTAGAATAATCTTAAATCTATGGCTGGATTTCTTTGAATGGCTCATTAAGATGAGGCACTAGAGGGAAGGGAGCAAGAAGTACCAACGTTCCACTGTGGTTGATGACTGATGCTCTGGTCTCCAAATCCCAAGGGTAGAAATCTATGCAGATTAACGTGGTTCAATTTTAAAGACAGGTTAGGATGTGTAGGCAGAATAATGGCCCCCTTGGACATCCATATCCTAATCCCCAGTGACTATGTTACCCTACATTAAAGGACTTGGCAGATAGGATAAAGGGTATGGACCTTGAGATGGGGAGCCTATCCTGGATTATCTGGTAAACTCAATCTAAGTCACATGAGTCCTTAAGAGCTGAGAACCCATCCTGGCCAGAGAAGGGGACAGAAGGAGGAGAGATTTCAAGAGCAAAAGGAACTCAACCTGTGTTGCTGGCTTTATGGATGAAAGATTATACAGCCACTAGCTAGGAAAATGGGGCGGCGGTGGGGGGGGCACTCTAGAAGCTGAGATGGCTGTCAAGTGACAGTCAGCCCGGAAATGGGGATCTCTTTATTGCAATGACAAGGAAATGAATTTTGCTACCAATCCAAAAGATCAAGGAAACAGATCTCCCCCTAGAGCCTCCTGAAAGGAACGCAGCCCTGCCAACACCTTGACATTAGCCCACTGGGTCTTGGGTCAGATTACTGAGCTTCAGACACATAAGATAAATTTGTGTTGTTGTAAGACACTAAGTTCATGACAATTTGTTATGGCAACAATAGAAAACTAACACACAGGCTCAGGCAAAATGAACCCCATGGGTGAACATCTTAGGCTCTCTGTCTCTAAAAATGAAAAGGAACCAGCTACATAGTACTAAATAGTACTACATAGTGATACACAGTACTAAATAGTACTACATAGCTAAAATGTACTAAAGAACATTGTTCTGTTCTTTACTAAGTAAGATGGCTCACTTACTAAACTTTCTTAATAGAACCACACTTGCAATGCCCAAGACGCTATCCATAATCAACTGAGCATCTTTCAGCAACTAATCGGACTTCCCTGAGCTTAAGTGATTATCTCCTTTATTTGTAAAATGATGAGGCTAGTCTACATTTGAATCTGTACTCTAAATTCATGAATAGTACACAGAATTGCAGTGTTTTTCCTGATAACGTTCCTCATTTCTAAGACCAAGCTAGATGTCAGCCCACTGCTCTGAGCCCTCATTTAATGGAAAACCTCGAGCAAGTGTGAATTTCCCAGCAAACTTCAGCTTCTCCTCTGCTGAAAGCTTCTGCTTCTAACTGCAAGGAAGAATAAGGCAAACTGGGGGGAAATTCCTATATAACCCAAGTAGCATCACTGTTTACAGAAACTAAAACAAGCTCAGACTAAAACTCCAAGCTAGTGAGTTCCATTCCCTTCATACTTTTAGGAATGAGGTGTGTGGAGGTGAGAAGAATAGAGGTGAAAACATCTCACTGTAACCAAGTACTGTTGACCTTGGCCATTCTTCTTCCAAAGTACACAAAATAGAACACTTAATCCATAAAATAGATTTGACGATTGGCCTCTACATCTTGACAGTTGGCATGCAACCACAATAAAGCATGCCAAGATTTTAAATGGGGGGGGGGGAGCAAAGAACTCAATGACTCCTGGTCTTAAGATCTGGGCAGGAAAGCAAAATGAAACAAAACAAATTCCACAAGATTTTTGGCAAGTGAGAATTGGAAATGCACCTACTGGAGAAAACCTACTTACAGAGATGGGAGTTTTAGATAAAATGCCCACTTCAACTACAAGGACTTTAAAGAAAAGGAAGGAGGGAAGCAGACAGGAAGGGAGAGAGGAAAAAAGGTGGCAAGTACTAAGTCTTACAGAAGATCTGAAATTGAAAAAGGTAAATCTGAAACCTGCCATCTCATATGTGAGGCACAAGGTTACAGTGAGAAGAACACCCCCCAGAATTCTAATTGACGTAATTTATCCACCCCTAGACTTGGTGAGTGGTGACTAATAATTGTGGGAACCTTGCTTTTAGTAATAGTGCTAATACTCTCTTGAGACTTCATACCGTTATTTATCAAGGTCTTTAATGTTTTCTTGTCATCACTCCCAAGTGCCTTTTGGTCTCAGTTGTTCCCAACCATCCCTCTTTTTGAGAGCATCTCTACCTGTCTGCCCACAGACGAATGTTTAATCGTGTCTGGAAAGGGAACAACTGCACAGCCATCAGCATATATCACACCGCAAATCCACTAAGCGCCACATTTAATTGGCAGAATTGATGTCTCCCAAATGCAGAGGGTTCTGCAGAGTCTTTGCACTTTATAATTCCGTTAAGTCTTTTAAAAAGGATGCCAAGGGAGGAGGGAAGAGAGATTCTCCAGAACAATGGAGAAAGGCTTTCCATGCACTTTTCGTGCATCTAATAAAACTAAACCCACTGAAAATAAAATTCCTAGGGATTGGGAAATCACAAAACTATAAAGTTGACAGGCAATTCTTCATAGTCAGATTGCTAGCAAATCTCTAAATGAATGTTCTTCCATGCCTCTCAGCTCTGCAAGTACACTCCACCCATTCCTCCACCTTAATCAGGTGAATACTCACTCACCCTTGGAATCACAAGGTGAAGCTAGATATTCCTTCCCTCTGCCACAAAAGCGTCCAGCCCACAGCATCAGTTCTAGCAATTACCATGAGTTTTGTAGCTGACCATTTTCTGACCATATATCTCCAAAGACCTGAGTTTCTTGCTCATTTCTGTCATGCAAGTGGTACTTAGTATCTACTGCCATGACTGTCAATCAAGCAGAGCATCTGCCTCAAATATGACCACCTAGATCTCTATCCACTTTGACGAAAATGGCACACCGATCAAGGATACTGTTGAATTTGCAACTCTGATTATTTTTATGCAATGGCGGTGGGGATGGACAAGCGTTGACCTCTACTCACTACTTTGACCCAGGATATGACTGTGTCAAGGGAACAGATTATATATGCATCACTATTTTTTTTAATTCTTTACAGCAACTCTAAGAGTTCCCAGGTGGTTTAGGATTAAGGATCCATGGTTGTTGCTGCTATGCCATGGATTCAGTCCCTGGCCTGGGAGCTTCCACACACCGCCAGCATGGCCAAAAAAATCCTTACAACAACTCTATAATGTTGCTTTGTCATTCACATCCTTATGGATGAGGGCACTAGAGCTTGAATGAATGAATGACTATTCAAACATCTCCCAACAAGAAAATCAGTGAGAGAGCAAGGACTGAGCCAGAGATCTATCAAACTTCCAAGACCCATGCTTTGGAACCAACTCATCCAACCTAACCAACAGCATGTCCAACTCCAATTCAAAATAGGACCAAAAAGTTGATAATGACCTTTCACTTAATGTGCATGTGTATGTCCAAATATCTATTTCATAGGGTAACCACTGTTTGCAGGTCCTGGCAATGCCATATAAAATAAAGACTATTCATTTTTTAATTCCAGGGTTATTCCACCATTACTACCACCTGTGGGAATTACCTGCCTTTGTCCACAAGTTAAATTTTCAGGCTTCTGTGCTTTCGAGTATGTTCATCCTATTTCAATCCAAGCTCCCTTAGGAGTTCCTTAGTTGGGAAAACAAATATGTGAAATCAAAGGTTAGCTAAACAGAGAGGGGCTAGTTCTCTTTGATTCATTGCATGCTGGAAAGAGTTTATGTACTAACTTTCACAAGATCCCTAATGGCTTTCTAGGTAGAGAAAATATATTTAGATAACTCGTCTATGTGGCCACTTAGGTGATAGAAATCTATAGTCCATTCAACAAATTCTTACTCAGTACCTACTGCCTGAGGGGCTGGGAATTTCGTAGCGAACACAGCGCACGTAATTCCTATTTTTCTGAAGCTAATATTCTTGTGTGTAATACTTGCTGACAAATAAGTAAATAAACCAAAAAGGTAACTTCAGATATTATTAAGTGCTAAGAAGAAAATACTGAGTAATACAAAAATTGGAGGTTGGTGAAGTCAGGAAAATAGTAGCAAAAGGGGGCTGTGCAAAGTCCTTTAGAGAAGGTAATTACAAAAGTTTCAAGATGATGCTAAATTACAGTTCAACATATAAAGAAGCAGAAAATCTGAGGGAAGATATTCTAGACAAAGACTTCATATGATGTAAACAGGTTTAATATGTTCAAGAAACAGTACAGAAAGCCCACGTTAGCTGGAGCTATTTTTCCTTTACTGATTTCTACTTTGATTTCACTGTGGTTGAAGAACATATCCTGTATGATCTCAATACTGTAGCTTTAGTGAGGCTTGTTTTATAGCCCAGGATACGGTCTATCTTGGCATATGATTATCAAGTAGTTGAAAAAAATAAGTATTCTACTTTTTTGTTGTGTGGAGTGGTTGATGTTCTGCTAAGTTCTTATTGTTGAGACTGAGGTGTTAAAATCTCCCACTGTAACTGTGAATTTGTCTATTTCTCCTTTTATCTCTATCAGTTTTCACTTTACATAGTTTGCAGCTCTGTTGTTTGGTGCATAGACATTTAGAATTGCTGTAAAATGTCATTCTCTCTCTGGTTATTTTATTTGCTCAGAAATCTCTTTATCTGATATTAATATAGCCACCTTAGAGTTCCCTAATGGCGCAATGGGGTAAGTGTCCAGCATTGTCAGTGCAGAAACTCACTGTTGTGGTGAAGATTCAGTCCCTGGCTTGAGAACTTCCACATGCCACAGGCACAGCCAAAAAAAAAAAATTAATTATGTAGCCACCTTTGCTTTCTTTTGATTAATGTTTCCATGATACACTTTCCCCAAAAACTGAACCTTCCTTTTTCATACTATTTGAAGTGTTTCTTGAAGATAGCATATAATTGGGCCGTATTTTTAATCCACCCTCCTGGTCTCAGCTTTAAGTTGGTGTACTTACATCTTTGTGTTTAATGAAATTATGATGTATCAGGGCTTAGGTCTTACTTTTTCGTATTTTTTTATTTCGTTGTTTTCTGTTTGTTCTGTTTTCGTTTCTCTCTTCTCTTTTTCCTGCCTTCTTATAGGTTGCTAGAACATTTTTTCAGAATTCAATTTTGGTTTGTCTATATTACATTTATTTGAGTGTATCTTTTTGGTACAGTGTTTACTTTATTTTATCCGGGGACTTATTGTGTGCTAGACACTAGGTAGCTACTTTACTCACAGAGAGGTAACAAGAGACTTCAGTTTATCATAAGAATATGAAAAATTATCTAGTTCAGATACGTCTGGCAGCAAGAGAAAAGTGTCAGAAGGGCCCCTTAACGGCAATGACAAATGTACCAGCATTGAGTTTTATACCAAGTAATTGAAGATTCACTTTTAATCCATAGCCAATGCATTTTCTAATTCCATGAATCTACATTTCTTGATTTTATTTTCTCTCTCTCTCTTCTTACATTTCTTGATTTTCTTTTCTCTCTCTCTCTCTTTTTTTCTTTTTTTTTTTTTTTTTTTGCTTTTTAGGGCCACACTTGCAGCATATGGAGGTTCCTAGGCTAGGGGTCTAATTGGAGCTGCAGCTGCCAGCCTACGCCCCAGCCACAGCAACGCCAGATCTGAGCCGCGTCTGTGACCTACACCACAGTTCCTGGCAACTCCATATCCTTAACCCACTGAGTGAGGCCAGGGATCAAACCCGCAACCTCCTGGTTCCTAGTCGAATTCATTTCCATTGCACCATGATGGGAACTCCCTACATTTCCTGAGTTTCTGATTCTTGCCACTTTAACAAATAGGACCCATAAGTATGATAAAGGCCATTCGTGGTAAGCCAATATTTGAAAATAGATGACTGTGTATAAGAAATTAATAACTCTGTCTGGTGTATTTACTTTCATTGCCAAATAATATTTGCATTAATATTACATTTTTATAGTGAAATCGAAGAAATCTAAACTATTAGAATGTAAATGAGAACATTCTTACTTTACACTAAGTATTTATAGATTACTATTTGGCAGATTTAATGATTTACATTTACAATTTTAGCACCCACCGCACCGTATATAGGCTCTCCCAACCTGTGCTTCAAATCAGAACGCAGCCCTTCTGCTCCATCGCCCTCCTTCTTCCCTTGCAGACCATATTGGGATTCTTGTTTATCCCTGCTTTAATAATGAAAATGGTGTCATGGAGAACAGATGAAAGGAGAAGTGAAGTCCACACCAATACAAGTAGGAAGGGTGTTCCCAGTAATCTGAGGACTCACTATGAGGATACTCGAGTCTGGTGGCTTTGGACCTGTCACCTGCACAGCCTCAGGTACATAATTCTGTGGTCCACCAGCTCAGCACTGCCTGAAGTAGGCTGTGTAACCCAGGATAGAAATGGGGCATATACACGCCCAAGTAAGAGGTAAAGGGAACTACACAAAACATCACAAAGTCAGATGTGGGGTAGCACAAACAAATCTGACTAGTATCCACGAGGATGTAGGTTCAATCCCTGGCCTCACTTAGTGGGTTAAGGACTGGTATTGCTGTGAGCTGTGGTGTAGGTCTCAGACGCAGCTCGGATCCCATAGATCCCACGTTGCTGTGGCTGTGGTGTAGGCTGGGAGCCGTAGCTAAGATTTGACCCCTAGCCTGGGAACTTCCATGTGCCACGAGTGTGGCCATAAAAGCAAAAATCAATCAATCAATCAATCAACCCATCAATCATCACAAAGTCAAAAAGGTTGAAGCTTCCCACTGGAAAATCTGAAAACTTTGCCTCATAAATACATGAAAGATTACATCAGGAGAGTAAACAGCCAGATGGTAACAAAGACACTAATCTCATTTTAAAGCCATAGTGCAATGCTCCTGCAGTTTGCCCAGTTTCTTAAAGGATCTCTACAATACACAGAGGTTAAGCACAAGGATGCAGAAAAAATTAAGGTCGCTAAAAACAAGAACATTGCTCAGTACCCAATTCTGCAAGGGTTAAGTGGTGACCCACTGCAGCTGATCACAGAAAATGCACCCTGAATGGAATTCAGAATTTCAAAAAACAGGGTGAGGCACTCTGTGCTTTGGACAAGCAGGTCCTTTGATGCATAGATTGGAAGAATTTCAATGACCTCAGATTCTTGAATCTTCTTACATATAGAAAAGCACTACAATCACTTCCTTGAGATAGCTGTTCTTTGTGATTAACAGTAATCTTTTAGTATAATGTGTGCTATTTCCTAGCCAAAAATCATATATAGACTGGTTTTCCTCTCTCAGAGCAGCTTCCTCATAGCTACTGAGTGGCTGTCTCACTGGCTATTGTCCTCCGTAAGACCCTGAATAAAATTTAAACACACAACTCTTCTGATGTGTGTCTTTAAGTTGCCAAGAACCACTGGCTCAGTGATAAGGAAGGTGAAGAAAAGACAAAAAGAAGGAAGTTGAAGATGACAATGGAATATAAAATACATAAGATATAAAGATATATTGTAGAGTACAGGGAATATAGCCAATACTTGATAATCTAAATGGAAATGAAATATAATCTTTAAAAAATGTGAATCACTCTGTTGTACACCTGAAACCTAGATAATATTGCATATCAACTCTACCTCAATTTAAAAAAAAAAAAAAAACCCTTTGGGAGTTCCTGTTGTGGCTCAGCTGAAATGAACCCATTAGTGTCCATGGTGATGCAGGTTTGATCCCTGGCCTCAATCAATGGGTTAAGGATCCGTGAGCTGTGAGCTGTGGTATAGGTCACAGATGCAGCTCAGATCCCGCTATGGCTGAGGCACAAGCTGGCAGCTGCAGCTCTGACAGGACCCCTAGTCTGGGAACTTCCATATGCCACACCTGTGGCCCTAAATGCAAAAAGGCAAAAAAAAAAAAAAAATGAAAAAAAATTTTAATCATATACACACAAAATGAAAATGTAATCAGATCAATTTCCCTGTGAAACACCAAGGTATCTCAGCTCCAAGAAGACACAGGTAGGATATGGACGTCACCTCCTGCTAGAAGTGATCCCGGGCAAAATGCAGTTTCCAAGTGAGATGTGTACCTCTGGGCCCCACTACCTCCATCCCAGGCCCTGTCTACTGTCTGTGCAGCAGCTGGCTGAACAAGCCCCTCAAGCCAACCCAGCTGGAACTGCTATGCTTACTAAGGGAAGACAGGGCACAATACTGAAACATGAAAGACTCAAAATGCAACAGCTTCCCGGGGGGTAGGAGAGGGCTCCCAGGTCTCGTCCAGACACATTCTCCAGCTCCCCCGCCCACACACCTGCAAAATCAGACCACCACGATATACAGCCCTCCAGCTCACCACCGGGGAATACAAGCTGTGGAGGTCTTCATCCCTTGCTTATATAAAATATGCAGCCATGGCAACCAGCTGCTCCTCCAAGCTTCTGCGCCAAGCTCCTGCTGCCTGGTAACCATGAGTATTTTACCTTTAGACCTTTTAGGTCTAAAGAGCACATAGGACTGTAAAGCACAAAGTAACTCAGCTTTGTCATCTGCTTTCTCCTATGCTAACCATTTTTCTCCTTTAGATTCACAGGAGAGGTTCTTGTCAGCATGCTAATCTATGCTGGTCTTTGCTCATCTATCAACGTCCAGTCTGATACTGTTATCGGGTTCCTTAAAGGCATAACCCCCAAAACTCACACTTCCTTAGGGTTTCTCAAACTCAGAGCACTGACACCTGGGGCTGGATAATCCTTGACAGGGGTGTCTGGGCTACGCACTGTACGATGTTTAGCAGCACCCGTGGCCTCTGCCGGGAGCAACCCCCACCACCACAAGTTTCGGCAATCAAAAACTTCTCCAGATATTACCAACTATGCCCGGAGGTGAGGGAGGGGGTGCAAGGGATCCCACATTTGGAGAACACATCATCCATATTAAAACCGGTCTGAAAGGAGCCAACTCAAAATGCCCAAGGGGAAGGGGGGCGCTCATTTCAAAAAAGGATCATGATCTAGTTTGATGATATAGACACAAAGGAAGCCAGTCCTGGGAATTAAATATTCAAAGAACTGAATCTTTAGGCATCAGTAGAAACATTTTTTATCATTATTTCTGCTTTTCCAGTTCCTGTTCCAGACCTCCCCCCACAGAAATGTTTTGCCTCAATCAAAATTTTATTGCCATTTCTCTAACATCAAAACAGATGTCACAGCCCTGAGTTACGGAGCTGTTTCCTAGAGAGCAGGAAGCTGTTGATTTTCCCCTCCTGGGTGTCGTAAGAGATAACAAATAAACAACACCAGCATTTGCAATGTCACAATTTATACTCTACGAAGGGAGGAAGTAAAAAAGGTTACTTAATCAAGTAAACAAATTCACACCTGTTTTCTCTTTTTTTTTCAAGTTCTGTCTCCATGAACTTTATAAATGTATACTTTTAACCTAATACTGTTTCCTGACGAAAGAAATATTTGGACTACAGCAAAATGGTTCTCTCTAATTTCTTCCTTCCTTCTAGCCAGCTTCAGAGCTTACAGGGCTCCCAGGGGCAAAATTGTGGTGAATGACTGTTCCTGCTTAGTTCCATACATACCTTACTTTTTCTCTGCTTACTCTTGGACCGTGAAATACGATACTCACAATGGAAGAAAGTACCTTTTTGTTAAACTCTTCTCCATCTCCTCATCACAAATAAAACTTGAAACAAGTCTTCTCCATCAAGAAAACCCTATCCCTCTTTACAGTCTATGGTTAGTGGCCGTTACAGTGACTCTCGGAGATCTTCACTGCCTCCTGTTGTTCAAGTCCTTGGATAATCCTCTGCCATGAGTGTGGGATAGGTTTCCTTGCTTCTGCCTAAAAGAACTGAGCACCAAGAGCAAGCGGGATGGGATGGATGGGGAGTTTGGGGTTGCTAGATGCAAACTATTACATTTAGAATGGATAAGTGGAGTTCCCATCGTGGCTCAGCAGAAACGAATCCGACTAGGAACCATGAGGTGGCGGGTTCAATCCCTGGCCTTGCTCAGTGGGTTAAGGATCCGGCGTTGCCGTGAGCTGTGGTGTAGGTTGCAGACGCGGCTCGGATCCCGCGTTGCTGTGGCTGTGGCGAAGGCCGGCGGCTACAGCTCCTGTTAGACCCCTAGCCTGGGAACCTCCATCTGCCGCGTGTGCGGTCCTAAAATGACAAAAAGACAAAAAGACAAAAAAAAAATAGAATGGATAAGCAAAGAGGTCCTACTGTACACAGACGAATATATCCAATCCCCTGGGATAGAAGATGATGGAAGATAGTATGAGAAAGAGAATATATATATATATATAGAAATAATGATAAAAAATGTTTCTATATATATGAATGACTGGGTCACTATGCTATACAAGAGAAACTGACACAACACTGTAAATCAACTATATAAAAATAAAATAAAATTTAAAAAATAAAATAAAGGAACTTGGCAAAAATGTTATGAGGTCACTTCCAAGATAAGGTTATAAAAAGACTGTGTCTTCTGGTTTTTTTTTATCTTTTTTCCTTTTTTAAACATTTTTAGCAATTTTATTTATTTTTGGCCATGCCCACAGCACATGGAAGTTCCTGGGCCAGAGATTGAACTGGTACCACAGAGGCAAGCCTAGTGGCTGCAGTGACAACGTCAGATCCTACACCTGCTGCACCAGACAGGAACTCCATAGGTCTTCTCCCTCTCACTCCCTCCTGGATCCTTTCCCCTGGGAGAAGCCAGGTGCCCTATTATGTATGGAGAGGTCCAGGTGGTGAGAGATCAAGGTCTGCCAACTGCAAGAGTGGTCTTAAAAAGAGAGTCCCCCCACCACCCCAATCAAGCCTTGGATGAGATTGCGGCCCCACCTCACAATCAGCTGCATTCTCCATCAGAAACCTGGAGCCCATGGTGCCAAGTTAAGCCATGCTCAGATGACTGACCTACTGAAACTATGAAATACAAAATGTTTACTGTTATAAGCTGACAAATTGGGGGTAAAATGTTACACAGCAATAGATAACTGATACATCTTTCCAGCTAGAGCCATCTTCAGCCAAGATAAGACGGAGACACCCATGATACAACTCACTCTTTTCCAAAGAGCCTTTGACTTCAGAGGACTCTCTCCCCATTAGGTTTCTGGTGTAGGGGGAATACGTCATCATCCCTAACTTCCACAGTGTGGAATGTTTTCCACACCGAAGCAACCAAAATACAAAGGAAATAAGAGAAATAAAGGTTCAAATTTGGGGTCAGTTTTCTACACCGATCTCAGATAAGCTCTAAAAAAGGAGTGTTTTAGGGGAAAAAAATTGGGGGGGGGACACCAGCTATCCCCTCTTCTTGGAGAACCCTAAGGTTTCCTAGCATATTGAAAGCTCTGAGAAATCCTACAAAGGCACTCTGCTTAACTTCAATCTTTTATTAAGATCCTACTGAAGTTACATTCCACCTGACAGACACTGGAGAACAGGGATCCAAGACAGGAGTTCTCGAAGTGCTGCACAGAAAGTAAGTGAAAACCTAATTCACACAAGTCTTGTATCTTATTATCTTATTTTATTGTCTTATATTACAGCGTCTTTCCCAGTGCAGATGAGATCCTACTCCCAAAGTACAAAAATGAAATTCTGAATGAACTGATACTGACTGTCATTTACTAAATTTTATGCTCAAAGACAGGCTGGGGGCATGAGTCCATTCTCACTCCAGATTTAAAGGTTAGGGAGATAGGAGCATTCGATGCTGCCAGGCAGAAATTTGGTCAACCCTTTCTTTCTTTGTTCTGCCAAATCACACCCTTGGGAACACAGAGTTTAGGACAAAAGGAGTTGGGAGCTGGAGTTAACTCTGAACTTGATTTCTGGCTCCATCACTCACTACTCTATCAATTATCCTTGATGAGATTTACCATTTTGATTTGTAAAATAAAAATAGGAATTTCCATTATGGCTCAGCAGCTGAAAGACTGGACGCTGTCTCTCTGAAGATGCAGGTTTGATTCCTGGCCTTACTCAGCAGTGAAGCTGTGGCATAGATCGCAGATGTGGCCTGGATCTGGTGTTGCTGTGGCTGTGGCGTAGGCCTCAGCAGCAGCTCCGATTTAACCCCTAAGCCTGGGAACCTCCATGTGCTGCAGGTATAGCTCTAAAAATGAGATAAAATAAGGATGATGATAATAATAAGCAGCTTGATGGGTTATAGGAAATCATTTATGCTTAATTTTGACAGTGTCTGGCACAGAGGAGGCACTTACTAAATGCCACCTACTGTTATGGTTATCATCAGCCCATGCATCAGATCTGAAATTCACATGAGTTTCTAACAGAGTCTCAATATTTCAACAAGCATCAACCACATCCTCCACGACTGCACAGATTTCGTGTCCCTGCTGTGCCTTTAAATGTCCAGACTGAAGAATCTGATGTTTAACCTCAGTCCTATGGGGCAACTCTTAGCTCTTCACCTCTATTTGTTCTAGCCACACCTGCCTCCACCTTCTCTAGTTCCAAACTGCAGACAGTGCCATAACCACTATCTCAATCTTAGATGTTTCACAATCTTTCATAAAAGGTTAGCTTTGCTGTCTTACTTCCAACATCATTCATGATGCCGGCCAATATCTTACTGACTTTGTGGTCAAGGAAACCGATTAACCTGCAAAGCCTACCAGACCTCTTTACCTCCTTATCGAATTTAAAGATAAAAAATAGGTACATGGCAGGGCTGGAAAAAAGCATCCATCTTCTTTTCATAACATTTGGGAACCTAAGCTACAAACCAGCAGTAGCAACACCACACTTTGACCTTCACTTCACCAGTTCAGAACCCACAGACTTGGTGTATGGTTGCACACACGCAGACACACACACCCACAGAGCAAGGGAACAGATCAGGCAGCTCTGAAGGCACTAACAGTCCACAGTGCTTATGTAAAGGCACTAACACTAACAGTGGACAGTGCTTATGTAAAGGTGCTGTTTTCAAGCTGCTCACAAGCATCTCTCAAATTGACTAGGGGCCATATAAAAACTGGGGTTGTTCTAGGATGCAGGCCCTGATGCAATATAGTCTCAAGGGAACAGCAGCCGAAAGGAGAAATTTCATCCCAGACTCTACAGCACTGTAAAGCCACAACGACATGGAAACGCTAGATATGGCTTGGCCTTTGAGGGACCTTAATAAGTTACTTAACCACTCGAAGCAACATTCCCTCATTTGCAAAATGAGGGTCATGGTCTGCATCGTCTAGGTTGTGAGAGTTAAATGATGATCTGCCACTAACGGCACAGTAGGGCAATGAACCTGAGATAGAGTCTCTGGCTCCAAGAGGGGCTTGTAATAATCCTAAGTAGCAACTGGCTCAAAGGACCAACATTCATGGTCATCAATATGTTGGAAGCATTGATTCTACAAAAGGAGTGTTTTGGATTTTCAGCCCTCCAACACCCCCCAGTGTAGGTTCTCTTATTATCCTTACGACAGAGGTGGAGGGACTTTTATTCAAGGCAGCTGGGAAATGCTGGAGCTAAGTTTCAGATGTAGGCAGTCTGACTACAGGACCCAAGGTCCTAACCATTGCCACCCCTAAGGAAGCATTTAGTACATATTTGTGAAAAGATGGATAGGTTGATAAATATAATTATCTGGTCTTTTAATCCTCTAGGGATTTTTTTCCCCCACCAAACAAAAAGGGGAAAACATTGATTTGTTCTCCTTGCAGATTACAAGAATAATGTCCTCATTTGACTAAAAACCAAGCACATTTGTTTTTACTGATATCAACACAATCATTTCCTGAATCAAACTTTTACTACCCTGAGAGCAGGGACTTCTTCAAACACTGCCACATAATGAAATGGCTGTGCAAAAGCAACAGCTGATCGCTACAGGCAGGTTTTTTTTTTTTTTCTGTAAATACAAAAATCCCATCAGCTCAAAGAGTGTAGCATGACAAATCACAAATCACAGACAGAGTCTTCGACAGAAGGATTTAAAACTCAAGAATTTCAATGTACTTAATAACATTAAATCTGAGGCAGATGGTAAAATGCCTTAAGAAATCCCAAACTGTTAAGGGTATCCCAGATGGAAATGCCTCAGCTGGGCTTGTATTTCTTCTCTCTGGATCAGAAAATGGTTGGCACCACCTGGTGGTTCTTTTTTTCCTCTAAAAATCTAAGTCCCAGGGATTCCCTCTGTGCTGCAACAGGAAGGAATCCAGCTAGTATCCATGAGGATGTGGGTTGGATCCCTGGTCTCCCTTAGTGAGTTAAGGATCCAGCGATGCCATGAGCGGTGATGTAGGCTGCAGAGTGGCTCAGATCCCGTGTTGCTGTGGCTGGGCTATAGGCTGGCAGCTATAGCTCCAATTCGACCCCTAGCCTGGGAACTTCCATATGCCACAGGTGCGGCCCTAAAAAAAGAAAAAAAAAAAGAATCTAATTCCCCTTGAACGACACAACTAAGACCCGGACTATATTCTCGCTGTCAGAGTTATCCATGTAAGAAAAGAGGCAATTTTTAATTTATAGTTCATTCACACAATTCTAACTAAAGTGTTGAACAAATTCGATTTTTATCTACATGAAAACACCCTCATCTCCAGAGCATTCCTTTGAATAGAAAAGTTATATCAAAATACTCGAGTGGAAACCCCCACCCCCCAAGACTCACAGCCAGCTCAGTGGAGTCCTGAACTTACACAGCCTGGGGAAGCACCCACATCGTTCATTCATTCATTCACGGCTCATAACAGATGATTTCCTGTAGGTTAAATGTGCTGTTGATGATAACAACTCCACCAACCTACAGGTAGGAACAATGAGACTTAGACTGAATTAAGAACTTGTCCCACTGAGTTTCTGTCGTGGTTCAGTGGAAACGAATCTGACTAGTGTCCACGAACAAACCTCCACATGTGGCAGGTTCGTCCCTTAAAAAAAAAAGGGGGGGGGGGAATTTGTCAGAACTAGTAAGTAGCAGAGCCTGGATTTTAAAAGACGTTTTACCTATTGCTGTTTTTTAAATTTTTCATTTTTTTTTTTATTTTTAGGGCCGTACCATGGCATACAGAAATTCCCAGGCTAGGGGGTCCAATCGTAGCTGCAGCTGCCGGCCTGCACCACAGCCACAGCCATGCCAGATCCGAGCCTTGTCTGTGACCACAACTCACGGCAATGCCAGATCCTGAACCCACTGAGGCCAGGGGTCAAACCCGTATCCTCATGGATACCAGTCGGGTTCATTACCAGCTGAGCCACAATGGGAACTGCAAATTTTTTTTAATTCTTAATTAAAGTATAGTTGAGTTACGATGTTCTGTCAATTTTTACTGTACAGAGGGAACAGACTTGTGGTTGCCAAGAGTAAGGGGAGGGAGTGGGATGAGCCGGCCATTTTACGTGTTCTCATAGTCCTCACAGCAAGGCTAAGATGTGCTCTGTCACAGGGACCACAACGACGAGTAACCCAAACACCTTTGCATGACAACAGAGGAGTTACACTTTCAAACCCTATTAACGAAGTGCGGCTAAATTTTCCTTCGCTGGCAATCCTACTTAGGAGTTCATGTACTAAGTCGAGGTACAGCTCTACTGGACACACAAGTGCTCAAACATTTGCTAATTCCTTAAAAGTTCAGTTGACGCTGGGTAGCTCCCAAGTCCTAAGCCCCTCTCCCCAACAGAAGCACCAAAGGGATAATCAGATGATAAGAATTACCCAAAGGACAGGAAAGTCGTTTGTCAAATTTCTACCAAGTATCCCTAAGGAGACACAAGTCAGAAGAAATCCGCTTTGTCTAACCACGTGTCTCTGGGTTGCTGGAGGTATGGTGACCGTGAGAACTCTGTGTTAACCAAATGCGAAACATATGGGAGCATTAAAGAGGTGGACAGAGAGAGGCCAAGTGACCTAGAATGTTTCATACTCTGTGCTGGGCTTAAACAATCCTAATAAGATGCTCGGATTGACATCCTATAGATAGGAGTATCCACTTCAGTACATAAGTACATTTACTCCTCGCCCCACGACCTTGTTATTGCACAACTCAACACTTACAAAGAGCTGACAGGCAATTTTTAATTTAAAGGAATACAAAATAACTTGAGACACAGTCTGCCCCAAGAAAAAGACCATTTTTTTGGTAAAGTTACCCAGCTTATGTTGCATTTAATCATCTGTGTGTGCATGCATGCTTATGCGTGTGTGTGTGTGTGTGCGTGCATGTGTGTGTTTGTTTTCCTTCTATGCTGAGAGTTTTCAATGAAAGGAAGAAAATGACCTTAAAATTTATAAAGAGACTAAAAAAGAAAAAAGTGTGCAGTGGGAAGGGAGGAAGGGCACAGAGTTTGTTAGGGAGGAAAAGAAAAGCACGGGTACTATACCCTGTTAATCCTGACTTTGAGTCCTTCCACCTGCAGGCGGGATGGTCTTGGCCAAGTGAGTTAAACTCTCTGAGTCTCATGTTCCTCATCTTCAAATGGAGAAGGCTTCCGGAGGTGGTGGAAGCACAGAGCAGCTCACCAAATACCTCTGGCCTCTTCCACTGGAAACATGGGAAGATTAACTTACCTGTCCTCGTCTTTGATGGGTGGGTGGGGAGAGGGTGTGATCAGTTCTAGGTCATTAGCTTTGTGTAGAAACCAAGTGTATGTGTATCTCGTTCAGCCCAAACTCTCACCTGCAGATTCAAAACCATCCAGAGCCTTCTTTTCCCACTGGCACAGCAACTAGCAATGTAGGAGGGTGGGTCTCTGTCAATCTAAGTGACCAGGATGGGCAGGCCCCTCTCCTTACCCACTTACCCATTTGATGCACAAGTATCCTGAGCTAAAACCAAGCCTTTTGCTTTGCTTTGCTTTGCTTTGATTCTCAGAACACTAGTATCTGAGGACTGCCTACGTCTGTTACTGCAGACAATACTGAGTGACAGACCACTTTATAAGCTGGTTGTAAGAAGTAAATGTTAAGACGTCCATAAGCATTCAATGAATGACTTTTTTTCCTGTAAGAAATAAGCACTTCTGCTAGATAGGTACAAATGGTTGAATGGTACTCCTGGGGAACACTGGAGGTATGTTTTTTTTTCATCACATCTAGTAGAGGAGGAATGTAACTGAACTAAAAAATAAAAATCAATCAATAAACATTTTTTTTCCCTTCTTTCCAGGTTCCACTAAAGATCTGATGTTGCTGTCTGGAAATCTACCAAAATTTAATCCCAGAGAAACCAGCTCTTTACTCCCGAGTCAGCTTTCAAGAAAGCTGAAGTCATTTAACCAAGAACATCCCACTGGCAGGAGGCAGGGCTCAAACTCAGGATTTTCCCCACAGAAAGCGACACTGCTGCCCTTCCTCCGCTCCCCACCGCACATTGCTTTTATCTCTTTATAAATTATAAGGTCGTGCTTTAGAGTTCCCTGGTGACCTAGTGGGTTAAGGATCCAGCGCTGTCAATGCTGTGGTCAGGGTCACTGCAGTGGCGTGCATCTGATCCCTGGCCCAGGAACTTCTGCAAGCCGTGGGCATGGCTAAAATAAATAAAAATTAAAAATAATAAAATAATAAAATAACCAATAAATTATAGTCATTTTCTTTCCTTCACTGAAAACTATCAGTGTAGAAGAAACACACACACACACACACACACACACACACACACACACACACACTGCAGAAAATTTCTCTGCAATACAGACAAATAAACTTCTTGCCTGCAGTACAAAGCATGAATACATAACTAAAATCAATTTATCAATTATTCACTATTATGGTTCAGGGCCATAGTATATCTTTCTCCAAAATAATTGATATTAAAAGTGAAATATAGGAGCTCCTGTTGTGGCGCAGCAGAAACAAATCCGACTAGGAACCATGAGGTTGTGGGTTTGATCCCCAGCCTTGCCCAGTGGGTTAAGGATCTGGCGTGGCCGTGAACTTTGTTGTAGGTCACCAGCGTAGCTCAGACCCTGCGTTGCTGTGGCTGTGGTGTAGGCCAGCAGCTGTAGCTCCGATTTGACCTCTAGCCTGGGGACTTCCATATGCCGCAACTGCAGCCCTAAAAAGCCAAAAAAAAAAAAAAGTGAAATATCACTAGTCAGAAGTTCCCATTGTGGCTCAGCAGCAAAGAATATGACTAGCATCCATGAGGATACAGGTTCAATCCCCTGCCTCTCTCAGTGGGTTAAGGATACAGTGTTGCCGTGAGCTGTGGTGTAAGTCACAGATGTGGCTCATATCCCGCATTGCTGGGTCTGTGGTGTAGGCCGGCAATTACAGCTCCAAATTGACCCCTAGCCTGGAAACCTCCCCACATGCCTCAGGTACAGCCCTAAAAATACTAATATATATATATTACAGGAGTTCCCGTCGTGGCTCAGTGGTTAACGAATCTGACTAGGAGCCATGAGGTTGCGGGTTCGATCCCTGGCCTTGCTCAGTGGGTTAAGGATCTGGCGTTGCCGTGAGCCGTGGTGTAGGTTGCAGACGCGACTTGGATCCCACGTTGCTGTGGCTGTGGCGAAGGCCGGCGGCTACAGCTCCAATTAGACCCCTAGCCTGGGAACCTCCATATGCCGCGGGTGCGGCTCTAGAAAAGGCAAAACAACAACAACAAAAAAAAGGCATATTACACACATACACACACACACACACACACACACACCAGCAGTCAATATAAAGATGTATACAAATATATACATATAGATACATCACCAGTCAAACTTATTTAGATACACTGTTTCTTTATAAAAAAAATAATAATACTAATTTAAATGTATCTATTTGAGGGAGTTCCTGTTGTGGCTCAGCAGGTTAAGAACCCAGCTAGTATCCAGGAGGAAACAGGTCGATCCCTGGACTCGCTCAGTGGGTTAAGGATCCAGTGTTGCCGTGAGCTGCGGTGTAGGTCAGAGATGTGGATTGGATTCCACGTTGCTGTGGCTGTGGCATAGGCCAGTAGCTGTAGCTCAGATTCGACCCCTAGTCTGGGAATTTCCATATGCCACAATTGAGGCCCTGAAGAGCCAATAAGTAAATAAATAAATGTAACTATTTGGGGAATGTTCTAAACATCCGCACTGGTATGTCTGTGTCATGCTCTAAACTGGGGTAAAAGTGGCCCCCTTCTACTTCCAGGATGCAATCAAGGTCCGCCAACTAGTCCCCTTTGGGCTGAGACATACCCAGTTCCAGCACTGAAAGTCCTGCAAACCCAGGAGGCCACCCAGTCCCAGGCAAAATGACAGTCCAACGCTCTCGATTTTAAGAACATCCCACATGCCAGGAGCACCCTGGATCCAGGACAAACCACGACAGTCGGCCACCCTAATAACGCAAAGATATCCCTGAAGTGTCAAATAAGCAAAAAGCATGTTCCTAGGGTGCAAAGACAAAGGGGGGAACATTACATCACCTAAAAGAGTTTCATATTAAAACAAAGATGTAACAGAATACTACATCAACTCTGGATGAACTTTTAGGGAAAAAAAACTCAGGCAGTCAAAGCAAATGTTGAGTTTTTCGTGCTGTTTTAACGGAGGTACACGGGTGAAAAGAATTGAAACCCAAGACTGCAGAAGAAAAGCCACCGACATAAAAACACCCAGAAAGTGAAGTTCACTCCCTCCCTAACTTGCTGCAAGAGTTTAGACCGGGCAGGGAACCCCTCAAGGTCTCGGTCACATTTCCTTTCTTTCCAAACACTCCCTATGAGAAAGCAGGGGATTCATGTTGTTCAGGAGGAACTGTGTGTCTAGAACCAGGCCTGGCACGTGAGAAGGGCTTACTCTACAACATTTTACTAAATGAGTGATTCACTCTCCACCCACTACCGGATAAAGCTACTACCCTTGTTAGGATCTGTGAAACAATCAAAGATCATATTTATGGAAGTATTTGCATTTTTTTTTCTTTTTACACCCACACCTGCAGCAAATGGAAGTTCCCAGGCCAGGGGTTGAATGGGAGCTGAAGCTAAGGTCTGTACCACAGGCACAACAATGCTGGATCCGAGCCGCATCTGGGACCTACACTGTAGCTTACAGCAACGCCAGATCCTTAACCTGCTGAGCAAGGCCAGGGACAAACCCACATCCGCAATGAGACTATGTCAGGTTCTTAATCCCCTGAGCCACAAAGAAAACTTCCTGATGTGCGTATCAATCAAAGCTGGAGGAAAGTGATTTCTATTATTTTTATAAATCTCTTCATCTTCTTATTTTCTTCCATTCAGTGACCGGTGCATAGGATGTTATTGCCTCATTTGAATTTCGCTGGGGAGTGGTGATGGGGTGTGAACGTGTGAACTCAAGCTGGGGAAAATCTGTTAGGCTAAGTTATATATATCTATACTTAAATGGTCACATGTTTAGGAATATTTTCTAAAATATATTATGTTGGCAGAAATCAAGTGTTGCTACTAATATAAAAGTTTAATGAAAAAAGTTTGAAGACATGAGCAACATAAGGAGGAAGAGACTGCATGGGTTTTATTTTGGTTTTTATGGCTGCACCCTGAGCATATGGAACTTCCCGGGCCAGGGACTGAATCCAAGCTGTAGCTGCAATCTATAGCACAGCTGCAGCAATACCGAATCCTTTAACCCAGCAACAGACTGAGGATCAAACTCACACCTCCACAGCGAGCCAATCTGCTGTGAGGTTGGATTCTTAATCCACTGAGCCACAGCCGGAACTTCTGCTTTTGTTTCTGTTTTTAGCCTCACAGGAGACACGCAAATGTTCCCGGGCCAGGGATCAAACCCACGCCACAGCAGTGACAACACGGGATCCTTAATCCACTGAGAGGCAAGGAACTGCTACATGGGGAGAGGAATGTGGATTGAGGCCCAAAGATGAGATCATATAGAGAAGGTTTTTCAGGTTTGAAAAGAGAATAGGTTTAGCTGGGGTGGGAGGCTTAAGACCATGTGGTGGACCCAAGGCAAGTGGCCAAATTCTTCTACCCGGTGGGGTCATGACTGACCTAATTCCCAAGTGTTCATGGATCAGTACTACCTATAACTGCCCTCCTTTTGGATCCCATTTCAAGGAAGAGATCCTGGCCCAGGTAATTCTCCCGGTGGCTTCCAAGAGGTGAACCAGTGTCTAGTCACAGGAACAGCAGCCTGGCAGGAATGGGCTTCTTGGCGCTGGCCAGCATCTGATTCGAAACTGCCCAGAAAGGGAAGAGGAAAAAAAACAATCAAACGCATTTTACTTTTTACCACTCACTCAACACTGTGTTTAGGATGGTGGATCAAAACGAGACACTCCAGGAGTTCCCGTTGTGGCTGAGTGGTAACGAATCTGACTAGTACCCGTGCTCAGCGGGTTAAGGATCCAGCATTGCCATGAGCTGCAGTATAGGTTGCAGACGCAGCTCAGATCTGGCATGGCTGTGGTGGAGGCCAGCAGCTACAGCTCTGATTTGACCCCTAGCCCGGGAACTTCCACATGCTGTGAATGCAGCCAATAAATATATGCCTGTGTGTGTGCGTGTGTGTGTGTGTTTATATATATATGACACAGAAATGAAAGCAATA
>PVHT021183699.1:48566164-48648856 GCA_004024745.2 Catagonus wagneri
CACTGGACCCATCAGCTTGGGTGTGGAAAAGAAGCACAGGGTTACACCAAGCACACGGAGAAGGAAACTTCTTGTATAGTCCCTCACTCATTCTTTCACTCACTCAGGCAACAGAGAGTCCCTGGGACCTTCTCATGGGTCAGGAAGCCCTGGTTCAGCACAAAAAATTAGATCGTAAATGTGTGCACACACATGTGAGCGCACATGCATACACACACAGACACACACACACCGGCCCTCCCTCTCCTCTGCTAGAGCTTACTGACTGTAGTGCTGTCCAACAGAATTTTCTGCAGTGATGGCAATATTTTATTTATTTACTTATTTATTTTTTGTCTTTTTGCCTTTTATCGAAAGCCGCACCCGCGGCATATGGAGGTTCCCAGGCTAGGGGTCTAACAGGACCTGTAGCCGCCGGCCTTCGCCACAGTCACAGCAATGTGGGATCCGAGCCGCGTCTGCGACCTACACCACAGCTCACGGCAACGCCGGATCCTTAACCCACTGAGCAAGGCCAGGGATCGAACCCGCAACCTCATGGTTCCTAGTCGGATTCATTAACCACTGAGCCACAATGGGAACTCCGATGGCAATATTTTAGATCTGAACTGTCCTACCTGGCAATCGTACATGGTTACTCACCACCTGAAAGGTGGCTATGGTGTTGGAGAGATTGAGTTTTTTTTTTTTAATTTTCAATCATTTGTATTTCCTTTTGTTTGTCTGTTTGTTTGTTTGCTTTTTAGGACTGCACCCATGGCATATGGAGGTTCCCAGGGTAGGAGTCGAATCAGAGTTACGACTGCCAGCCAAACTACAGCCACAGCAACACCAGGTATGAATTGTGTCTGCGACCTACACCACAGCTCACGGCAAAGCCAAATCCCCAACCCACTGAGCGAGGCCAGGGATGGAACCCGCATCCCCATGGATACTAGTCAGATTTGTTTCCACTGTGCAATAGGAACTCCATTTATGTTTCAATTTAAACAGCCACACGTGACTATGGGCTACCACCTTGGGCAGTACAGAAATAGGTATATGCAGCTCTCAGGTCAGAGAGAAGAAAAAGAAAAGCAAGGAGAATTGAAGACCCCAGAGGAACAGAATGCAGGACTTACACCAACCCACTTCTTTACACTCAACTTTCTGTAGCAACTAAATGGTTCATATGTTACATGCCGACCTCCTCCTACCCTATAAATACGCCTTCTCAAGTGGAGTTATAAACGAATGGCAGATGGTGGCAAACACTCAAGGTCCTATCCGATCAAGTATCTCCCGGAGCACTGAGTCAATGAACTCAGGTGCCCAATCCAATTTAGTCTAAACTGCACGTTGCCTGATGCAGCTTCTATCTCACACATCCCTGAGTGCAGAATGACAAGGTCACCTTCACATAGAGTGACAGAAATGCTGCAGCATTACAGAAAACAAGGAATTGAGGAGAAGACACCAAGTTTTGCTCCTCTCCATGATGAAATATTTCAGATGAATAAGGGAGAATATCAAGTGCCAAACCTTCATCTCAATTGTCCATTTTCCAGAGATGAATGTGCCTCCACCATAAGATGCGTGGAGCACATTAGTCTCAACCTGATCTGAAGGCTGGAAAGTTCTCCCCACTGTGTTAAGGAAGCAAACTTAGGTCCCCTGAGTTAGTTGACCGCAACCCTAAGTTTGCTAGGCAGCAAAGCCAATCTACTGATGTCACGTTGCGGTAAAGGCGAGTACGGTGTTTATTGCAGGGCACCAAACAAAAAGAACGGGCAGCTCATGCTCAAAAGAACTACAGGGTTCTTTTAACGGACAATTTTTTAAAGGCAACATCTAGGGTGACAGCACAGATCATGGACTTTGTTCTGATTGGTTCGTTGTGAGGTATCAGAGTGATGATTCAGGAATCTTCATCATCAACCTTCTGGTTCCAACCAGTCTGAGTTCTATGTGCTATAAGCTGCATGCAGCCACCACCCACCACTTGGGTAGGTGGAGTTCTTAGTTTCTACAGAACAACTCAAAGATATGCAACAAATTGTTTAAAACATCCATCCCTTGAGGAGGAACCAGGACTCCATTTTATTGTTGAACTATTGTTTAAACTATCACTACTTTTCTTGCTTGACTGCTTTTCTGTGGTTTCTGCATGCCCTTACTTCCCTAATTAGCAGGCTTGCATCTGCTCTTTGGAACTCAGAGAAAGCCTAGGAAAAACAGTAGACATGAAAGGACCGCACAGAGCTCTGCTGGGGTTCAAACCCCCTTTGTTTGGCAGGGGTTGGGACAAGAAAAGGAATAGTTTGAGACAGAGAGGTTAATCCTCAACTCAGCAGGGGAACTTGGTTTCAACTGCGGCCAGCAGCACAGAGGAACAGTACCCGTCTCTTCTCTGGGAGTCCGGACACGTGCTCAGGTTCACAGGATGACTAATGGAAGGGGACCTCCAGTTTCCTGTGGAGCCAGACTTCCTTTTCTCTCAATTGAGCGACATATGAAAAATCGTCAACCAGTCTCCCCAAAATGCAGGAACCACATGAAAGTCAATAAAACCTGACTGCCCTGTTCATTTGATGGGAGTCAGCCAGACCCAACGGAGGTAATGGGGCTTAGCGGAGGGGCTCGTGGCCACGGCAGGCGCGCAAGCAGACCTGGCAGAAAGGCAGCCCTTATTTCTCAATGGGAGTTGGCCTTTGTTCTTAGGGTCAGTTGCTAGAGTCACGGGCAGCAGTGCTCAGAACAGGAAATAGAGCTGGCCTTTATGAGGAGTGGCAAAAAGTTTTCTGGAGGGAGGAAACACAGGAGGATGGCACAGACTCTGAGACTGTGAGATTTCAGGAATCATCAAAACTCAAAAATGAAGCCAAGTAATCTATGATTTCTGGTTATGTCTTCTTTTTCGCATTTCTAACAACTCTAAAAATTGAAGAAACTGTGTAATTATCACCCGAGGATGGTTTGCAAATCAGAATGCTTTCACAGCTATTTTCTAATCTACAAAGGTTGATCCTCTCGTGACTCCAGCCAGAGCAGAGCTCTTGGAACCCACTGTGACAGGAAGAAAACAGGAGTCAAGGGTCCTGCCAGATCACACAAGGTCCAAGGTCTCTGACATCCGACAGGGATGTGCTGCAGGGAGCTGATGAGCAAGGCTGTGCATTCTAGCTCTTCGGTCCAGCATTTCTCTTATCAAAAAACCAGAAGGGAAGCAGAATTTACCACCCCGAAATATGCCTCTTTGGCAAAAAGACTATTTTAGGCTGATCGCTTTTAAGAAGCAGCAGACCTGGGTGAAGCTCTGAAAAAGTTAACCTTTTGTAAGAGACATTTACACGGATAAAGGGCATCTCCATTTGTAAGGATTTCTTTCCATCTGCAACAGGAAGAGAAGGATGGCTGAAACTCCAGAAAGGCTTATCAAGGGAGAATCGGACTGCATCACAACCATATCCTTGTTTACAGTGGTCCCTGTTAACTTCCCAAAATGGACTCCCCTGCCCACACTATACCCAACATCTTCTTTTGTTTTTAGCTGGAGAAGGTATTTAAGGGATTGCTTAAGTTATTTCAGGAAATTTGACTCAGTTTTCCCAGGTCTCTCTCATGTATACAAGAAGTATAGATGTTATTAAACTTCTGTTTTCTCCCTGTTAATTTGTCATTTATTACTGAGTGTCTCAACCCAAACCTACACTATAAAGCTGGGGGGGTGGGGGGTGGGGGGAAGGCACACCTTTCTTGAAATCCTAAAAATGCAATGCACTAGGAAGCTGGTTAGGTGGTGCTAGAGTCTGCCGGACTAGGGATGGGACAGCCACAGGTAAGGCCTTCTGGCTTTACCTGCATTCCATTCTTTGCAAGAGGAACACACTGAAAATACCCCTTAGGCATTTAAAAGAAAATAGGAAGGGAAGGAGGGAGAGAAAAAATAGGCCAAGCTACACCACATTTCTGCTATTAAGATTCACAAAAAACCTCCTGTTTTCAACTGTATGAACTCTAAAACGGTGATAACAAATATAATATTTTAATAACGGTAAGCTTAAATGTAATCATTACCATGGAACAAAAATTCGTGACAAATTGAAGCTTCCAAATGACTTCAGAAAGAACTCATTACTCTGTGAGTTGACAGGCTATGAAGGGACGTTGTAATTCATAGAGCTAACCAGGGTGATCAGCAGTAGGAAAGTGCCATGCCTCACATCAACAACACGAGTGAGTTATTACGGAGACAACACACCGGTGGGTCTCTGCTGCACTCAACTAATTTTCAATCTTGTGGATTCGTGACTCTGCTTGGCTGGGTCCTGCTATTCATCAATATGAAAAGACGAGAAACAGGAGTTTCAAAGTTCTAACAGGAGATCAACGAAGTCACTGCTTCTTCCCAACAGGACCTGAACATTCCTTGACCTTGAATTCTATTCTCTTTATCACTTCATGGGCTATAACTGTGACTATCTCTTTTAGTCAGAAGAAAGGGGTAGCATTATAACACTAAAACTGTGCTCTGTAAACACACCTCAGGCCTGTTCTTGCCTCCTGGGCAAGAAACTCCTTCTGTGTTTGATGACATGGTATGAAACAACACTGCACTTTTCAATGTTTACACAAAAAATCTCCAACTACACGTACATGGAAATCATAATAAAACAAATCCTCTATTCTCAGTGACTTTACTTTTTAATTTTTTTTTTCTTTTTATAGCCATACCAGTGGCATATGGAAGTTCCCAAGCCAGGAGTCAAGTAAGAGCTGCAGCCTACACCACAGCCATGGCAACACCGGATCCGAGCCCCATCTGCAACCTATGCCACAGTTTGTGGCAATGCCTGATCCTTAACCCACTGAGCAAGGCCAGGGATCCAACTCGCATCCTCATGGAGGAACACTATGTTGGGTTCTTAACCCACGAAACCACAAACGGAACTCCTCATTGACTTTATTTCTAAGTTAACTCATCTTCACTTACAAATGAGCCAACACCAAGTTTCTCTGTCTCTGCAACAAATATAAGCAGAGTCCTCAAGTGTACAGAGCAAGGAACTCTTACTCTGGGCAGAAAAGGGCCAGAAGGGACCAATTATACCTTGAATGCCTGCAATGTGCCACTGCTGGGCTATGTGCTTTAAATGCGTGATTTGATCTAGTCCTTATCCGAGAAGTATAAACAAGACCACTGACAGAGTCATCTTTACAGACGGACAGAAACACTGGATCACGGACAAGCCAGAAGCCACACAGCTGGGCAGTGACAGAGCGGGTCTGTCTGGGTCTGAGTCAGGGCTGAATGCCTCCCCCTCCCCCCAACTCAAAACAGAAGTCCTCTCAGGGGCCACAGGGATCTCTGGGTACGTTTCTAACAGGAGCTGTGGGGACTCGCCATGGTGATGGCGTCCTCAGGCAGGTGTCACGGGGAAGGCCCCTCTGGGATTGTGTTAGGAGCTGCCCTCCACGAAGGCAGCAGGTGCCAGCAAAGGGAATCCTCGAGGGGAGAAAAGCAGGACGTGTGTAAAGCCGGCTCACAGCGAGTAATTTTCCCTCTGGCTCCACTTCCATCAGCTCCTTTCAGAAGGGAGACCGTCCTTCAGAAATTTAACCTGGGATCGAGGTGACAAATAATGTCTTTGAGCCACTGTCCAAGTAACGCACCATACTCACTACTTCCTCCTCATTTTTTCATCCCTTCCAGAGGAACAGACAGAATTCAAATAAAAGCAGCATAGCTTGTCCCTTAATGAAGGTCCTGACTTCAGCAGCATTTCGGAGGATGTGACAGGGTCAGTCACAGCACGCCTTGTGACCAGAGGGCCAGGACCACCCCCAGAAAGCAAGTTATCCTCGCTCTGGTTTGCAGATGCGGGGAGCCAGGGCTTTACCCTCTTGATGCTAATCCTTGATTTCAAAGCTTATCAGAGAGGCCTGAAGGCTGAACACACCACTTGTAAGTAAATACTTGGTTTAGCAAAGCGATGGTTGCTTTTTCTTTATTATTTTTTTTCAGTTGAGTTAGCAGTTTTTTAAGCATGTACTCTTTTGTCTAGCCACCATGCCACCAGTCCTGACTGTCTCAGAAGGGCCAGGATCATCTTATGCCACCTCCCTGCCTCCTAAATGCTTTGTGATGCAAAGTCCACTTTACATATTCAAAGAGAAAAATAGTAAAGCCCATCACCACAAAAATTATGCCCCCCCTCAATCCCTCTTGTACATAAACCCCAGAAACCAGGGATGTTGATACCATCACAGAGGAAACAGAGTCCAGAATAGATTATGATAAATAAATAACAAGAGCACCAACAAAGAGAGAAAACCACCTCTGCCCATAGAAATTGGAGAAAGTGCCCAAGTGAGGGGCTGTTTGACCTTGCTCTTCAAGGTCAAAGTGGGAGCTTGCCAAGGGGAGAGGCCCCCAGAGACAAAGACATTCACACATGAAGAGCAAAGTGACGGTGTGGCTGAGCCACAGGGACTGTGCTTCCACTGTCCCATCTAAAAAGTGCATCCAACTTACCTTTAACACAGAGCAATCATCAAAAACGCTTAGAAAGCAATTTGCCAAGATGCTAACAGGCGTGTGGACCCATTTGAGGCACGAATGGTAAGATAGTAGACCTGGAACCAATGGCACCGCCTCAGGCATGAAAAGTCCTACAGAGCACACGTCCTATTTAATTGGCACTGCCGGGCCCCCTAGCTTGACATGTCCTTCAACTTGGATTCCTTTCCTTTCCTTCCATCTCAGGAGGCACTGGCCACCTCACTGCAGACTTGGCCCTCTTGCTCACCTTCTCCTCCCTTCTGCAGGCCTGGAAGACAGCACTTCCCTGCAATAGGCCATTGGCCATTGCCTAATAGCTCAGGTGTTACAAATGGCCATAGTTTGTCCTTTTCACAGCTGAGTAGTATTCCACTGTGTATATGTGCCACATCTTCTTAATCCATTCATCTGTCAATGGACATTTAGGTTGTTTCAATGCCTTGGCTATTGTAAATACTGCTGCAATGAACACAGGGGTGCATGAAACTTTTGAATAAAAGCTCTGTCTGGATATGTGCCCAGGAAATAAGTCAGAAATAGAAAGACAAATATCACATGAAATTACATATGTGGAATCAGAAATATGGTACAAATAGACCTAACATGATGGAAGACAGCAAGAATAAAAAATGTGTGTTTATGTATGACTGGGTCACTATGCAATACAGCAGAAACTGACACAACACTTTAAATCAACCATACTCTAATAAAAATCTAAAACATTAAAAATTTTAAAAAAGCTCAGGTGCCAGACTAAGAGCAGCCTAGGTCTGAACCCTGGTTCTCCCAGTTCTCAACAAGTCACCCCCAGGTTCAGATTCTTCTTCTGTAAAATGTGGCAAAAATACCATTACCTTTCTCATAGGGGTGATGCTTATGAAGTAACCTGGCTCCTGCCACAGAGTGAGTACGAAGTAACTGTTAGCCTTAATTACTCAGTGTGTCCGGGCATGAATATTTGGCCTCAATATCCCCAAAGTGGGGCCACCTCCTTAAAGCAATTCCTTGGTTTATCTATTACCTTTGTCTGCAGCCCACTCTGAAGTTTGGAAACTTGGATCACTGAACACCAGGGAGCCAAAGGAGAAAGTGGATAAATGCTGGCAAATCCACTCCACTGCTAGACCAAGAGCTCAAAGCCTCTAAATCATACATAAAAAAATGGAGAAAATGGATGAAAATCAAAAGTAATCTAAATGCCCCATGTAATTTAATAAACTTGACCAAAAAAAAATAAAAAGTAACAATTTGTTATACAATTGATGATATAACCATAAATAGAATTTTTACACAACTCTAACAAACATGGACACAGACCCTTCTTTTCTCATTCTGAGCCCATCTCTGTTTTAATCCTCAATAGCAACTGCAGTGACAGTTTCTCAGGGATTGGGTCCCATCCTCTATACACCCAACAATAACTTTCCTTCAGAGCCCTTCACATGCATTGCCAAGATTATTCGACTACTGTCTGTCTCTCCCACTAACATTAAATGAACGACCATGGAAAGAATGCTCTGACTTAAATTTTTAAACCTTAGTGAATATGCAACTGAATTTTGATGTAAAAAAATAACATATTTGCAAATTTAAAAAATTAGGTTCCATGAGACCATGTTCAGCATAATCCTATTTTGCAAAGAAAAATATTAGGCCCACCTGCCAACACACACATACACACAATGAGAAATCTCTGGAAGTCTCTTCACCAAAATGTCAACAACGGATTTCTCTAGCCAAGAAGAAAAGATCTATGCAGCGTGATGTGATGGCCACCCCGTTCAGAAGATTCCAGGCTCTCTTCTCCCCCTGGTCCAGGCCAGGGCAGGTTTCCCCGGAGTGATGGATGGGCTGGACCACTTTCACGAGCAGGTGGCCCGCTTCTGTGCTGTGCCTGCCAACTGAGAGAACAGCAGCTGTGATAGGCAAATGCAGCCGGCCCGGGCCACTCATCAGCCACGGCGGGGGGTGGGGCCCATGGCACGTGCCGAGGGGCTCCGCCGGCCACATCCAGCACTGCACAGCCAGCTGCACATCAAAACTGGCGGGGGAAGCACTTTTCATTCCAGTTTCCCAGCTTGATCTGGTTCACTCTGGAAAGAGATGAGCAATGGAAGGGGTGAAAGTCCTATGTGCCCTGGCCCGGTCACCTGCCTCCAGGCTGTAGCGGGGGAAGCCAGGTGGCTTCGCGAGTCACTTCATTGGAAATACTGGACCAGTCTGTGAAGTCCTGCCTACGCACCTTGTCATTGTTCAAATCCAAACCTCAGTCACAAAACACAGGTTTCACTGAGGCTGCAGAATACAGGAAATGAAGGCTTTTATAGGGAAGGTTGGCAGGGATAAAAGGCCCTTCCCTATAAACACTATCACTCATATATATATATATCCACTATTATCATAATGATACACACAAGCAGCTCTGCCTTTCAAAATCTTATATGAGGAGATCTGTATTTCTGCCACACATACATACGTTAATATATACACATGCATACATATATATACACACATACATGTACACTCATAGCTACACATAAAATATACATGCATACACACATATACACACATACATGTACAGCCATTGCTATACATACCATATACATGCATACATACATATAGATGTATACACACATGCACATAGGCACATATACATACAATGTGTGCATGTGCATACATATAAAGGCATATACCTAATACATACACAAATGGCATATACATAAAATACATGATGCATACATATACACGCATGCATATACAGGCAATATATACATGCATACACACATTTATGTTTATATGTATGTATATTGAGGGTATGTATTATATACAGTAATGTTTATTTAAAAAAATCAGAAATTAGGGGAAACTAGCTGGCATAGGCTGATATTCTTCACCCTCTGATGGCACAATTTTCTCCTGGAAACTTGTCAAGCCAATAATCTAGGATGTGTGCCAAAACAAAAGTCTGGAAACATCCAAAGCATTAACCAGTTAAAGAAATTATGGTACACCAAAAAAGGGAACACTCTTCATACTTGTAAAACCACAGATGCAGCTGCTGACATGGATGATGTTCATTATATGTTAGTAAGTGAAAAACAAATTTCAAAACACTATATATTGTTTGCAAAACACTATGTATACTGATTCAAATTTTATAATATAAACATATACCTTGTATGTATAGAGTAAGCATATATATACTATCCTATTAAAGATATAAATATTATATAGGATACAAAAACACACAAGACATATATAAAGTGAAAGCACACTACACACGAGGAGAGCAGTTAGGCTTAGGAGGGACTGTGGATACTGGCTGTCTTCGCTTTTTTTTTTCCTTTAGGGCCACACCTGTGGCATATGGAAGTTCCCATGCTAGGGAAGAATCGGAGCTATAAATGCTGGCCTATACCACAGCCACAGCAGCGGGAGATCCTTAACCAACTCAGCGGGGCCAGGGATCAAAACTGCGTCCTACTCAGGTTCCTTACCACTGAGCCACGATGGGAACTCCCTTTTGTGTGTGTGTGTACTTTCTATTTTTTTTTTATTTGAAAACAAGATGTGCAATTTTTTTTCCTTTTTTTTTTGTCTTTTGTCATTTTAGGGCCATACCCATGGCATGTGGAGGTTCCCAGGCCAGGGATCTAATAGGAGCTACAGCTGCCGGTCTATGCCACAGCCACAGCAACACAGGATCCGAGCCACATCTGCAACCTACACCACAGTTCACAGCAATGCCAGATCCTTAACCCACTGAGCGAGGATAGGGATCGAACCTGCAAACTCATGGTTCCTAGTGGGATTAATTTCCACTGAGCCAGAACAGGAACTCCCAAGATGTGCAATTTTTTTAAAGGTGGAAACAAAGAAAGAAAACTCTAAAGGAAAAAGGAAGAGAGACACACACCCCACCCTACCCACACACCCCCACCCCCACCCAGGCTGGGATTCAGAAGAGCCAGGTGAGAAAGACCAGGTTGTGACAGAAGAACCCATGTAATCTGGGCTCTGGATCTAAAGAACTAGAGGCAGAGTCTAGTTTATATGTGTACAGAGGCAAGACAGCATTTCTATATACTCTAGGCATTGTCCACTAGCCCTTCCCTTCAGCTCATCTCCCCTCTCTTCCCCCAGGCATCAAAACTTCATGCTTTCTAAGGTTGATGGTTTTCTAAGGCTGGAGGGCTGCCATGTTCATCAAATAAACTTGAAAACCAGTATAATTCAGGGTTGCTTACCAAGGGTGGAGGAGGCCCAGTAGTCAGCACAAACAGAGAAGAGGGTGAGGCAATATGGAGCAGTGAGGACTGCAGCCAACTAGCAGGCTGAGCAGCCACTCAACTGCTGCTGGCTGTTGCCAAGCAGGATGGGAGCTTGGCCATGTGCATCCATCTTCAGATCTTTTAAGGAGAAGCTAAAAACCCAGATATCTCGGAAATCTGATACTTTAAGTGTTCAGTACTTAATGGGTGTGTCCTTCGGTGAGTTACCTAGCCCTCTCTGGCGTAGTTTCCTTAACTATAAATTGGAGATAATAACTATACCTGCCAGGGCTGTTGTGATATACAAATGACTTAATCCACACAAAGTGCTTAGAATGTTACCTGACCCAAAGTAAGCACTCAGGGTTTATCATCATCCAACCACTGTTCTCACGGGCCACCCCTGAAGGACCACTACTCAGAGCGAGAAGATTTGGTTACCTGACCTCTGGGGCAGGAGCTGACACACTGTTGGCAACAGGGCTTTCTGAGTATATCGATCAGTCACCGAGTTATTTCCTAAAGAGTTAAGGTCCTCAAAGCCCTTCCTGTGTTACTGCCCACACCCACTTAATCTCAAAGAGTCTCTAAACCTAATTTCCATGTCCCTAAAAAAAAAGGGATGAAAAAGAAAGAAAGACAAATCATGGAATTCCGGTTGAGGCTCAGCAGGTTGAGAACCCAACTAGTGTCTATGAGGATGCAGCTTTGATCCCTGGCCTTGCTCAGTGAGTTAAGGATCTGGCTTTGTCGCAGGCTACAGCACAGGTTGCAGATGTGGCTCAGATCCAGCACTGCCGTGGCTGTGGTTTAGTCCTGAAGCTGAAGCTCCAATTCAGCCCCTAGCCTGGGAACTACCATATGTGGCAGGTGCCGCCCTTAAAAAAAAAGGGGGGGGGCGGGGAAGAGCCATCACATAAAGCAGCCCTCAGCCCGTCCCAAGGACCTCAGTCCTTTATCTGTGCTTTCAGAATTACAGTCTGGGTTGGAGATGGGATGTGGCAAGTCTAAGGAGGATGGGAACAGATGGCAGTCCCAGGGGTGACTTCTTGTAATGGCTGATCTACAGGAATCCATAAGCCACTACTCTCTGCCCTGTTATTTGTTTACACATTCACCTACTGAGAAAAATCCTCGAGTGTTCTTTCGGTCCATATGCTGTTCTGGAAAGCAGGAAAGAGGAAATGAGAGGAACCAGGGCTTCCCTACTCCAGGCCTCTCCCCTGGCCTCCGCCCTCGCCTTTGTGAGACTTAACTGTAATCTCAGCCACCTTGCCAGCGGATTCTATCTTGGAACAAAATCTCAGATGAGGGATGCTCCTTGGTGGTACAGTGGGTTAAGGAACAAGCAGTGTCACTGCTATGGCTCACGTTGCTGCTGCGGTATGCGTTCAATCCCTGGTCTAGGAATTTCCTCATGCTGCTGGTGAAGGCAAAAAATATATTAAAACATTTTTTGGAGTTCCAGTCATGGCGCAGCAGAAGCAAATCTGATTAGGAACCATGAGGTTGCGGGTTCGATCCCTGGCCTTGCTCAGTGGGTTAAGGATCCGGCGTTGCCGTGAGCTGCGGTGTAGGTCGCGGACGCGGCTCGGATCCCGCGTTGCTGTGGCTGTGGCGAAGGCCGTCGGCTACAGCTCCTGTTAGACCCCTAGCCTGGGAACCTCCACATGCCGCAGGTATGACCCTGAAAGGACAAAAGACAAAAGAAAAAAATTTTTTTTCAAATAAAAAATAATTTTAAAATAAAACCTCAAGGGATCCCACCTATGAGGATGAATAAAAATAATCACAGTCGGGACATATCAGACCCCACCCTAATCACTGTCAACAAACCCCATGTCAGCTTCACAACAACTCTTTGATCTAAATATCAATATTCTCATTTTATGGAGGAAGAAAGCAAATCTCAAAGAGGTAAGGGAACCCAGGAAATGTCATCAAATGGCACAGCGAAGATTTAAAACTTAGTCTGACCAGGAAGCCAAGCTCTCAATCATTTCACCACTTAAGCTCCCAGAGAGAATCGCAGCCCTCGGGATGAAGCTTGGAACCTCCGTGAGTCGGTGCCAGGGCTTCCCACTTGTGCTGCGCCTTTTTCCTCCGCGAGGTATTTAGCCACATCCGATCCTGCCTCTTCTGAACTCCTGAAAATCCATCCGCCCTGTTCCCTCAAGCACCCGATCATTTCCTGGGGGCTAACAGGTCTACCTAGAGAAACTGTAAGCCCTCAGGGGCCACAGGTCTGACAAGGTAAACCATTCTTGCATCACCCAGCTCGACAAAGACTGTTATATGAGTTCCTTGACCTTTTTAGCAAGGTTACAGGGCAGAGTGGTCTTTATAAATATTTTGCGTATTTTACGGAACTCCTGACTTCTCCAGTGAAGTTCACCTGACTATTCCACTTAATACTATAATCTGCTAAACTCTGGCCACTTTCAATTCCCTGACCTTGCTCTACATTTTCTTTTTTCCCAAGGCCCTCATCGATCTCTACTGTACTTCATAATTTACTAATTGATTATACTTATAATGTAGTATCCATCCTACCCGCCCAGTCTCACTGGAATGCATACTTTCCAAGGGTAAGACTTTTTAAATTATGTATTCCATGTGCTGTGGGTGCGGCCCTAAAAAGACAAAAAATAATAATATGCCTGACACATAGTAGGCACCCCAGCAATACTTCTACATGAATGAAGCTGAAATGAAAATTGGAACTGCTTGACATTTCACGTTCCTAGGGTGCATGCAATTCATGGTTCTCGCACTGCTTACTTGGTGCGTGAGAATAATGAGAGGGTGAGAGACACAGGTGAACTGTGTGGTATAATCCCTGGCACAGAGTAAGTGTTCAATATCCCTTCCATACTCCTTAACCCAGAAAATGAAATTTGTATTGTATGCTGTACATGGCCTTATAGACTGAGCCACTGATTGCTCCCCTTACAGTAGATGCAGCTGTTTCTGAGGTTGGGAAAGCCATTCTTCATTAAATGCAATTCCTCTCAGAAAGTTATTTATTTATTCCACCAAGGATGCTTAGGGTTTACTTCCACTGTCGACCACAGCCTATAATGTTGACAAATGTCTGTAATGATCGGTAAACAAGCATGAGAAGGGTAGGGCTGGACTTAATTTAATAGGTTGCCTGAGCACTGGGTTACACAGTGTCTTTTTTAATTCCCTGGACCGAAGGTCAGTTCAATACCAGAGTAGCAGGACTGGGCTCCCAATGGCTCTTCGATTTTACTCTAAGGGAATGAGGAAGATGGTCCAAACAATCGAGAAAACTGTTGCAACAATTAACTCTTCATTCTCATCTTCTCACAAGACCTCAGTCTCCTAGAAGGTAAGGGTTTGGTCTCAATGCATCTTCATAACCCTTGACCACAGCAAGACTAGTCCAAGGAACCAACTCAATGAAATTAGGACGGAGGATGGAAGGAGGGAGGGTGTAAGGGAAGGCACCAGAAAGGGAGAGAGATGGGCCCACAGGGAAGCAGGCAGAAGGGAGGGAAGCAGGGAGGGAGGGAGGAACAGACAGAGGAAGGAGGAGAGAAGAGAGGGAACAGAATAATTGGACTGTGTGAATAGCAAGACCTTACCATTTTAGTAAAGACATGAAGAGACAGTCTTAATGATTTCATTATTATTATTATTTGTCTTTTTAGGGCCGCACCCATGGCACATGGAGGTTCCCAGGCTAGGGGTCGAATTGGAGCTGTAGCTGCCGGCCTTCACCACAGCCACAGCAACGACAAATCCAAGCCGCCTCTGCAACCTACACCACACCTCATGGCAACACCAGATCCTTAAGCCTCTGAGCGAGGCCAGGGATCGAAGCTGCATCCTCACGGATACTAATCAGATTTGTTTCCACTGAGCCATGACAGGAACTCCCTTAATGATTTTAAATGCTCCTATAGGTGTGCAAAGGTAGGAAAACTGGCAACAGTGGGTACCTGGGGTGGGGCTGAGGGAAGGGTAAACTTGGGGAAAGAGCCTGAGTGTACTTTTTCTTCCTGCACCTCTGTCCCGGATGCCTTGCTCTGGTCCTGGGATGGTGTGCCTACGGCAAAGCCATCCCCCTGAGAGCACAGCACCAAGAGAAGAGGATTTGGGAAGAGAGAAAAATACCTGTGGAACTCTGGATGCTCCCCAGGAGCCAAGTGCTAGATCACAGAAGGCAGCCAAGAGGCGGTGTAAGGCCAACAGGGCATAAACCATGGCAGCCGGGGGGTGGGAGAGGGTAAGGAGAGAGCAGAAGGCACTTTCACTGGGACCAGACTTGGGGACCAGACTTCAGAAGAGGCTAGAGGACCTCAGGAAGAAGTGAGTGGTGAGTGGATTGAGTGGTGTGGGCTATTCGGCATCACCTCCATGCAATGTTTCCAGAAAATGTTGGGAAAGAAACTCGCAAAGTTGTCCTGCAGATGAGGTGGGCTGAATATTACAGAAAGAAATTGACCAATTTTCCTTTGTCCATACGGTCACTGTCCCTTCTCGGACGGATCCAGAAAAGCCTGCATGAATCAATCACACGTTGGTGTTTTATCCTGCCTGTATCAGCAGTAGCTCTCCAGTTGTTTGTCTACAGACAAGGACACCCTCTTTGACATCTGTCTGCCTCCCACAGTCTCTGTAATCCAGACATTGGTGCCAACCTACCAAAGTTCACCCTCTACTAACTTACCAATGTCGTAACCTGGGTGTGTGTTGCTGAACCTCCTAGACTTTCAGCTTCCTAACTGGTAAAAAAAAGAAAAAAAGAAAAAAAAAAACCACAAGGTTGTTAGAAAGATTAAATATGTTAATTGTGTTAGCACAGAGCAAGCTCTCGATGAATATAAGCTCTGCTATTACTTTGAGGGAATATCTCATTTACTACTCCCAGTCTCTTTATAATACAAGTGCTTATTATTAGTTCCATTTCACAGGTGAGAAAATTGTGCCTCAGATGTGAAGTTCCCTGGGAGTTTCCGCAGTGGCTCAGTGGTTAATGAGACCGACTAATATCCATGAGGATCTGGGTTTGATCCCTGGCCTTGCTCGGTGGGTTAAGGATCTGGTGTTGCTGTGAGCTGTGGTGTAGGTTGCAGGCACAGCTCAGATCCCGAGTTGCTGTGTCTGTGGGATAGGCTGGCAGCTACAGCTCTGATTCGACCCCCAGCCTGGGAACCTCCATATGCCGCCGGTGCAGCCTTCAAAAGACAAAAAACAGGAATAGCAAGGAGCTCCAACTGTAATGCACGGGGAACTATATCTAATTACATGTGACAAATCCATATATGTACATGTAATCGGGTCACCACATGGTGCAGTTGGAAAATCTGACAGAAATCTGTAAACCAGCTATAATGCAAAAAAAAAATAAAAAAAAAAAGACAAAAAACAAAAAACAAAAAGTGAAGTTCCCTTAAGTTCAAGGCTAGATTTTGAATCCAGATTGAAATCTCAGGCTCCCAACTGATAATCATACGGTCTCCACGACATCTGCTCCATTTTCTCTACTACTTTCCTTTAACACACATTACTCCATTTCCTACCCCCTTCTGCCTTCATCAATTTTTTTTTGTCTTTTTGCCTTTTCTAGGGCCGCACCCGCGGCATATGGAGGTTCCCAGGCTAGGGGTCTAACAGGAGCCGTAGTCACCGGCCTACGCCACAGCCACAGCAACGCGGGATCCGAGCCGCGTCTGCAACCTACACCACAGCTCACGGCAACGCCGGATGCTTAACCCACTCAGCGATGCTCGGGATCGAACCCGCAACCTCATGGTTCCTAGTCGGATCCGTTAACCACTGAGCCACAACAGGAACTCCGTGCCTTCATCAATTTCTCTTCCTCTTTCCTGTCCCCAGCCTACACATACTTGAGGCCACAAACACAAACTCTGAGCCACTGAGCTCAGAGAGAGATGGACATAGAAGAGGATCAATAAATCAGAACCTATTTGGCAGAGTCTTCTAAAACCAAATACAAACCAATCCTATGGTTACCATAAGTGAAACCGTTGTAGGGAGGGAATAATCGGGAGGGTGTGAATAACACATACACACGACTGTACAAAACAGATGATTAACAAGAACCCACTGTACAGCACAGGAAAATCTACTCAGTAGTTTGTAATAACCTATATGGGAAAAAGGAATGGATGTATTTATATGGATGACTGATTGACCTCGTTGTAAACCTGAAACTAACACAACATTGTAAATCAACTACACCGCAATAAAATTAAACATAAAAAAAGTTTTTGTAAATAAATTCAAATACATAACTACCACCTGACAAGCTGTTCTTATACCTCCTGAAACACCCTGCCAGACAAGAGTGAAAATAGCCCCAAAATGTAAACTACCCAGATGCCTATGAATAGAAGAATGAATAAATCTATTATGGTACGGTCACATTACACAAGTAATAATAAATGAACTTTTTTTTTTCTTTTGTTGTTTTAAGGCCGCACCCGCAACATATGGAGGTTCCCAGGCTAGGGGTCTAATAGGAGCTACAGCTGCAGGCCTACGCTGGATCCTTAACCCACTGAGCAAGCCAGGTATCGAACCCACAACCTCATGGTTCCTAGTCAGATTCGTTTCCACTGCACCACAACGGGAACTCCATAAATGAACATCCAATACAACAAAATGGATGCCTCTCACAAACACTGAGCAAGTTAGGCCAGGCATAAAGAAAGCACACACTACAGTTTCTGTTTATCTGAAATTCAAGAGCAGGCAAAAGAAGTGCATTGTAAAAAGAAGCCAGGACAGCAGTGACTTTTTTGAAGAAGGAGTAGTGAATGTGCAAACGCAGGAGGGATGCTTTGGGGGTGCTACCAGCGTTCTGTATCTCCATCTGGGTGATGGCTACACAAGAGTAAGTAGGTTAAAAGGTCCTCAAGCTGTAGTGGAGCTCCCGTCGTGGCTCAGTGGTTAACGAATCTGATTAGGAACCATGAGGTTGTGGGTTCGATCTCTGGTCTTGCTCAGTGGGTTAAGGATCCAGCAGTGCCGTGAGCTGTGGTGTAGGTTGCAGATGCAGCTCAGATGTGGCATTGCTGTGGCTGTGGTGAAGGCCGGCAGCACAGCTCAGATTCGACCCCTAGCCTGGGAACCTCCATATGCCACGAGTGTGGCTCTAGAAAAGGCAAAAAGACAAAAAAAAGTCATCAAGCTGTATTTAATATCAGTGTACTTTATGTATGTTAAACTCCAAAAAAAAAAAGAACAAAGGCAATAAAAGTATCTACATCCACTTCACTGCAGAGTTTTCCAGGCTTCCAGGGCAGTGGCCAAGATGGCGGGCTTTGGTACTGTCCACAGGCAAAGTGCTGACTGGTCTCTTGGCTGAGACCTAAAACAACCTTTTGTACAAGATTGGGAATGATACAGATCAGGGCACATCCAGCAGAGTCACAGCCAAGTGCATCTGCTGCTCTTTGCATCTTTTGGCCCCAAAGGCAAACTGTCAGGCCTGCAGAGAACTGCAGCAAAAGCTGGAGCACAGCTCATCCAACAGCTGGGTTGTTTGTGCCTACTCTAGGTTGTGTTCTTTTGTAACCCTCAAAATTAATTCCCATTTCACATATTCTGGCACATTTGATGGTTTTTTTGCTGGTACATTATGATACTCCCTTATCAGACCTGGAATGCTTTCCTCCAAGATGTTTATTCCCTCTGGGTAAAGACATATATCTACTGAGGTTTTCACTGTCAAATGAAGGGATGTATCTCAGTTATTTTCCAGCTATAAAAATATTCCTGATTGTTAAAGATACACTGCAGATTAGTGATCATAGTTTAACATGATAAAGAACAGGAAAAAGATTTTAAAAAAAAGGAAAAAAAAGAGTAACAGGAGCTCTCTTTATGGCTCAGCAGTTAATGAATCTGATTAGGATCCATGAGGATGAAGGTTCGATCCCTGGCCTCACTTAGTGGGTTAAGGATCCGTCATTGCCGTGAGCTGTGGTGTAGATAGCAGACAAGGCTCGGACCCAGAGTTGCTGTGTCTGAGGTGTAGGCCAGCAGCTGTAGCTCTGATTTGACCCCTACCCTGGAAACTTCCATACGCCTCGGGTACAGTCCTAAAAAGCAAAAAAGAAAAAAAAAAAGAGTAATAGTAACTGATACTGACTGAGCTCTTACTTTTTGCCAGTGCTTTCCTTGTCTATTAGCTCATTAAATTCTCACAATAAACCCATAACATAGATAATGTTATCCCCATTCTAGAGATGAAGAACTATGGCCGACAAAGGTTATGACAAAGGTTACGACATTTTCCCTTATAAGGATTTATGAAGGGAAATTCCAGGACAACAACTATGGAATGGACAGAGAAAGCACCCAATCCAGATTAGAGCAGGAAGAGAGTAAAAAACATGAGAGAGGACTCCAAAATAAAATTTTTAGGAATTGATGAATTTGATTGCTGTAGAGTCTGGGGAAGAATTAGAGATGGGCACAAAGAAAAATAAGCAACAGAAAGAGCAAAATCACTTATCAGTGTCATAAAGAGCGTGTAATTATAGTACACTATGTGACTCAGCTGTGCATGTTCATCCAAAAATGTTGATATACTGATACTGACATGTAGATTTTAGGAGGGTGGAGGAAGGACAAGTGTGGTTTTGGGCGGAGTGAGAAAACAATCCTCAAGGTCCTTGAAAGGGATAATAATAGATAATAGATGATATCTATATTTGAAACTGCAAGAAACAGAAATGTAAACATATGATGTCTAAACATAAAGGAAGATATCTAAAGAAAAAGCTTAGAGTTAAAAATGGTCCCATCTGGGGGATCCCAGTGAAGGGTAGGGAGGGGTGATGCTGGAGACCCTAACATTTTTGTTATCAATCTTAAAGTACTTTTTGAGCTTCTTAAGATTATCTATTTGTACTGCTTTGATTTTTTTAAAATACGGATTCAGTTAAAATTAAAAAAACCTCACTCAAGTTGGAGCTGAGATTCAAATGTAGGTCTCAGTCCAAAATCCAAAATCCATCAACAGACTCTATGGCCCAACCCACAGGGCCTTTTTCCCCCTGGAATTTACATAAAATGCCCTTGGAGAGGTCTTAGAAAGCATCTTTATACAAATTAAGGCATTCTGACATAATCACCAATGTGAGTTCATTCATTCCACAGAAAAGATCGAACTGTCTACAGTTCAACTCCCTCTCTACCAACACTTAGATGGGATGAGCAAAACTTGTAAGCAGGGCCATAAACACCGGCAGCCTCCCTATAAGTATGAGCAGTTCTCAAAAGGCCACAGGTATTTTCATCTGTTTTTCTCCATTTCCACCCTTGGGGACATGTTCCCTAGAGATGACCTCGGCTTACATCCAGCTGCAGAGAGCACTCCTCATCCATGGAGAAAATGTCTTAGCTCTCAGGCATGGAATCAGCAAGGACACAAAAGCAGAAAGAGTTTCCTTCCAAAACATTCACCTAGATTTTCAGTTAACTAAGGTGCTGAAGCTTTGGGGTCATCAGAAAAGAACCTGGTCACCGATAAGAGTAAAAGAGCCCATAATAAAACAGGACCATGATACGTCCCCAAACCACCCAGGCTTGGGATGTAATCCTCATGTAACAAGGTTCAGGCTTCAAATCGAAAGCCTGGATCTGACAATGGACACCCATTCTTTAATGGCCCAAATAAAAACAAAGTAAATTATCATTTTTCTCTAGTCCTCAAAGGAGCATTTCTTATACCTTGAGATAAGAAGGAGGAAAGAAAGGACAAATTATACCAGGATAGGTTTCCCACCATCACTGCATGGTATCCATGTGACAGTTCAAACACTGCACTTTGCTTCCACGTTGTCAACCTGTTCACAGGGAGCCCAGAACCCTGCCCCTGATCAAGCCCAAAGGAAAGCTGCCTGCAACTGAGTGACACAACAGGTCTAGATGGACAGAGGCGATAAGGTGGGAACTGTTTTTTGCATTAGAGAGTTTCTTCTTCCAAGTCCTCATCATTGACTCCATCCTAGCTTCTCTCACCTGCCCCTGATGCCAGAGCTCCTCCAGCTGAGAGCTGGAAAGATCAAAGTCAATACAGATCTCGCTCTGGAATGGCTTCCATGCCATCAAACCACCTTAAAACAAAAAGAAAAGAAAAGCTCCTCAGTAAACAAGAGTATCCCCACCAGGCAGGTCCGCAGCCTAATTATAGAATGAGTCAGCTCATCAATGCACCAGAGACCTTTGCTGCCAAGTTCCTTTAACATTTCTCAACTTGGTGATGCCAACCCAGAAATTTAAGTGGAAGCAGCGAGTGAACAAGAAGCAATTTAAGTTCACTGGGAGCCCCAGAATGGACAGGCAAACACTGGACAAGTAATCATTCTTTCTTTGCTTTAAGAAATTCAGAATACCAGACTCACTTCCACCTGCGGCAGGCAGAATTCCAAGTGAGAGTAAAGGCCCTGGGCAGGGAGAAGCCAGGGCCACCTCCACAAGAGAAGAAGCAGGTCTCTTTGATGATTAAAACCCAGCTTGTCACGATATTATACTCTCAATAAACGTGGCAATACACTAAGTGATGCAATGGTCAGACTTCACGTGTTTCAACAATCTAGGGCAGCCAAACACCTGAGTCCAAGCCCATCCCTCATTCATGCTGCCTGTGTGTTCACAGACAAAGCTGTTTTTGTTGTTGTTGTTGATTTCGTTTTTGTTTGATTTTTAGGGCTGCACCCACGGCATATGGAAGTTCCCAAGCTAGGGGTCAAATTAGAGCTGCAGGGGCCGGCCTACACCACAGCTCACAGCAACACGGGGTCTCTGACCAACTGAGTGAGGGCAGGGATCGAACCCACAACCTTATGGATACTAGTGAGATTAGTTTCCACTGCGCCAAAATGGGAACTCTGCAGACAAAGCTCTACCCTCTCTGTGCTGAGAATCATCGGTAAAATTAGGAATAACCATAATCCCCACAACTCCCAAGAGCAGTTAAAAGGTTTGAAGGAGACAATCTGGGTAAAATACACAGTATGCAGTAAGGAATCAATAGCATTTTAGTTATTAGTATTCCCATTTTACAGATAAGGAAACTGGCAGAGAAAGGATCACAAACTTATTTAACGTTACATAGCTGAGAAGTGGCAGAAACTGGATCCCGAGTTACTGTGGCTGTGGCGTAGTAAGTGCAGCTCCGATTCGACCCCCAGCCTGGGAACTTCCATATGCCATGAGCATGGCCCTAAAAAGACCCCCAAAAAAAACAAAAAAGGAAAAAAAAGCCCATTTAGCAGTAATAATATCAGTGGTGGCGGTGGCAGTGATCATCACAGCACCAGTCAGTGACTCAAGGCATGCCACCGTGGGCACAAATCAGCTAAAGCATCAGGGATATGGAAGCCATATCACAGAAGAGGACCTATGCACTGCCAGGACAAGTGTGGACAAGAAAACCACGGAATGGTCCCCAAACAAGGATCTTTACGATCAGCCTATCAAATGGCCATGTCATGAAAGGAAGCGCTACACACCTCACATAGGAGAACTGATGAATAGCTGACCACCACAGATCCCAGGCAGGCATCCTCACTAAACCCTCTCGGCAGCCTAGGCAGGGAGGAAATGGCCTTCATTTCTTCACTAGAGAAAATCAAAGTTAAGCCGCTGCACTGAGCAATAGCTGGAACCTCCTAAATTAATGATTAAGACAGTGCTCTTGGTCAAGGATACGTCTCAACAATGCCACGTCATCACTTTCATCCTCTTCTACATTTTCATGGACAAGGAAACATCTCTGGGTCTGATTTTAATTCCTCTTCTGCACCCTCATCTCTATAAAAAGGTGGGGACTGAGTCATATTCACAGCTATACAGCCAGAACCCAGAGCAGTACCTGGCACGTACTCAGTAGAAACTAAATACTTGCAGAAGGCATAAATGATGCTCCTCAAACTCTTAACAGACAAACATGAAGTACTCAGTAAATAAGAGCTACCTGATTATCATTATTTTCTATTTTTCTCTACAGAAGGATCAATCCTTGTCTTTGGATCCTCATAACACGTAAGCCTTAAATGCAAAAGCTCGTAAGTGCTCCAGGAATAAGCAAAGGAAAAAAGATGAACATTCGCAACTCACCATTTCACAAACAGATCCCTGCCATCATAAATTAGGGCTTAAATCAAACCCAGATCACATACACACAGACACACTCACAACCCCTGCAATTTATTGTGTATATATTGAACATTTCCTTCCTAGAGGAGACAGAAGAATCCACACAGCAGAAAAGGTAATTAACCAGATGGCACTGTTGCTTTCACAATCTGGAACCTCATTATTGTTGATTCCTCTCTTCCCACCAAAAAGCAAACTCCTTGAGGGCAAAAAGTGAAGGAGAGATTAAATCCAAGATTGCTACTTCCAGTTGATCAAAAGAAGAGGTAAATACTAAAGATAAGATTTTAATTGTAAAGTTTATTACAGACCTCTTTTAAAGGTAATACCGTTTTAATAAAGAAGAGATGCTTTTCCAGCTCAGTTTTTCCATCACCTACTCACCCCTACCTCCTACCTTCATTAAAAAAAATTCACAGCATGTTATAACTAAAAGAAATACCAAAGATTACCTAATGGCCAACTTTCTCAATTGCAAATTGAGAAAGTTATATATATATTTGCAATTTATATTTAATATATATTTGCAATATATATTTGCAATTTATATTTGCAATATATATATATTTGCAATTTCTTGGTCTTTCTAGGGCTGCATCTGCAGCATATGGAAGTTCCCAGGCTGGGGGCCAAATCAGAGCTGTAGATGCTGGCCTACACCACAGCCAGAGTAACATGGGATTCGGGCCACATCTGTGACCTACACCACAGCTCAGAGCAACACTGGATCCTTAACCCACTGAGCGAGGACAGGGAAAGCAGAGATGTACCAATTTCATGTGAAAACAAAATCATACTCAGACATTTCCTTTTTTGTGGGGGGACTGCCCCCATGGCATATGGAGGTTCCCAGGCTAGGGGTCTAACAGGAGCTGTAGCCGCCGGCCTACACCACAGCCACAGCAACACAGGATCCGAGCCGCGTCTGCGACCTACACCACAGCTCACAGCAACGCCGGATCCTTAACCCACTGGGCAAGGTCAGGGATCGAACCCACACATTCATGGATACTAGTCAGATTCATTTCCACTGAGCCATGACGAGAAGTCCCCATACTCTGACATCTAACGTTCTCATTATCTAGTATAAGGACAGAAAATAATATTAGATCTGCAAAGGCTATAAACACCCCTGTAAATATATTTGCTCAGTGGGTTAAGGATCCAGCGCAGCTGAAAGCTGTGGCAGAGGTAGCAGATGTGGCTTGGATCCACTGTTGCTGTGGCTTCGACTCAACCCCTAGCCTGGGAACTTACACATGCAGACATAAAATTAAGAAAAAAAAAAAAAGAAAAAAAAATATATATATATATTTGCAATTTCAACTCAATTTCAGCTTTGTTCCTTTCTTCAGAACCCCAGCTTCCACTTGATTCATTTTCCCTTTTTTTCTTGGTCTTTCTAGGGCTGCATCTGCAGCATATGGAAGTTCCCAGGCTGGGGGCCAAATCAGAGCTGTAGATGCTGGCCTACACCACAGCCAGAGTAACATGGGATTCGGGCCACATCTGTGACCTACACCACAGCTCAGAGAGCAACACTGGATCCTTAACCCACTGAGCGAGGACAGGGATCGAACCTGTGTCCTCCTGGATTTTAATAGGGTTTCTTACCACTGAGCCATGACGGGAACTCCATTCCACTTCATTCTTAATGTGACATCTCTCCTAGAAACTCATGTACAAGGAGGTATTTCAGCAGCTGGAGGTCAAAAAGCCCTGAATTCCCAAAATCCACGTGTAGAAGTGACAATGATCAAGTCTAGATCAACGGGATGGCTCACCATCAGTATTTCCCAACTCAAGTGGGCCCAACCCAGCCTGACAAAACCCAGCCCTCTGCACCTGGGGCGATCCAATCAGAGCCAAAAGGTTGTGGTTCCACCACTCTAGGCTCTACTGCACATTCTCAATTACGTAACGAAAACCCAAGAGACCCCAAAACATGTCCCCAGTCAGCAAGCAACCAAAAGTACCATGACACATCCCTAATTCCTCACTGACATTTTCCATGTTTTGAGGGAAAGAAAGGGCACAGTAGAAAGGTACATTTTATGGAGTTCCCATTGTGGTGCAGTGGAAACGAATCCGACTAATGTCCATGAGGATGCAGGTTCAATCCCTGGCCTTGCTCAGTGGATCCAGGATCCAGCGTTGCCATTAGCTGTGGTATAGGTCATAGATGTGGCTCAGATCTCACACTGCTGTGGTGTAGGCCAGCAGCTGTAGCTCCAATTCCACTCCTAGCCTGGGAACTTCCATATTCCGCAGGTGTGGCCCTAAAAAGCCAAAAAAAAAAAAAAAAGGTATATTTCTTAGGTGAGTCAGGCAGCGCTCAAGGACAAGGCAGCACCTAGAATTCTAGCATTCTAGAGGAGAAAGTATCCTTCAAAGTCACGGGTACCGCCTTTCTGTAACACAAACTCGAATCCAGATCAGTGATGGAGGTCCCAGGGTGAGTCAGCAGCAAACTCAGGTCTCCGGATTCCCGACCCTATGATTTGTCTTCCACCCTGACTGAAGAGATAACAGACATGTGGTCCAGAACTGAAAAAACACAACCGTGACTTGTCAGGCTTTGGCATCTTCCCCACCCTCCTAAATAAGTTTGTCTTTCGAGGTCGATCAAATGTCCTTTGTGAGGTCCAACTTGTATTACCCCAGCCCGACCGGGACCAATCAGTCCTTATTCTCTGTCCTCAACTCAGCCCTTTCCTTGATCTGCCAATTAACCCTCAGTTCAACTGATCCTGTAAATTAATTTTATCATTCACCACTTGTCTCCTCCTCTGGACTGAATACTCCCTGATGTCTGGGTTCACTTTTCTACTCTCCCATTCACTGCCAGCCTCCCACACGCTACACATTTGCAAGTGCTCATTAAAATGCTCAATTATCCCACAAATATTTACTAAGCTCCTACTTTGTGCCATACGTTGCACTGGGGAGCAATGACCAAGACAGGAACTAAACCTGCCCCCCAGGCAGTCTTCATCCTTAAAAGGAAATTACAGAACTAATTATGCAAAACTATAGATGATCAGGAGGAAAATGTACTGTGTTTACCTGGGTAGGAACCGTTGGGAGTGGGTAACAAGGAAAATGATCCTTCAGAGAGGTTTTCCATGTAAACATGCTTATTTGGGAACACTGTGTATGTGTGATGGCCAGTAAGTGAATGTGTTCAACCTCAAGATATTAATGGTCATAACTTCATCAATGAAAAAAGTATATTTGGGGCAGGAGAATCAATGGGAATGATTCAAGGTCAAGTTGTGTCATGTTGGTGACCAAATGAGGGAAGGAGAGACTGGAATGGGATTTGAGAGGAAATTTCTAAAGAAGAGGACTGAGTCAAATGAGGAAGGATCAGAGGAGCGAATAAAGGAAGGGTTCCCCAAGAAAGAGTTTTAAACTGAGATCTCAACTATGACTAAGACGAGGGTAGCTGGGTGGAGGAGGATGAGAGACAGGAAAGGTGTGGATCCTTCCATGTGGAAAGGACAGCAGATTTATATTAAGCCTGAAGTCAAGATTACAAATAACCATCACACTACAGACATCCCATTGTTGTAAAAGTAACCACTTTTTAGGCACTTTCATCTCTCCTTCTTTCACCACTAAAATCCACACATAGCAGCCCGATGCTGCCTGGCAGATGTGTCAATTCCTCCCAAATACCATTTCGAACAGATTTAGTTTCCAGGAAGCATCACATATAAATTTTAAATCACTCTCTTGTCTTAAAGGACAAGATGGTCTCAGGGTAGAAACTGCACAGAAGGAGTTGGAAAACTTGGGTTTTAATGCCAGTTTGGTTGTTAATGTACCAGGTGGCCTTTGGCAAGTCGATAAACAACCTTCTGTCTTCAATTCTCTGTCTATAAAATGATTAACCAGAATGACCCTGTTGTCTAACAACACTGCAATTTTATAACTGCCAAGATATACCACTGAATCTGCTTTAAAAGTACCCCGTAATAGAGTCAACTTAAAAAAGTATGGAGTTCCCTGGTGGCTTAATGGGTTAAGGACCTATCATTGTCAGTGCTGTGGTGTGGGTTCAATTCCTGGCCCAGAAACCTCAGCATGCTGCAAGTGTGGCCAAAATTTATTTTAAAAATTAAAAAAGTAAAAAATTATTTAAAACCGTTTAAAAATTTTTTGGTCTTTTGATGTGGAGGAATTTTATTCCAAGAGATTGTCTTTTTTTTGCCTAAATAGTTTAAATTCTCCGATAGAGCTTACATTAGAAAAATAATATATGGATGTTGCTGTCTAATTGAATTAGACAGCAACATCCAATGCTAACGCTTACATGTGGAAACTAAAAAGACACAATGAACTTCTTTGCAGAACAGATAATGACTCACCTATGGTTTCCAAATAAGACAATCTGGAGGGGGGGTGAGGAGGGGGAACTGAGGGTTTGGGACAGAAATGCTATCAAATTGAGTTGTGATGATTTTTATACACCTGTAATCGTAATAAAATTCATTAAGCAATGGGGGGAAAAAAAGCAGTAGCAGTTAACCTTCAAAAAAATAAAATGAAAAAGAAAAATAATACATGGCCCAATTCTTAAGTCACGCAACATTGAAAACTCAAAGGTAGACACACTCTTGGCTGAATGAAAATGGCCGCGTGTCTAACAACTTCATGTGGTGCAGAGATATCAAGAGAAACAGCGAGCAGCACCGTGGAGATGGCAGATCTTGGTTTGAATAAGAAGAATTCTTCTACCACCTCACCAGCTAAGTAAGCTGACGCTGGACCTTACTTAATCTTTCTAAGTCTAATTTTCCCCACATGAAAAATGGAAGTGAAAATTGTCATAGCTCACAGCTATGGCAGAAAGCCTAAGTCATAATATATTAACAAAACCTAACCTAGGATATGGCACATACCAGTATATGTGGCACATCAAACATGTAGCAATCAAACAGCCTTAGAAATTAGATCACAGAAGGCCATTTTTATAACCTATTGATAACTATTGATACCAAACACACGCATGGCTCTCACTGTGCCAGATTCAAAAGCCAAGATAAAGAATAACAATTAAAACCCTCAACATGTATTAACCCATTCAATCCTCCCAACGTGCGTAGAAATTATTATCCTCCATTTTACAGATGAAGAAATCATGGCATAATTTACCCGAAGGAACAACTGGTCAACCCAACCACTTGAACTCTAGAACCTGTGCCCTTGACTGGTCTGCTACGTTGCTGCTCTACAAAAAGAGGGAGCCACTTTATATTCTGAAGCATGAGGATCAAAATAATTTCTTGGGAAAATTACTCTGACCATATCCAAAAAATCAGGTGAACGAATGAGACTAAAATCAGGGAAACCAGAGAAACTTATTATAGTCATCCAGAAGGAAGAGAAGGTGGTGGCAAAGAAAATGAACATCAGTGGCACCCACTTTCCTAGGACTTAGCAGACTCAAACACACAATGTGGGGAAATCAAGTCTGGCCATCTTTCTGGAAAGGCTGGATCCTTTTACCTCTAATGTAGAGTTGTTATTATCAGGTTTCCTCCAAGATCCTCCAAGATCTTGGGAGGAAAGTAAGATAAAGGGAAGGAAGCAGGGAATAAAGCAGTTCCTTGAGGCCAACAACTGTGAAGAGCCATTTACAGCGTAAACATGAGGATTTGTTTGAACAATTCAGAAGCATCCAAAGTCTACTCCAGGTGGTCTGGCTGAATTCCTAGGAAGTTAGGACCAGCATGGGGAAGTAATAAACTCATCTCACCTCTGGAGTAAACTTATCTAATGCTGGATCTAGCCTTAAGAAAGTGCAGATACAGAGGAGATTGTGTTCTCAAAAGGATGGTGTGGAAGGCCTTAGCTCCTAGCATCTTTCTGATTTCATGCAGGTACTCTTCCTAGCAGGTAAGCTAGGTGGGAGAGGAAGTTCAAAGTTCTCTGCCTCACCTAAGCAGGCAGTGGTTGAACAGGCATGGTAGCCGATAGAAACCTACAAGAGAAAAGGGCTGTAGGTGGGCATACCCTATTCGAGCACTGTCAGGAGAATATCAGGTTTCCAACTTGGATCATACAACTAGCTCATCCCATTCACCAAGCAACCTTCTATCTGCGAAACTCCAGCCTTCCACGTGACTTGCCAACAGTGAACGAATGCATTAAAATGCTACAATAACTATTCCATCTTGACGGTTGCTTTTCTTTTAATAAATTCATATGTGCTCATTCTAACTCATCATTCTGTGAAATGAATTAATGTGAGCTTACTCCCAGTAGCTGGGTTAATACCCTCCTTGGAGGCTCCCTAGCTGCAGCACAAGCTTTGCTGATTGATTGTGAAATGCACTTTTGAGATAGGCATCTTTGGATAGCATCAGAAACCCACTGTGGCTAACTTAAAGGAGAAAAGCAAAAGAAGTTCATAATGTGGACACTAAATAAAAGAAAAAGCTGCAGAAACAGCCTTAGGAAGAACAAGAAACAAAATAACTAAAGATTTATGCAACTAGAGCCAGTCTCTTCTCAGCTTTGGGGGAATAGTTTTCACATCACTCAGTTCCATATTTAACTTCTGGAAGAGTGTGTCTTATTGGCTTAGCTTAAGTCATACATTCTCCCATCAGAAGTCAGGGACCCTTGGCTGACCATCCCATTAAGACTAAAGGAGACATCCCCCAATGGAAAAAAAGGAGGGAGAGGAGAGAAAGGAGAAATGAAGCAAAAGAAAGAATAAGAAGAAACGATGAGAGAAAATGTGCACCAAATCCCTCCATAAAGAAACATACAAGTTCATCTCAAGTGCAGTTAGGAAGCCCACAAAAGCAACTTGCACAGCTGTTTATTGCCCCAATTTCTTTAACATCCCAATTATGTAGGGGGTCCAACGACACTAAACGAGTGGAAGTCCAGGAGTTCCCATCATGGCTCAGCAGAAACAAATCTGACTAGCATCCATGAGGACACAGGCTGGATCCCTGGCCTCCCTCAGCTGGTTAAAGATCCGGTGTTGCTGTGAGCTGTGGTGTAGGTTGCAGATGCAGCTCGGATCTGGCGTTGCTATGGCTGTGATGTAGGCCAGAGGCTATAGCTCTTATTCAACCCCTAGCCTGGGAACTTCCATATGCTGCAGGTGCGGCCCTAAAAACAAAATAAAATAAGTAGAAGTCCAGTTCTGAAATTAACAATGGACTCCCATGACAAGAGCATAGTTTAAATACATATATTTTAAATGGGTCAAAAAGTCAGCCAAGGTCATTAAAAAATAAGTCAGGTATTTCGTTATACAATCTCCCCCCCCCTTTTTTTTAGGGCCACACCTGTGGCCTGTGGAAGTTCCCAGACTAGAGGTTGAATGGGAACTACAGCTGCCGGCCTACACCAAAGCCACAGCCACTAGGGATGTGAGCCACGTCTGCTACCTACACCACAGCTCACAGCAATGTCAGATCCTTAACCAGCCGAGTAAGGTCAGGGTTAACCCACTGAGCAAGGCCAGGGATCGAACCCACATCCTCATGGATACCAGTCGGGTTCTTAAACTGCTGAGCCACAATGGTAACTCCTATCTAATCTTTACTGAAAGTGGGTTTTGTGTTACCTAAACCAGTTGGAAATAGCGTTTCCAAAATACATGCAGGTCCAAGTTGAACTAGCAAATTCTTGCCTAAAGGAAATATAATCAAATAATTCTGAAATGTGACCCTTAAGAATAAACAAGAGTATCTCTTTTACAAGCGGGATTGGGTCATAACAAGGAAGAATTTAATACTTGTTGGATAAATAATTCTTGCCACAATTACAGCAAAGATTTATTTCTGGAATTCCACTAAAACTGGCAATTTGCTCTAAGATTCTACTGTTGCGAGACCACCCAGTTTAAACAGAAAGTGTCAATCACTGAATTACTAATAGTCACACTTTTCAAAAGATATTCTTTGAAATTGTTGCCTTTCAACACTGGCATCAGAATATCCAGTTGTGAGACAAAGGATACATTCCCAAACTGCTGCTGTTCTAACCCTCTCTAGGGTCTTATTTTCCCTGTCTCTCACCCTCAGACAGAGGGAGAAAGGAAACTGCAAAAACTGCAATGGTTTATTCTGGGTTTTATGTGTATGTGAATTGCCTATGGGCATTCAATAAAATGGGACTCCCCCAAATAAAATACTGGGGCTGCCACATTTCCTGTTCATCAGGAAGAAGTAAGCTTTTCAGTGTGAATGGCCCAGTTTAGCAAAAAGAAAGAAGAAAGGAATTCTTTCAGAATCATTCTCCAAATAGGTGAAAAACAAAAGAAAGAAAGAAACTGAGATTCTCGTTGGAAAAGAATGAGAGTGAAAAGAGGAAAATAAATAGAGGGACTCCGACAACCAAGGGCTATATTAAAGGGATCTGAAATGACGGGTCAACTAACGTGATTCTGAATCCACAATATCACAGAAAGAAACGCGGACCAAAACAAAGCCTCCCAACCTCCTCTCCGCACAGCCCTGCCATTTGCTGCCTATCCTGAGATACAACGGGGAGCTGATGACAGAATGTACAGCACATGAGGTATCTAAGTGCAGACTCATTACCAACATGGGAGGATAAACTGGACCACATGGAGTGGAAAAATAATGGCAGAACTTGACTAACCACCCTCTAGAAACACACAAAATGGGCAAACAATGAACAAACTACTTCCCTCAAATACAAAAGGACAGAGTTTCAAAGAGTGGGAGTAAAAAAAGGCAGAGAAAATGTTCAGATAACTTGAATCAATTTCTCCACTACTATAATCATGAACTGTCAAGTTTTCTTTACATATATTTTCTAACCACAGCAAATAAGTTTGCTGTAGTCAAGCAAAAATAACTCCACAAGGATAACGTGCTATATACTTTCATAAATGTTTGATAGTTCCTATCAAGTTAATACAGATTTAAGTAAAAGATAAAACTCTAGGGTTGAGCAGAAGATAAGGAAATCTGTGTTAACATGATGTGCATCAAAAACCTTAAAAAGGTATAAACCTCATCACCAAGCAACTTTTGCATGGAATGTGCCTCAAGAAAATATTCAGACAAATACATAAGACTGTATAAAGAATGATATTCATCACGGTGTTGTTTGTAAAAGCAGAAGTGCAGAGACCACGTAAATATTAAACAACAGAACTCCTTAAATAAATCTAAAACATTTGTAAAATGACTATTTGGATAGTGATGCAAAATGGTTTTCACATGTTATTGTGAACATCATACCCTGTCAAATATAGAACAGCAGGAAAAAAAGTCAGGCTATGAAACAGTTAATATCTTTGGGACAAATGTTATTATGTTACATATAACTATGTTTATACGTGGTATATAAACATAATGTGTATGTGTGTATCTGCACATATACATATATATTCACATACATAGGATGCTATTTAAAATCAAATGTATGGTAATTACATATAAAAAGACATATTATAGTCTTCTTAATCTATATCTATAATCTTAACCTATATTTTCCAACTAATAGCAAACAAGTTTGATAAACGCAAGCAAAAATAACTCTACAGGATAATGTATCTTTCAAAAAGGCTAGAACTTTATGTACATACGGGTCAACCTTTCATCAGGCTGAGAAATGAACTACTCCAAATCTCCCCATAAAACAAGGAAACAACTCAAACACAAAACTTTTTTTCTAACTTCCATTTGGTATGTCAAGGGGATTTTTCACATAATCTGAAATAAATGTTGATGTCTCAGGGTTCCTTGTAAACAAAATGATAAAGTCAGACTCTTCAGCAAAGACTGTGACTTGCCTCCCAAGAGGCCTGATTGCCTTCTTCCTCCGCATTCTCTGCTGAGCATATGGCCGCCCTGATTAAAGTCTTCCATTGCATCTAGTTATGGCCACATGAATGAGGTCTGGCTAATGATGTGAACAGAAGCGAAGTGTGCAATTTCCAAGACAAGTCTGTGAAGAGACGAGACCTGCCCTCGCCTTGTCCCTCGCCTACTCGCAGGAATGCCATGCAGGACAACGCTGGAAATGGCAGCATAATAAATGAGATAGAACCCAAGTTCCCAACCCCACAGAACCACCACATTAGCCCTGGACTATTCTAGGGCTGGACCGTTACATCAGGCAGACATGAACTTCCATGCTCTTGAAGTCACTGTGATGTGGGAACACCTGCTAAAGCAGCTAAACCTATGTCTTGGCGGATATCCAAAAACACCTGAACACAATAGAACCAGAAAGCTGTTATGGGATTGCTCCGAACTGATCTTATACATCCCATCTTCAAAAAGTAGCTCAGAATGGGAGCTTCTTAATCATTTAAGAAAATAGCGTACCTGGTTAACATCCCAGGGTTCGGTGCCGGCACATGAAGTACTAGGTGAAACTATAACAAAATATTAAGGATAATCTAAGCTGAAACCCAGATTTTTGGACAAGAATAAAGCAAGCATATCTAACACCTAGATTTTTAAAATTCTAAAGATCCTATGCCTATTTTATACATGTAGAAAAAAATTGAAAAAATATAACTAATCAGTTTACCTCTAGAGGCCTAGAATCCTGGGTTTGGAAAAGAGGGAGGTAACAAAACAATATATAATTTTCTTCCTAATATAACTATGTTTTATTACAGTTTTGTAATAAAATGGATTACTTTAATAATAAACAAAAATAAAGTATATATATAACTCTGTAAGTTACATTGGTTAAAAAAAGCAAAGGCAGGAGGAGGCAATGAAATTTCCGTCTTACAAATAAAATCACAGCTTTCTGAAGTCAATGAACTTGTAACTTCTACTGTACATAAAAAACTATAGCACATCATAAAACTTAGATCTCTTTCTTTAACTTCCTCTCTTTAAACGGATACAGCAATTTCAGACTGAGACAGTGAACAGAAAAAAAAGAAAACTCATGAAAATTAAAGGAACAGAAAAACAGATATTCTACATCCAGTAAGGATGTGAAAAAAAAACTCACAATCATAGGACATCCCTGGATCTAAGGCACGGTATTTTATCTTTTTTTCTTTTTTTTTTTCTTTTAAGGGCAACACCCACAGCACATGGAAGTTTCCAGGCTAGGGGTCGAATCAGAGCTGTAGCTGTCAGACTACACCGCAGCCACAGCAACGTGGGATCTGAGCCAGGTCTGCAACCTACAACACAGCTCACGGCAACACCGGATCCCCAGCCCAGTGAGCAAAACCGGAATCCTCATGGACATTAATCAGAGGCACAGTATTTTCTGCTACGTAAGGCACAGTATTTTCAATTTGGATGTTATGTTAGTTCATTGTTGAGCCTCAGTAAGGATCTGAAGGCCATGAAGGCTTTGTGAGGATGTGGGAAGCTGCCTGTTAGCAAAGGTTGGCATCAATACATTAATTCATTGCAAAGTACTTATTCCAATGCAAGAACACACTACACACAACACTGCACATCAAACACACATTAACATCATACACACTAAATGTGATCAACTATTAGAGCTTGAACAATACAAGCTCTAATAGCTGGCTACCTCATTCAGGCAGCCATTAGTTCAATATAGTATACTTATTTCATAAAGAAATTTCAAACTTCTTTAGATCACCAACACCCAATCTTTATAGAGGGTGTCTGGTTGATTTGCTAAATCACATCCTCATTACTATAAAACCACCCCCACTACTCAGCTTCATGGTAAAAGAGCAGCTACATAATGGGGTGTGAACCATCAGCTTTGAGTATTCCTACAAAAGAGCGCTCCTCATCTCTACAAGACTTAAAATCTACATATGAGACATATGAAGCATCCAGAATCCATCTCAACAATTTTACAAAAGCCCAAGTTCAAAGAGAGAGGGAGAAAGCAGTATTGCACCTTTTATCTCCAGGGCCAGAACCAAGGAAAGTGTTGAGCATATATCAGGGACTCAGTACACGTCTAATGCTGGCAACCCAAGTATTTACAAGACTCATTAGAACTCTCAAGGTCCCAATGAACTCTTATGAGGCTGAGTTTCGCAGAAAGAAAACGTCGGTGTTCACTGCAAGTTATTACTGGCAAAGGTTAAGAAAATAAAAGTATTCAAGCAGTAAATGGGATACAATGTCTAAAACCAATGAACACAGATTTAGAACCTCCCCAAACTGGAAAATTGATACACAAGAGTCTTACACACACACACAGATAGTAAATATTAAAATGCTAAAATAGGAGTTCCCATCGTGGTGCAGTGAAAATGAATCCGACTAGGAACCATGACGTTGCAGGTTTGATCCTTGGCCTCGCTCTGAGGGTAAAGGATCCGGCGTTGCCATGAGCTGTGGTGTAGGTCTCAGACATGGCTCGGATCCGGCATTGCTGTGGCTGTGGTGTAGGCCGCTGGCTACGGCTCTGATTAGACCCCTAGCCTGGGAACCTCCATATGCCATGGGTGCGGTCCTAAAAAAGACAAAAAATAATAGCAACAAAAATTTTAAAATGCTAAAATAATATTGTTTTACAATTAAAAAACAAAATACCAAGTATAAAAAACTAAAGGCCTGAGAGTTCCCTGGTGGCCTAATGGTTAACGACTTGCCATTGTTACTGCTGTGGCTCTGGTTCAAACTCTGGCCCAGAAACCTCCGTATGTCAGAGGCACAGCCAAAAAAAAAAAAAAAAAAAACACAGCCCTAAAGGCCTTTGATTCCCCCATTCTAAAAGAAACAAGAAAGCATAAAGACTGCCCAGATGCTCAAGACATTCCAATCCAATTCTCCCATAAACTGCAGGTCACAAAATCTGGTATATGGAAAACAGTTATTCCAAGGGATTTTATATTTTAGACATATACCTGGAATTAACTGTATACTAAATAAATAATGTAATTTAAATATAAGTATTTTCCATTACACACACACACAGGTATATAGCAAATATAATAATACAGAAATGTAATCCATAATAAGAGAAATGTAATACATAATAAACAGGCACTACCTGATTCATAGTGGTTTTCTAAAACTAAGATTCTAAAAGTATGACTAAGAAGTTCCCATCATGGCTCAGTGTAAATGAATCCAGCTAGTATTCATTAGGATGCGGGTTCAATCCCTGGCCTTGCTCAGTGGGTGGGGGATCTGGCATGGCCATGCACTAAGGTGTAGGTTGCAGACGTGTTGGATCCCATGTTGCCGTGGCTATGGCTGTGGGTGGCAGCTGCAGCTCTGACTCAACCCCTAGCCTGGGAACTTCCATATGCCACAGGTTCAGCCCTAAAAAACAAAACAAAAGTATAACTACTATGAATTGAATGCCTAAATTTTTTTTAAAATATAGACTCCAAAAGACTAGAAATCACCACCCTTATTCAGAGTGGTCTTTCAATAATATATATGTCTGATAGCCGGCAAGAGTAACTAACCACAGCCCTGGGTCAGAGGGAAATGGCTGAATTAACTAAGTGAATTAACTAAGTAAAGAGAACAGTCACCAAACCTATAGCAGAAAATGCATGAAAGGAGAATGAATACCTACCAGTCAACTAAAAAAGGCAAGCACTCCCTTTTGTTTCTAGAGTCTTTGGAGATGTCCTATTGCATCTGAGGATTTTTGTTCTTATTGTTGCTGTTTTGTTTGTTTGTTTGCTTGCTTTTTACAGCTGCACCTGCAGCATATGGAGGTTCCCAGGCTAGGGATCAAATGGGAGCTACAGCTGCCAGCCTATGCCACAGCAACAGCAATGAAGGATCCAAGCCTTGTCTTCAATCTACACCATAGCTCACAGCAATGCCGCATCGTCAACCCACTGAACAAGGCCAGGGATTGAACCCACAATCTCATGGTTACCGGTCAGATTGTTTCCACTGCGCCACAACAGGAACTCCAACATCTGCGGATTTTGGATCAGCACAGTCCTCCTCCTTGGGGCTTAGCAATGCACTCAGCATTTTCAATCCAGAGGCTTTGTTCTCTGTGCTCTCAGTTTCTCGGCTACACAGTAAGCCACAGTGTTGCATATTCTTGAACTATTAGTTGAATACCATTAGTGACTTTCACCAAATTTCAAGTTTCTACCAGCCTATCTTTTTTTTTTTTTTTTTGTCTACACCCACAAGCATATGTAAGGTCCCAGGCCAGTAATCGAATCCAAACTGTAACTGCAATCTATACCACAGCTGTCGCAACACCGGATCCTTAACCACTGTACCAGGTGGAGGATCAAACCCTCACCACCACAGAGATGATGCCAGATCTTAACCCACCACACCACAGTGGGGACTCCCTGCCAAGCTATTTTTAAACACAGGTGACTCAGAGGAGTAATACCAGCCTGGGAGCTGCTACTTGAAACATACCTGTATTTCAATGTGAAGGTAGCTTGAGTTCTATTTGAGTGGACTCAAAATAACAATGACTAAAACAAAAATGCAAATTTGTTATAGGGATAATGAAGAAAAGAATAATAATGGCCACCTATGAAAAGTTATGGTATTGGGTAAATTTACACATTCTAACTCAACAGGGCTACAGGATCCAAAGACCAGGAAAATCACTCTTGAGCACTCCACTTTTTAACGCATGCCTAGAAATCAAAACAACAGCAATGCTCTATTTCCCATGCAATCAGAGGGAAACAGAAGTGTCAATTACTCAAAAGTCATTCAACAGCAATTACTGGAATACCACTCTTCTGAATTTCTTCTCATTTAGCTGGTATTAAGCTGAATTTACAAGTGGAGGGGGTGTTTAGGTGAAGAGAATCAAGCAGTACAAGTCTCCAGTTACAAAGCAAATAAGCATAAGGAATACAATCATTAAACTGTAATAACTTAGGAATTCCCTGGTAGCCTAGCGCTTAAGGGCTTGGTGTAGTCATTGCTGTGGCTCGGGTTAAGGCTGTGACTCATGTTCAGTGCCTGGCCCAGGAACTTCCACATGCTGCACAGCCAAAAAAAACTTCTTGGCCTCAATAACTACACAATATTAAAGTACAATGAAATGTGTCAGAAGGTTAAAAAAATTATTACTCTTTCCTAGAAATATGCTGTCAATAAAACAATATAATCCAAACCATGACATTTCCATTTTCTAATAACTTAAGGGTATGAGAAACACCTGCCTGAATTTCAACAAACACATTGACATGTGTGATGCGTAATGGAAAACCCTAACCTGGGAAAAAGGAGGGATGTCAAAGGATTTGCAACAGGTTGTAAGGATTCCTGGGCAAGTGAACCAAGAACTCGAGTAGAATGTAAATCTCAAAGAGTTATGCACACGAGGACAAGCATGAGGACGGTCACAAAGAGACAAAAGCAGATTTAAAGAACACAGAAATAGCGAAAAGATTTAAAGTAATAAACTCACCCAAAAACATGAAATACAGTAAGTGTAATTGCTATAGCGGCTATTTTTTTTTTTTTAAAGTCTTAACTACCAGGCTTTATGTGCATCTTCTTGGTGTGGTCTGACCAGCCTCACCACCAGACAGGCCTGGGGCATTTAAAAAATCACAGAATCCCTTGAAATCCTGATTTAGTCACTCCAGGATGGGACCCAGTATTTTTAAAAGTGCTTTAGGGTGAGTCTGATGATCAGGTAAGTTTGGGAAATCATGTGTAATCTCAGAATCCTCCTAACAACCCTAGGAAGGAGGAACCACTGTAGGACCCATTTGACAGCAGAAGACACTGAGGCTGAGAGAGGTCACAAAGTCAATTCAAGGATCAGAGGCAGAAGCAAACAGATCTGTGAGTTCGGACCAGCATCTTTTATTCTGGAAGAATAACTGCAATGGCCAAGTTCCTTTTTCCCATAACACAACAGAGAAAGACAGTAACGAATTCAATTTCAGGGACAGCAAAGATTTAGTAACATCCGTTTCTTATTATCTGCCTCAGAGTACCTATGAAAACGACACTGATAAAAGCCTGTAATGCAGTTCCTGCTATGTCATAAGAATGAAATAATAAGATTTCCTTCCTATCCCCTGCTCGTCATCTGTTCTATGGACTTCCTATAAGGGCATATTTACACCTCCTTCTATCAACTAAAACCAAAGGTTCTTAGACATACACAAACTTTAAAAAAAAATGTAAAATAAATGTTTGGCAGATACTGGTAATAGATTTATTTTTAATTCTTCCTTATTTTTTTCAATTCACAATGACATTCAAACTTTGATACACACAAGCCCCACTGGCTTCTTATCTAGAGAAAGGCCCTTAAAATCTGTATAACTCCTTTAAAAATCACAATATCATTAAACCTTTCCTCACATTCTCAAATTCCAACAGAAATAATGATAGTTTAAGAGAAGATAATGAGGGAGTTCCCTTCGTGGCTCAGTGGTTAACGAATCCGACTAAGAACCATGAGGTTGCGGGTTCGATCCCTGGCCTTGCTCAGTGGGTTAAGGATCCAGCGTTGCTGTGAGCTGTGGTGTATGTTGCAGGCGCGGCTCGGATCCCGCGTTGCTGTGGCTGTGGCGAAGGCTGGCGGCTACAGCTCCTGTTAGACCCCTAGCCTGGGAACCTCCATATGCTGCGGGTGTGGCCCTAGATAAGGGGAAAAAAAAGGACAAAAAAAAAGAGAGAAGATAATGATAACTAATTTTTATTTAACATCTCACAAGTATTAGATCACTAATTATAATGATAAGTCTAGAGGGAGTCCCATTTTTATATATTAAGGAAACAAATGCAAAGAAGTTAAATATCTTGTCCAACACCATACAGCTTTTAAGTGGTGGAGACAGTATTCAACCCTAGAAGGAGATTTCATTTGAATCTGACAATGAATTTGTTCTGGTTATTAGCTGCATAACAAATCACCCCAAAACATCATAACTTCAGACAATAACGAGACATTATCTTTTACAATTTTCATGTGTCAGGCTTTTTTTTACAGAACACAGTGGAAATGCCCTGTCTCTGCTCCTTGATGCCTCGGGTTTATACTGGGATGGCTGAGGGTGACTCAACAATCTAGGGGCTGGAATCGTGCAGGATCCCCTGGCTCAGCTGGGGCCATTCACCGGAACACCAATGGCAATGTCTCCACGCAGTCGCTTGAGCTTCCTCATAGCCTGCTGGCTGGATTCCAAACTCAGAAGTCCCAAGACAAGTGGAAGCCATCTCACTTTTTATGACCCTATCCTGGACTTCTCAGAGCACCATTCCGACCAGAATCACAAATCCCCAATGATTCAAAGAAAAGTAACACAGACACCACCATCCCCCACGTCCCAATGGAAATCGTGTCCAACTCACGGTGTAGGAAGCGTACTTGAAATGAGAGATGTCACTGCAATCAATGGCTGCCATAATCTCTAAGAGACAATGAATACTAGCCTTCCTAACTGATAGCGAAAACCCAAGTTTCAAAGAGGCAATGAGACCTGCCCAAGCTGACATTTTTTTTGCCACATCCAAGGCATGTGGAAGTTCCTGGGCCAGTGATCAGACCTGCACCAAAGCAGCAACCCAAGCCACTGCAGTGGCCATGCCAGATCCTTAACCTGCTGCACCACAAGAGAACTATCCAAGGTGGCATAATTCGGAGTTCCCGTCGTGGCGCAGTGGTTAACGAATCCGACTGGAAACCATGAAATTGCGGGTTCGATCCCTGCCCTTGCTCAGTGGGTTAACGATCCGGCATTGCTGTGAGCTGTGGTGTAGGTTGCAGACGCGGCTCGGATCCTGCGTTGCTGTGCCAGTGGCCACAGCTCCGATTAGACCCCTAGCCTGGGAACCTCCACATGCCGCGGGTGCGGCCGTAAAAAGGCAAAAAAAAAAAAAAAAAACCAAGGTGGCATAATTCATAAATGATACTAAGATGTTCAAACAGGCCTCGGTGATTCCAAATCTGTGCAATTTACCCCATACTTGTAAAACATGCCAGTGAAGCTGTGCTTTTCATCGGCAAAATACAGTACACAGGGATGTTCTTGAAAAAATAAAAACACCCCATAAAATTACACTCAAAGAATATCCAAATAATAATTATCAGATTGTGGAAAGGTGGCAAGTCGAAATCTTCTTATATTCTTAGCCATGTCAATCATGTTGAATACTAGAGTTTGTTTGTTTTGAGGATTAGGGTGAGAAAAGAGAAATAAAACACCGAGAGTATTCTGCAAAGAGAGTCCTTGAGAAGAAGAGGAGCCAGGCAGGACAGTGGTGCAGGCATCCAAGGAAGCCCACACAGGACAGACTCAGGCAAACCCAATGAGCTAACATCTCCATGTGATGTCACGTCCAGAAGGGGAGTTCTCAGTCAGCACCACTGACAGATTGCAAGTGCCATTCCCAGCAATGAGTGTCTCCTCTGGCATGGGAAATTGCACAAGTCATCTTTATTGCAGGCCAGGGCTGCTTACATCACCCAGATTTACTGCCTTATGAAAACCTGTAATGTGAATGTTTACTGTTGTCACGGCACCTTCACATGAAGTCACGATAGCACACACCCATCACTGTGACATTTCCAAAGAGGACTGAACAATATAACCAGGATCAAAATGGAGACACTCAGGAGTTCCCATTGTGGCTCAGAGGGCTAAGAACTCGACATAGGAGTTCCGGTTGTGGCTCAGTGGTTAACGAACTCGACTAGGAACCATGAGGTTGTGGGTTCGATCCCCGGCATTGCTCAGTGGGTTAAGGATCCGGCGTTGCTGTAAGCTGTGGTGTAGGTTGCAGACGCAGCTCGGATCCCGCGTTGCTGTGGCTGTGGCGAAGGCCGGCGGCTACAGCTCCAATTGGACCCCTAGCCTGGGAAACTCCATATGCCGCGTGTGCGTCCCTAGAAAAGACCAAAAAAAAAAAAAAAGAACTCAACATAGTATCTATGAGAATTCAGGTTCAATCCGTGGCCTCACTCAGCGGGTTAAGGATCCGGGGTTGCCACAAGCTGCGGCATAGGTTGTAGATGCAGATGGGATTCGGTATTGCCGTGGCTGTGGTGTAGGCCAGGAGATGTCACTCCAATTTACAACCATAGCCCAGGAACTTCCATATGCCACAGGTGTGGCAAAAACAAACAAACAAACTCAAACTGTCTCTTTTTCAGGTAATCTATGATGTTCATCAGAGAGAGTTAGGAATCTAACAGTAAGTCCATTGGTCCTTGATTTCACCATTGGGCTGAAGAAAATGTCAGGCATGAAAGCGACTGTACTTCTTGAATAAATGTGTCTTTTAAGTGGGCAGGTTCAGCACCTGCTCCCTAGATGGGTTCACGGCAAGTATAATAAGCAGAATGCCTTATTCTAAAATTTAGAACCTCTTTTTCAGTCTCTTCTCTCCCCACCCAGTGCCTTGACCAAGACATTGAAGACCACGGCATGTGAAATACATACAGCATTTGCTGGTCTAGGTCTGATGAAATGACATCTTGAGGGTTCAGAATCAGACTGTGGCCTCAGAGTCAGAAGCGAGAATTCTCAAAGTGATCTCCCTTCATTCCAGAAGGCGAGGCACAGGGGACACTACCTTTGTCTTTAAACAATAATTCAAATTTTTCTTTACAAACCCGCACCAAGAATCTTGAAATGATGAATGCCTATTTACCTACTCTGCAGCTTTCTTTATCACAAGGAATAACATAAATCCTTGTGAGTCTGAAGTGCCAAGTGCATAATCAATGGCTAAAATCAAAACAAGCGCATTTAGATGGTAAAGCCTCATTCAAAATTACACCAAATCACCTTTCACATTAATGCTGAAAAACAATGCCTATCTGACATACACTTACTTTCAAATGCTTTTCTCCTCTGAACAGATCCTTCAGTAATCAAACTATAATTGGCATTAAGCCCAAAAGAATATTCAACCATAGAAAGTAATATCTCCCTGGAAACCAATTAACTATTCAGCATTCCTCAGCTGCCTAGAAGCCCAGAGATACCCAGACTGTTCTGCAATGGAAACACTCGCCTAGCACTCCTCCAGCAAGGAGAGGACCACAGACTCGCTCCCGCTGTATCCCTGTAACACTCATGAAGGGATGCTCAAGAGGATCCTATCAGTAACACACAAGAGCCTGGCTCAGAAAGTTCCAGACAGATCATGTCTCTACCTGCTGTGGTATTTTTTTTCCCTTACAGGCAGCGGCCAAAAGGTTACAAGACCTCAAGTCAGGGACAAAGAAACAGACTTGGGCAAGAAAGAAAACTGAGGCCCCCGTCAAAACAGAAACCACCAGGATATTACATCATCATCGTCGTCATCATCATCATCATCACAATCACCATGACAACAGCAGCAGTAGTCACAGTAATAAGAGCACAACCACACCCGGTGCTGACGGGAAGGTGGTCATACATGATTCCCAACAAAAGCCTTGGAAATACTGAACAACAAACAGCTCAGACTCAGCAATTCTACATCTAGAAGTCCTTCCAGGAAGTCCTTTCATCCACTGGGCAAAGATTTAGGTACAAGGATGCTCATCACAGAGTTGTCTAAAAGGTGGCGGGCACGGTGAAGGGGGGGCACAATCAAGACACCTGACAATAAGGAAACAGTTGTATGTATGCCATACAGTGGTATACTAAGCAAACCTTAAAAGTGACACTGTGTTAAGTCACATAGAGGTCTGACTAACGTGGCAAAATATTCGTTACTCACTAGGAAGTGAAAATTTATGTAGCAACGCATGCACATTTCAATACAAACTTTAATTTTATCCACAAATACTCCATTCCATCTGGAGTAACATACTCTAAAAGGATAATACTAGTTGTATGAAAGGTGATTGTTTTTTTCTTGGCTCTGTTCTAATATTTCTATAACAAACACAAATCACTCTTTGGTCTCAGAAAATTAGTGGAAAGCATTTAGTGATCTATGTGTCTGCTCTTACACGCTACCATGGCATTTTGATTGTTCTAGATTTGTAATCATTCTTGAAATTAAATACTACTGGCCCTTTCAGACAGCAGAAATTTTAGATTTTAAAAAAGTTTGGTCAATTTAAAAAACAAAGAAATGGAGTTCACATCGTGGCACAGCAGTTAACAAATCTGACTAGGAACCATGAGGTCGATTCCTGGCCTTGCTCAGTGGGTTAAGGATCCGGTGTTGCCGTGAGCTGTGGTGTTGGTTGCAGACGCGGCTCAGATCTGGTGTTGCTGTGGCTGTGGCGTAGGCCGACAGCTGTAGCTCTGAATGGACCCCTTAGCCTAGAAACCTCCATATGCCGCAGGAGTGGCCCTAAAAAGCAAAATAAATAAATAAATAAATAATAAAAAATTATAAAGAAAGAAAGAAAATTAGTGGAAAGCATTTAAGCATTTCACACACATTCGACCACAGAGGGCATTTTTAAAGGTACACTGTTTTCAGAAAAGAAAGATATTTGCTCCCTAAAATTAACTTGTAACTGAAATCCAAATATTTAACTCATGATAATTCCATAATGAGCTCTTCTTAAGAATAAATGCTTGAGATAAGACTAGCCACAGCCAGAGAGTCTGGTATGTCAGTAGGTTTAATGATTCCTTCAATAGAATCATTGCTTGGGAGTTCCCGTCGTGGCTCAGTGGTTAATGAATCCAACTAGGAACCATGAGGTTGCAGGTTCGATCCCTGGCCTTGCTCAGTGGGTTAAGGATCTTGTGTTGCCGTGAGCTGTGGTGTAGGTCGCAGATGTGGCTCAGATCTGGCGTCGCTGTGGCTGTGCGAAGGCCGGCGGCTACAGCTCCTGTTAGACCCCTAGCCTGGCAATCTCCATATGCCGCAGGTGGGGCCCTAGAAAAGACCAAAAAAAAAGAAAGAAAGAAAAGAAAAGACAAAAAAAATATACATATTTTATATATATATATATATATATATATATATAATCATTGCTCAAAAGAACTCTTCTCAATTTAACCCTTTATGCTAAGTATTTTCACCTGGAAGTCCAACCCTACTTACGGCACAAAGGATGAAATTCTTATTCTTCCCAAAAGGCAGTCCACTGAAAACTTTAAACAAAAGGGGGATGAGGAGAAAGTACTACTATTTTCCAACACCTTCGGGAGAAGCAGTAACATAGAAGAGTTTAGTGTGACAACATATAATGTAGGCATTTACTTGAAAAGGTTAAATATACATTTGCATGTACATACCCACGTGTGTATAAGTGCATTATTATTTGTACGTATACACATAAAACAAAAAGATAACCTGAAATACAAATTTTGGCAAGTACAGAAAATAGTAATCAGCTAGAGGCTCATTCATTGGTATGATTCATTTCAGCAAAAACCAACATTCAGAATTCCTGTCGTGGCTCAGCAAAAATGAATCTGACTAGCATCCAGGAGGATGCAGGTTCGATCCCTGGCCCTGTGCAGTGGGTTAAGGAAGCAGTGTTGCTGTGGCTGTGATGTAGGCCAGCAGCTACAACTCTGATTCGACCCCTACCCTGGGAACTTCTACATGCCTCGGGTGTGGCCCTAAAAAGACAAAAAAATAAATAAAATCAAATAAAACCAACAGTCAAAGACGAACTAACTGCTCTTTTTTGTTCACTCTGGGCAGTAAAGACTGGAATAGGAACCCCATATCGCTTAATGTATTTTGCAATACTAATTATACAAAGTCCTTCAAAATAAACGGACCTAGAGCAACAGATAAAACCAAGAGTCAACAGTCAATGACGAACTAACTGCTCTTTTTTGTTCATTCTAGGCAGTAAAGACTGGAATAGGAACACAGTATGCTTAATGTATTTTGAAATACTAATTATACAAAGTCCTTCAAAATAAACGGACTTGGAGCAACAAATAAAAACAACAGCAGGCAATGACAAAGCAATACACTGTTTAAAAAAAAAAGTTGTCTTTTAGACAAAGAAAATGCATTCACACTGTGGAATGGAATCCACATGGAGAGAATTCAGCTCCATGAAAACAGCCATCAGAGGCAGGAAGTCTGCAATTACTCAGGGCCATTTTCTCTCTATAATTCTTACTAATAACATGTACCTTTATGATCATTCATCTGAAAAAAAGCAGGCTTATCGTGAAATGAAAACAGATCACAGGAAGGCAAAGGAGGAATGTCAACCTCGTGAAAAAAATGAGAATCTTTCAGACGTGCTGACAGATAATGGAAACATCACCCATGCCAAAAACTACCAGCCCTTTTGACATGACTGGGTTAAAACCCTTTAAAGACAACAATACCAGAGGAATAAAATGAAGAGGGCTGGAAACAGAAGGAACAATTATGAGCTGTCCTCATTTTTTATGCTGGAAAATTAATTTATAGCAAGGACCTTGGCATCAACATTAATTTTCCGTACGTGCACCAAAGACCCACAGAGATTTTTAATACGATTTCATAATATATTTCAGGTAACTTGCTTACATTGTGAATTAGACTTGCAAAGGGGGGATTAAAGTTAAAACTGGATTACAGGGTGCAAATGAAAACAAACTCTCCCTGATGCATTATTTTTCCAAAGACCACAGAAGTCTCGGTCAAGTCCAAAGTGAAAGGATTAACATGGCCTTCAATCCACAGAAATCCCCATTTTGCCTCCAAAGAGAGAGGCAAAGGAAGGTTTTTCTCATATCTGCAGTTCATCACTTATATGCGTAGATCAAAGAGAATAATTAAATAAAGTTCCAAAAGAATTTCAGATCAGCTTTCACATTATCATACGTCGCATGATTACAATTACTGGCAACCAAAATGTAATGAGGTTTCTACCCTACCAGTAAATTACATTTGTCTGTGTGTCTTGGGGCCAAGCGAGGGGCAGTATATATCCAATCGCCAGGTCTTGGATAGTCCTTCAAGGACACATGCAGTTTCTTACAGATCTTACCTCTTTGATTTCATCAACTATTTCAAATCACACATACCTCTCAGGGCATAAAAGGTATAAATCAATAACCAACCTTCAAAAGAACTTGCTGCTCACTGCAATGGACACGGTGGATGAGAGGAGGACAGAAAAGAGAGGGTTAAAATCGGGAAGAGAGAGTGAAGGTGTGGTCAAAAATAGCATGAGTCATGTAACTGCTGTCTAATATTAGACTCGAAACAGGGCTTAGCACACAGCAGACACTCCATAAATGTTTACTCAGGAATAATATTACTTCGCCATATCTGTCTGTCCAACACCACACATATAAAACTCAGCACTATTTGACTAGATTCTGATAAAGTTGAACTTGGGATGGGGAGGGAGTTAACAAGAGGTCCAATAAGGTCCAACCAACAGGCCTAACATCTAACTGTGGTGAACACCACTGGGAAGCCTGGCAAATACTCAGGACCCCAATTTTCTAGGGGGTGTCATACTGTTATCTATTGGTTTCCATAGAGACACTTCTGGCTACCATATCTGCATGGAACTCCATGGCACTGGCCACCATTTATGGATTCAGGCCCCAATGGCACCATCAGAGCCCCTCTGACTGGAATTCACAATAAGGACTGAAAAATCTCTCACTGGCTGAGCCATGAGAGAAAGAAATGTATGTGTGCGAACTGTGGGCAGTCTGGCTCTGGTATAGAAGGCAGATGAGTCTATTTTTAATAGGAAAACAGAAGAATGAAGCAAGGGCACCTTAAGGGGGAAAGGACAGTAACCACAAGGAAATTAATAAGGTTCAAAGTTCCAAGTCCGAGGATGCTTCAAAGGCTTTACTATAGCCCTGACCTCAGGCACCTTATACCCTAAAAATACACACCTTTTTGCTTTTGCACTAGAGCATTCTACTGCTTGCAACTCAGCAGCCATGCAGGAAATATTCACAAAAGCAATCAACAGATCAGAAAGATGAGAAAGGGAAGGGCCAGTGATCCAGGGTGACCCTTGACCAGATGGGGAATCCGCCACACGGGGCCAAGACGGAGTCAGGATGGAGCCAGGAGAGCTTGGACAAAGTGGATGTGTGGCAGTCCTGCTCATCATCTGTGGGAGGGCAAGGGTAAAGTGGTGACTCAACTGGCTACAGATATCAGTGTTGTTTTTGCAATGTTTTTGTACCTGTGAATACCACATTCTTTTCCTTTCTTGTACAGTCTCGTCTGAAACTCTGGCAAAATGCTGCACAGGGGAAGCAACTGAAAGTTGGCTGAGATGAAGTTCTGTGATTTCAATTAAAAACACTCTCTCACTTGCCACTTGCTACCGCTGTGGAAAAGAAAGAGCTGCAATGACAGGACGAGGATCTTTTTTTTTTCCTATTGAAAAATATTTCTCTTAAGCTTCAGAACAGTGCAAATCATTTATCTGCATATACAAATGACTTCTGTTCAAGCTATACCGGGGGCTCTGGTCCAATCCCCAGATGCTGAGAGAAAGGCAAATTTTGTACAGACTAATCCTCCTGTTCTCATTTCCTAAGTGACCTCCATCCACCTGCATTTATATATCTAAGAATGCCTAAAAACTCCCCCAAAAGACTGCTAGCCCACAGAGTTCCAATAATTATCACTTTTACTAGTACATGTGCGTTCTGCTTCAGAAGATACCTGCCAGGATGAAAAGTTATTATTTAAAAAAAGAAAAAAAAACAAAAAAACACCATTTTCACCATGCAAAAACCACCAGTTCTCCCCAAAAAGGACAAACATACTTCTCAATCTTTCCCCCATGATGCTAAACATTCAAAAATACAACCCTAAAACCTCTTTGTGAATGTTCTCTGCTGTGAATTAATGATATCTTCTAACAGAGCAAGAGTATGGAATAAACATCTGGATTGGCTTCTGCTTCCTGAACAGTCGTACAGGTTGGGATGTTAGCATTACGCAGACAGAAGCAAACGAGCAAAGTGGAGGGAGAGGGGCCTCTCCCACATCTCTGGGCTTTGTCTCTCCCAAGAACTGGCCCGGAAACACTGCCTCTCACTCCAGGAGGAAGCCACAGCTTGCCAGCCCACTACCTGAAGCCCAGGTTCCAAGAGTGGGATGACAATTAAAAGAGCCAAGATGGCTCCTTCACACTGAAACTGCAGCACTGCAGGTAGACAGCAACCCGCCGCACTGACTGCAGAAGGCAGGGATGGCTCCAGCCCCTCGAATGTGTAAAAATAAAACCCCCAGATGGAGTCATGCCTTCCTATAGGAAGCACCCACGGCCCTGCTGGAGTCACGAGCAGGAGGGCTGAGTTTTAGCTGTAAAACAACAGACCGAGCTCTCTTACCTGTACCAGCCTGCGGCTCCCTCCCCCTTATTCCAATTTGGGACAGGCGGCCAGGGCTCTTCCAGCAACTCTGAGAAAGGGGCGGGGCTGCTGGAGTTTCTGCTCGCACCTGAGCGCAGGAAACTGAGCATGCTCCCTCAGCAGGGAGAAGCTAGGGCCAGGATGCCGCCCTCATCCCAAGCTTCAGAGAAAAGACCAGCCCAGCAGCACTGACCTTCCAGTGTTACTTGAACCTCAGAAAAACACGAGAGAAAACTAAAGCGGCCCGAAGGAGCTGAGCCAGAATTGGAAATTAAAGAGCAGGAGTTACTGCTGCAGCGCAATGGGATCTGCAGCATCTCCGCAGTGTCAGAACGCAGGTTCGATCCCCAGCCCAGCAGAGTGGGTTGAAGGATCCAGATTTGCTGCAGCTGCAGTGCGGGTTGCAGCTGTGGCTAGGAACTGATAAGAAATAAAAAGAAGAAAGAAGAAAAGAAAGGGAGGGAGGGAGGAAGGTAGGAAAGAAAATAGAAGGAAGAAAGAAAGAGAGAGAGGAAGGAAGGAAAAGAAGAAAGAGAAAGAAAGAGGAAGGAAGGAAGGAAGGAAGGGAAAGAAAGAAAAGAAAGAAAGAAAGAAAGAAAGAGCAAAGGAAGAGAAAAAAAGAGGTCCTAGGTGTCACTAAAATGGCTGGAATAAGGCCACCAGGCCAAGAAGCAGCGGGCATGCATGGAATTAGTCCACATTCAGCTCGGGCTATGTGACCTAGGTTTATATCCTAAATGTGCCAGTTTCTAGTTGGGTATCACCATAGACAAGTCACTCCTCCCTGGGCTAAAGTTTCCTCATCTACAAAACAGGAGTAACAGCCAAGCCTATCTCACAGGGTGGAGTGAGAATTAAACTCTGGGCACATAGAAGGCACTCCTGAAATGTCATTATTATCAAAGGTAAAACAACCCAGGAAAATCTACACACACCCACACACGCACCCACCCACACCTTCCCCAAAAACCAGTTTCCTTAGGAGAGAAGAACAAGGATACTTCCTGAAAGATTTCTATGGTCATTCCTTGCCAACCGGTTTGCTTGAATCCAAGTTACAAAGTGCCTTTTGTGAATGGCCCAGTTTTTGATTTGCCTGAAATTTTAAATTCTTTGACACCACAAAAACCCAACAAGTTAGAAAGGAGCACAGAATACTCCTTGGGGGAAGGCATCGAGATGCTGCGATAGCTCTAGATGCAGCTCTCACCTTTATCAGCTTAATCCAGACAGTGCAGAAACACTGCCACGTTCACGGCCAACAGTTCCGCAAACTATGAGATGAAGAGAGCCTGTGAGGGCCAGAGGGGTCTGCACCGACCAAATGCATTTTCCGTGTTCCCTGCTTGAACTGAAGTCAGATTCTAAGAATTAAAAGGGGCCATGGGGAGTTCCCACTGTGGCTCAGTGGGTTAAGAACCCAACCAGTGTCTGTAAGGAGGCAGGTTCGATCCCTGACCTCACTCAGGTGTTAAGGAACCAGCGTTGCTGCAAGCTGCAGCCTAAGTCGCAGATGTGGCTAGGATCTGGCATGGCCATGGCTATGGCATAGGTTGCAGCTGCAGCTCTAGTTCAACCCCTAGCCCAGAAACTTCCATATGCTGCAGGTGCTGCTGTAAAAAGAAGAAAGGAGGGGAGGGGCACAAAGCTACCCAATCTCATGGTTCATCTCACCTACCATACCTGCAAAGGGTTACTGAGCCTCTGAGATGTCAACCTGGGTGACGAGAAGCTCACTGCCTGCTTTAAACCTTCCCAAGACTGTCCACTGACCTCATGAGAACCATGGCCTCAGGGCCCACTGGCCAGGCCTCTGCTGCCCCTCCCAATTTAGCTCCCACCACCCTCCCTGGACCCGCTGTCACCTAACACTCCAAGCACCACCAAGTACTTCTTTGTTAAAACAGCTAATATTTATGGAAGATTTACCACACCTTCCTTTTAATTGAAGTATACTTCACTGAAGTATAAGCTTTCTTTTAATCGAAGTATAGCTGATTTACAAGGTTGTGTTCTCTTTGGCTGTACAGCAAATGATTCAGTTATATATATACATAATTTTTTTTCATTTTCTAAAGTTTTACTGGAGTTGATTTGCAATGTTATGATAATTTCTGCTGCACAACAAAGTGATTCAGATATATATATACACATATCCTTTTTTTCATTTTCTAAAGTTGTACTGGAGTTGATTTGCAATGTCACGATAATTTCTGCTGTACAACAAAGTGATTCAGTTACACACGTACATTCTTTTTTAGGTGAGCCTCTAAGACTGTTCCCACCATTCCTTAGCCCAGAACTGCTCCGTTATCCCGCCTCCAGCTCTTGGATCACCTTGCCTAAGAGTGGCCCTCTCCTGATCCGGTCCTATCAGGGGCAAGAAATTCTTCTCTACTGATCTAGGTTCTTCTGGCTGGTCTAAGGATGAAATCGACACGAGACAGATTAACAGGAGAAAAACAAACATTTAATAGCACGTATACGTGAGAAAGACCCAGGAAAACTGGGTAACTTGCCAAAACACTGAAGCCAAGGCCTTAAATGCCATCTTCAGCTAAAGACAAAAGAGGATGTGCAGGGTATCAGCCTGGGACTTCAAAGGGCAGGAAAGCAATTCACACGGAGACGGCAAAGCACATGTTCGGTAAACAAATGTCTGCTAGGCATCAGAGGCAGCAGGACACACAGAGAGACTAATCTCTAGGTCCTGCCCAGTTTCCCCCACCACACCCTGCCCCTATTCTTTGTAGCTCTATCTGGTACTAGCTCTATTCCAGGAACAGGCCCTGGATCTCAATAACGTTTAGGTACATAAAGGAAAGATAACACGAAAAACTTTGTGAGTTTTCTGTGTCTTAAAAATAATCAGCCTAGGAGTCCCCTGTGCCACAACAGGATAGGCGGTATCTCTGCAGCTCCAGGACGTGGGTTCGATCCCCGGCCCCAGGGACTCCAGATGCTGTGGGTCGGCCAAAAAATAAATGATAATAACAACAGTAATAATAATCAGCCTAAATTAATCCTCATGCCAAAGAGACACAGGCTGGGTTCCTCGACAGGTTCACAGCCTGTTTTACAGCCTGCACCCGGCACCCTCCCCACTAGACTGGAAGCCCCTGAGGGAAGGGCCACTTCCTCAGGTATAAGAAGGAACCTCAGGTACAGCGATGACCGGCTCCCTCGGGCAGCTGCCGATCCACGTCCTCTCTGCACAGCATTTTCAGATAAAGCTTCATCAGGTAACAGAAAAAGAAAAGGCCTCACCTTGACCCCACACCACCATAAGGGGAGCTTTAAAAATCATTTTAAGAGAGTTCCCGCCATGGCTCAGTGGTTAACAAACCTGACTAGTATCCATGAGGACGGGGGTTCGATCCCTAGCCTTGCTCAGTGGGTTAAGGATCTGGTGTTGCCGTGAGCTGTGGTGTAGGTCGCAGATGCAGCTTGGATTCCCGCCGTTGTGGTGGCTGTGGTGTAGGTCAGCGGATACAGCTCCCATTCGACCCCTAGCCCGGGAACTTCCATGTGCCACAGGTGCGGCCCCAAAAAGACCAAAAAAGTTTTATTTTAAAACGAAAAACAATACTGACGCCTGAGGTTACATACCTAAAATTTTGACTTAATTGATATTCGATATACTAGCCCCCAGCATGGGTTTATTTTCTTGGTTGCTTGATGGGTTTTTTTTTTTTTTTTTTGCTTGTTTGTTTGTTTTTTTAAAAGCTCTCCCTGGTGAGGCTATTGTACAGCCAGGGTTTTAACCACCACTTTAGAAAACTACTTCTAAACCATCTGTGGGGAAGGATCAGTTGTTTCTTATTTCCAAAAGTATCCAAACCCAATAAAAATAAATATCTAGAAAAATAAAAAGGAAATGCATACAAAATACAAGCCACGAGGTTTTTATATTTTTAAACTGAAGTGATGGACAGTTGGTCTGGGCATTTAATATTAAATTTCTAAATGCTTGCTCTCAATTTCTGTATCTGTATCCTTGTGCATCAGTAAGGCACAGTTTGCACCCCGACATGAGTGTCTACCCAACCCACGCTCAGAGAGGCACTGCCCAGAGGGCACGAGAAGGGACAAAATATAGTCTAACAACTTAGCTGAGGGCTGTACACCAGACAAGTGACACTTCCCAGGAGTGAACTGTTGCCAATCTAACCGGTACAGCAGTGCTACAAACATCAGGACAGACTTGTCCTCTGACAGACTTCTGTGCTATTCCGGGTAAAAGGATGTGTTGCTGTTTAGAGTGTTGAAAGAATGGGATTTCTGGGGTGGTTTACACACAAAGTATTGCCTTTTTTAACAATAACTTTGCATTTGTTCACATGCTTGTTTGCTTTTTTTTAATATCTGTATTGGAACACGTGTTTTGCATTACCTAGTATGTAACGTAGAGGTGGGTCATTCTTCTCTCTGAAAATATGCTGTTATCATAGCACATGTTGAAAATGATAGCCTGTAACCATAAAGAGAATGCATGACTTCGACCGAGACTAAAAGAGGGGAGTTCCCGGTCATGGAGCAGAGGAAATGAATCTGACCAGTATCCATGAGGATGCAGGTTCGATCCCTGGCCTCACTCAGTGGGTTAAGGATCCGCTGTTACCATGAGCTGTGGTGTAGGCGGCAGATGCAGCTTGGATCTGACGTTGCTGTGTCTGTGGCCTAGGCCAGCAGCTACAGCTATGATTCGACCCCTAGCCGGGAAACCTCCATATGCCGCGGGTGTGGCCCTAAAAAGAAAAAAAGACCGAGAAAAAAAAAAGAGGAAAGGGAGACTCGTGGTCTAAAATTAATTCAAGGATGGGAGGAATGAAGGTGGCTCAGTAGAGCAAGTGAAGGCTTCATGGAGAAGGAAGCATGAGGGGTGGTACTTAAAGAGAGTCAGGATTATAGAGGCAGAGAGAAGCAAGGACGGATTTGAGCCCAGCGTGAAGGACAGCAGAAGACTGGCCAGTTGTAGCACCAGGGCTGAGCCATGACGAGGGAGGGACACAATGAACAGACATCTTTTCCCAGAGGGGGCGGGTCCCCCAGGCTCAGGGTCCACTCCTATCCTCCTCAGCATCCACAAAAGTCAGGGGTTTCATTAACTCTCCAAGGAAAGACCAAACACAAAAGCTTAAATATGATCTAAGCCAAAGTCCATGGTCTTTGCAGGAACTTTTAAAAAACAAGAACTTGAGAAAATACTTCTGCTGCTGAGCCATGGTGAGAAAAATGAGATTTCCCGGGTGTCTCAATCCACGAAGTCAGTGAAAATGATCTCGCCTCTTGTTTACTTAAAAGAAAAACCCTGGAACAAGTCCTGCTTGGTCAAGGTTAAGGATTTTTTTTACGAGATAGCTCAATTACAAAAATAACATTAGTTTTGGTCATTCTATAGCCCACAGAATTAGACTTTCTAAGATCTGATTTGATTTGCTTTGATGATTTGATTTTTTTAATTTCCAGGAATATTACTGCTTATCTCCCTTTGATTTTAAATATGATGTGATACAGAGTATTATTAATAATAAACACGTCATATATGTTATTTCCATTGATCATCAGAGACCCTCATAGGTAGATGTCACTAGCTTTTTACAGACTGAGGCATAGTGACATAAAGTTACTTGTCCAAAGTCCTAGGGATTGTCAGTGACAGAATGAAGACTCAAACTTGGGTCTCTGGTGCCAAATCCTTTGAAGGTCACCACCTGTGAAATGCTTTCACTCCCACCACAGTCCTAGATCTTACAACAGCTCAGCCAGTCAAGCTTCGTCTATTGAAACATAAGCAAATATGAACATAAGGAAGGTACATTAAAAGCAAAAGCACATATTGGTTTGGGGGAGGAGGTTAGGTTTTTTTTGGTTTTGCGGTTTTTATTTTATTTTTTTTTTCACTGCACCAGTGGCACACGGAAGTTTCCAGACCAGGGATCGAATTTGAGCCACAGCTGCAACCACACCGGATCTTTAACTCACTGTTTTAAAATTCGGGAATACTCTGCTCTCTGAAAGTGGCCAAGCAAAAAGCTTGACATTTTTCAAGCTGAAATCTTTAGCAGACCTGGTTTTTCAAGTTGCCCAGCTCTGATTCCTCACTGAGAGTCACCATCAATCCTTCTGGGTAACGTCACTTTAATGGCCTTGGAATCTTCTTTAAGCTCTTCCATCTCCACCCCAACTTTCTTCCTCAAACATGCAATGACTTTTACAGGCCCTTGACACTTGCCATTCTCTCTGCAGGGAACTCTCTTTCCCCAACATCCACATGCCTGCTTTGGCTCATCATTCCAACCCGAACATCACCACCTCCAGGAGGCCTGCCAGGATTGCACTGTGCCATGCTACTCCCACTCAGCCCCCCATTAGCATCTTGTACTTTCTGTCTAGTCTTTGCCATTATCAGAGATTCCTATTCATTGGGTATGCAAACTTCGCCCAACTTAAGAGAAAGAAAGACTCAAAGTTAACACTGACTAAATGAACCAGATGCCACACATTCCATAAACAAACATACCCTCAAGGCAAAGTTCCTCCAAGTAAATTCAAAATAACAGAAGACACCAAATATGACTATTTTGCTTGCTTATGTAGAGAAAGACTCAAAGGGGATGCATGCAGAAAATTTCTACCAAACAACAATACATCAGCCTCTTCTTCCCGCTGTTTAACACCCTTCCCTCCGCCAATATTGTCCTCCACAATCCTTAATGTTTCTAAAATAACTTTTTAACTGTGGCTACGAATTATCTCCTACATTGCCCCCTCTATGAAACAGGTTAGCTTGCAAAAATCGGCTAAGAAAAAACTGCTAATTAAGCTGTCCAACAGAGAATATGCTTTCCCCACCTGAAAACTCTGAGCAGTCTTCCCAACAGAGTCCTCAGGGCAACTTTCCAGTATCCCTTCTCACTAGAGGAGTCTCTGGGTCCTCAGCCATAGGACAATTCACAGACCCTACATTTCCATCTGCAACACAGTTGGGCTGACACTTAGAAGTCTGCTCACTCCCTAGCATGTTAGGCGATGCAGATTAATTTTGCATTAAAAACATTAAGTTTATGGCTTTAAAATAAAAGAGGATGACTCCCAGCTATGATAAAATAACCAGTTTTCTAAACGTGCCTTTTTTATAACCCCAATCCTGTACACAATTGTGAATCAAGGGAATTCTTATTATAGGATGCTTTCAGCTCATAGTGCCTACCCTCCCCACGAGGTGAGTGAAATTACATTCACATGGATAAAAATCTCTCCGCACTGACAGCATCAATAAAGGGCTAGTATTAAAATTATGTTCTAGAGGAGTTCCCGTCATGGCTCAGAGGAAACGAATCCGACTGGGAACCATGAGGTTGCGAGTTCGATCCCTGGCCTCGCTCAGTGGGTTAGGGATTCAGTGTAACTGTGAGCGGTAGTGTAGTTTGCAGATGTGAATTGGATCTGGCATGGCTGTGGCTATGGTGTAGGCTGGAAGATGTATCTCTGATTAGACCCCTAGCCTGGTAACTTTCATATGCCATGGGTGTGGCTCTAAAAAGCAAATAAAATAAAATAAAATAAACTTATGTTCTAGAGCCTACTTATTCTCAAAGTAGCACCTGTCAGCTTTCAGAGTTCTAGGGGTTCCAAAAATAAGCAAGTACAGATAAGATCAACACAATGGAACGTTCATAACCATATGTCCACATTTGGATAAAATTATACTGAATAACAGAATATAAAACAATAAATATTTTAAGTAGTTTGGGCTATTAATTTAAAGACTTAAGAAGTACCTTTGGAGTTCCCGTAGTGGCTCAGCGGTAACAAATCTGACTAGCATCCATGAAGTCTCAGGTTTGATCCCCGGCCTCACTCAGTGGGCTAAGGATCTGGTGTTGCTCTGAACTGGGGTGTAGGTCACAGATGCAGCTCGGATCTGGCATTGCTGTGGCTGCACTGCAGGCCGGCAGCTACAATTCCGATTTGATCCCTAGCCTGGGAATCTCCGTATGCTGCAGGTGTGGCCCTAAAAAGACCAAAAAAAAAAAAAAAAAAGGGGAGAAGAAGAAGTACATTTGCTAAGAGCTAGATATAACTGGGAAGTTCCAATTTGGAAGGAGACTTTTCATCCCCATGAAAGAATATATAGTGATTCCTCTGTATCGACAGGGGTGGGATGTACCACTGAGATTGGTTCCAGGACCTCCTGTGGATATCAAAATCTGCAGATGCTTTATATCTCTTGCATAAAACAGAGCACTAAAAAAATAAAAAAGGAAGTACTATTTTCATTTAACCTATGCACATCCTCCTGTATATTTTAAATCATCTCTAGATATAATAACTCATACAACGTAAACAGTATGTTAATATTTGTAAATATAGTGTAAATAGTTACCAATGCACTGCATATTCAAGTTTTGTTTTTTGGAGCTTTCCAGAATTTTTTTGCAAATACTTTTGATCCATGGTTGGTTGAATCTATGAATGCAGAACCCCATGGATATGGCTGGCTATACCAGTTAGTTCAAAGCAAATATGTAGAAAATATGCAGCTTCCATTCCACCCCTAGCCTGGAAGCCTCCATATGCTGCAAGTGCAGCCCTAAAAAAAAAAAGAAAGAAAGGAAATAAGTAAGTAAAAAACAACCAAAAAAGCATGTCACCATTTGTGATTGTCTTTCTCGTTTATATGTTAAAGTGGCTGCTGGGCCAGTACAATGCCAAAAGCTAATAAGATGAAGGACATGGAGGAATGAGGTAGCTAGAAAAAAATCATAAACTAGTCTGAGAGAAAAGAAGAAATCAATCTTGCTTTTTTTTTTTAAAGGGCCATACCTGCAGCATATCGAAGTCCCCAGGCTAGGAGCTGAAACGGATCAGAGCTGCAGCTGCCGGCCTACACCACAGCCACTGCAACACAGGATATGAGTCATGTCTGTGACCTTCACCACAGGTCACGGTAACACCAGATCCTTAACCCACTGAGCGATGCCTGGAATCAAACCTGCATCCTCATGGATATCAGGCGGGTTCTTAACCCGCACTGAGCCACAATGGAAATTCTCAGTATTGACTTTTAAAAAGCTTTTTTTTTTTTTTTGCTTTTTAGGGCCGCACCTGTGGCCAGGGATCAAATCTGCAACCTCATGGTTCCTAGTCAGATTCGTTAACCACTGAGCCACGACGGGAACTCCAAAGAAAACTATTTATTCAAAATATCTTGCTGTAAAAACAAGACATGACCCTCAACCTCCACCAAAATTCTATAAGGCTTCCCATTACCCTCAGGACATAATCCCATGCTTCCACTTCAACTTTCCTCCCCAACATATTCCTGAAGTAAAAGTCTTGGACCCATCAAATCTCTGTTCTTCACCTATTCAACATCTTGGATGGATTTCTACCTTCAGGGCTCTTTTATACATGGTAGACTTCTAAGTCAGCATTCGCTTCCCCTGCTCCAGGTGGGAGCAGTTCAGTTTTGTTGAAAGACAAGATCCTTTCTCCACTAGCACTGGTTGATTGGGACCACCAGTCAAGACGCTCTATGTGGGCATTCTACGCATAAAGGTCCATTTGAGGCTCCAGTAGAAAAAAAAAAGACTGAAATGATTGGAGCTGATTCATCCTCCAGGGGGCGCTTGACAGAGCTGGTGCATGGGTTCCACCAACCAGCCACCCTGGAGGTGGCCAGTTTCTAACCTTTGTGATCCTATTTTTTTAGGTATCGCTCAGATTCCAGAGTCTACTCTATGTCTCTACTGTTTGTTTTTAATAAATTTATTTTCAGTTTAAAGTGGATTCAGGGCAGATTTTCTGCTACTTGCAACCAAAGTATACAAACTCAAGTGCTTATCAAGGTCATTCTCGGGTATTGGTACAAAACCCAGTCCCTGATTATGCTCAAGCCCCTCAAAGCTACCACTCCAACACCATGAATCTCTCTCCTCGAAACTTTTATAAGTCCTTGGAGTTTCCGTGTGTGGCTCAGTGGTTAACGAATCAACTAGACGATTGCGGGTTCGAATCCTGGCCTTGCTCAGTGGGTTAAGGATCCGGCGTTGCCATGAGCTGTGGTGTAGGTTGCAGACGCGGCTCGGATCCCGCGTTGCTGTGGCGTAGGCCCACGGCTATAGCTCCGATTAGACCCCTAGCCTGGGAACTTCCAAATGCCACAGATAAAGCCCTAAAAAGCAAAATCAAACAAAAAACTGCCAATTTGAATGTCCACGAGCCCTGTCTTGAAAACTCTTTAGAGTTAAGTGGAACAATCCATTTCTTCAGCTAAACAGAGAAAATAAAATTCCGCCCTCTTAAAAAAGACTTCTTCATCCTAAATCATATATACCATGTTCTCAGACTTTAGGAGTGGTTTATAAGCTGCTCTGACAAAGCCAAGACAGGGGTAGGGAGAACAGCAGCTAGAGAAGCTGGGAAGAACCCAGCAGGGGAGTAAAAATTAGCTACAAGTGGATAATTCACATATGGATCATTTGGATTTGGGCATGGTTAAAAACAGCTCACATCTGGTTTTATTTGGGCTCCCTGTTTTGTCCAATAAACAAGAGCCAAAAAAAGAAAGAAAGCAAAGAAATTCTGACTTTGGCCTTCAAAAAAAATAGGCAACATAGAGGCATTTTTAATAACTCACACAGAAAGTAGGGTTAGTTGTGGAAATTCAGACATGCAGGTAGAAGGCCAAATTCACTGAACTAATTCACCAGGGGACCCTGAGCAAGTGACTTCATCTCCTAGGACCAGTTTCCTTAATAAAATGGGGAAATCTGATTCTTGTAGTTATCTCACAGGATGATTATGAGAATCAAAAGCAAGTATTTTATGCAGGAAAGATGTACCATCGTGACAAGATACTGACACATATGCCCAGAAGAGGCAAAGCAGGTCCAACCGAGTCGACGTTTAGACAAGTTTGTCCAACCTGTTATAAACTGCAGGATCAGGTGCAAAGTCACCAAAACAGAAAGAAACCCAGCCCCCATTTCAGCAAGCAATCCACCCACCAGACATCAAGAAGAATGATGTACCTTTTGTTTAGCACAACCATTTTAAAGATTACTAAGCCACAAAGCTCAATTTTCATTAGTAGTAGTTCATATTTAACAAACTTGCATTTCACAAAATAAATCCATTGAAATGAAATTGAGATTAGGCTCGCCCCAAAATCCAAGACAGGGTTCCGTGCTTTTAGTCAATTTCTACTGAGAGGCAATCTCAAAGTATGTCTATAGAAGGTTGATAGGTACATGTAGGTTTGGCAAACAGGGAGGGGATGTACAGAAAGGATGGATTCTAGAAGGGATTGTCTGGTCAACTAAGCTTTGGAAATGCTGTGTTAAGCAAAACAAAATATGTTCCTTGAATATGGTACAGCTCAGAGCCTTTCACATGGTATGCATTTCAAATCCCTAAGTAGGCATTGGAATAAAAAGCATTTCCCAAACCTACTTATACGGAGCATCCTGCAGAGAGAATTCTTTCATGGGAAACAGAATGAAAAATGTGACAGAAAATATTTAAAGATGGAAATACATGGAACGAAACTTTGGTCAAAACATACAGCAGTGTACAGAAATAGCAACGTGGGGGAGGCGAATTTTACCACTGACCCAGTATCCCAGGTTCCCTTCATCGTATTCAAGGAGTCCTAAAACTCTTGTACATTATCTATGGTTTAGAAGACACATGGGCCAAGAATGCAATGTGGCTAAAACTGGAGAATTAATTAGAAGGAATGGAGGCAGGAAGAAAGGGAGGAAGGAGAAAAGAAAAAAAGACTCCCCTTTCTCTGCTAATGCTTATGAACAACTAACTTGCTTTCATTTCTTTTTTTTTTTTTTTTTTCAGTAGGCTTAGACTTACGAAAAAAATCACCTCAAGGCATCATCAACCAAACATCAGCCTTCAGGCCATGTACCATCTAACTCTATCCGCAGGTCAGCAGATACTCAGCAAACACAAATAAGGTAGGAAATTCTACCAACTAAGGGCCTTCTGCAGAAAACAAACAAACAAACGAAAAAAAAAACGTTAATAGTGAACTGATAATAAAATCAACTGTTTTAAAGAGAGTAATGTAAATACCAAAAATGTTTATTTCAGGGCAAAAATCGATTTGCTAATGTTAACTCATTGGCACACACAAGCGAACACATCCTAACCAGCGTACTTCTCCTGGTTTAATGGTTTCTGCAGTCACAAATTCAAATGCCATCAGGGGCCATGCAGATAACCTTAACAAGGGAAGCAGGCAGGGCCTAAGAAAACAGGGACCTATGGGGACTGGGGACAAAGGAAGCACTTGAGAGCACATTAAGCCTCAAGGCATTCGTGCTCATGTAACTGACATTAAAGGCTCCCCCTCCCCGTCTCCTCACCAAAACAACTCCTAACAGGTGCAGCCCAAATTCAGCCCACAGGCTGCCACCGTCCTGAGATCTCTGGGAGACCCTCATCCAAGAGGATTTGAACCCACTTGTCTACAAATGCCTGATGAGCACATTAAATTCACCAACTGCCAGGCTGTGAAAAGAGCGTCCACCCAGATGTATCAACTATATTTGCTTACGGTGGATGAATATTTGCAAGGTGTTTGTACAAACACAACATGTTTTCGACACTGTACCACTGAGCGGAAAGCCTTACAGTAACCTCCTGAGTGACCTCAGGCAAGGCATGTCGCCTCTCGGAGCCTTGGTCTCTGCGTCTATAAAATAAAGATGGTAATACCAGCCCCTCCGGATAGCCGTGCAGGTTACACAAGAATAAGAGCGCGTAACACTCTTAGCAGAGAGCAGGCATTTGTAAGAAAATTAATTAAAAGAAACTTCAATTCAAGAGGGCGGGGCCCAATGGGAGGAAGAAAGACTCTTCTTTTCTGGCAGGGACTCAGCCAATGAAAAGCCGTGGGCTCTTTGCTTATTAGATCCCTCCCCATTAAAGCGGTCTCCTTCCCTTGCCAGGGCAGGGGTGGGAGGGGCGTCCCCCAGGAGGCTCGCCAAGGTTACAGACCTCAAATCGCAATTCCCTGCTGATTCCACATAAACCCATCTTGGCTGGGGAAATATCTGGGCGTCGATTTATTTCAGGTCAGCACACTCAATTCAATGATAGTTAATAGTTTTTATTACCAAGTATACTTCAGTTACGATTACAGGGGATGTTCAGAACGATTCATGGGAGGTAAACTTTTAGGGAAATGATGCTGATCAGTCCTTTGGAAGAAGCTACTAATCTTGTGATCAATCTGAGTCACCTTCCCGAAGTCATAGGAGAAGGCAAGTGCTACCTCCTAGAAAAGCTCAGAGGCCAGGGGAGATTAAAAAGTACTGGTGCCATTCAAGTTTGAACAGCTTGTGCACATTTAGCATTAATTCTGTTCAATATTGTTAAACAGGAATCAGAAGTGCAAATCCAAACACACAGGATGCTAACATAGCGCCCTGCCAAACACCTTGCAATGTGCAGTCATTTGCCCTCCAAAATTCACACCCATGAATGTTATTATTCTCACCCCGACTTCCAGCACATACTTGCATACTTGCCGTTTTTTAGACACTGAACATTCTCCCCTCCAAAGATTTTAAATTCCAACCTGCTGGGTCTTTTTTTTTTTTTTAATCCCTGCATAAAACTGGATTGGGAAGAGGAAAAATGAAGTAATAACACCCAGGTGCTTCCTACCTAATTAAGAGAGAAGTTTACAGCTGCACGGGTAGTGAATCATCCCCGTGGGTTACCCACGTGTATCCTTCAAATGGCACGTAGCTCCATCAAGAGCCATATTCCATATGCTTTCCTGAAAACTGCCTTCTCTTAGCATGGTAAAATGATGACTATCGGGTAACTAATGGTATTTTCTGCTTCCTGGCTTTCTTCCCTATGGACAACCCAGTTCATCTGTGTTTCCTTAATTCTAAAAATAATTAAGTAACCTTGAAGCAAGAGGCTCAGAGCTTAGTAAATCAAGCTTTAATTTACTTTGAAGCAAACTGCACTGTCATGTTAAAAAAAAAAAAAAGGGCAGCTAGATGCAAAATTATATACAGGAGTTTCTGCTATGGCACAATGGCGTTTCTGGAGCACTGGGATGCAGGTTCTGTTCCCGGCCAGGCACAGATGGATTAAGCATCCGGCGCTGTCACACTGCAGTGTAGGTAACAACTGCTGCTCAGATCTAATCCCTGGCCCAGGAAATTCATATGCCATGGGGCAGCCAAAAAAGAAGAAGCAAAAGAAAAAAGTAATTTAGAGTTCCTCTTGTGGCTCAGCAGGTTAAAAATCCAAAATAGTGTCCATGAGAATGCAGGTTAAATCCCTGGCTTCACTCAATGGGGTTAAGTATCTGGGCTGTGGCTGTAGCCGGCAGCTGCAGCCCTGATTTGACCCCTAGCCTGGGAACTTCCATATGCCTCAGGTGCAGCCATAAAAAGAAAAAAAAATCACATACAAAGTTAGCACGCGTCAAACACACACAGACCTCATTATTATGTCAAGGAAAAAAGCCCAGTGGTGGAGGTGAAGGAAGCCCAGCTAAACAGAGGGAAAAATTAGTCTTCATTGCTGTACCCTTTTTATCGCTTGAAACTGTACACCCGGTGGAATTCCTACCATGGCTAAGCGGAAATGAATTTGACTAGTATCCACGGGGATGTAGGTTCGAACCCTGGGCTCACTCAGCACGTTAAGGATCCGACATTGCGGTGAACTATGGCGTAGGTCACAGACACCACACAAATCTCTAGTGGCTGTGGCTGTGGCGTAGACCAGCAGCTGTAGCTCAGATTCAACCTCTAGCCTGGAAACTTCCATATGCCGCAGGTGCAGCCTAAAAAACAAAAAAATAAATAAAAAGAATCATACACCTGGCGAGTATATTAATGGTCCTAAAAATTTACCTTTGACTTTTTAAAATTTTATTTGGACTGCTAGGTGGTTTCTTACATCTCTAATTATTAATATTCAAAATGTTTACATTAATCTGTTTTTAATTCAAACATATCCATGGCTTTTTTTACATATACATAAAATATCTAGAAAGCTATATATCAGACCAGGATTTAGCTGGCACTAGAGGTTTTACTTTGTTCTCTATCCTTCTACAATAACATCATCTTTAAAGTTAAAAAATTAAAAGCTCACAGAGGAACAATAATGAGATACCACGCCACATCTATTAGAATAGCCACAATTCAGAACAGTGACAACAACAAATGCTGACAAGGACATAGAAGCAATAGGAACTCCAATGCATTCTGGTAGCAATGAAAAATGGTGCATCCACTTTGGAACACATTTTGGTAGTTTCTTACAAAACTAAACGTAGTATTACCACACAATTGAGCTCCTTGGTATTTAACCACAGGAGGTGAAAAATTTACAGCCACAGGAAAACTTACATATAGATGTTTATGGAGGCTTTATTCACAACAGTAAAAATCTGGAAGTAACCAAGATGTACTTCAGTAGGGGGACAAACTGTGGTACATCTAGGCAATGGAATAATATTCAGTACTAAACATATATACAATGGAATATTACTCATCCATAAAAAAGAATGAGGAGTTCCCATTTTGGTGCAGCAGAAACGAACCCGACTAGGAACCATGAGGTTGTGGGTTCCATCCCTGGCCTCGCTCAGTTGGTTAAGGATCCGGTGTTGCCATGAGCTGTGGTGTAGGTCAAAAGGCGGCTTGGATCCTGTGTTGCTATGGCTGTGGCGTAGGCAGGCAGTGGTAGCTGCGATTGGACCCCTAGCCTGGGAATCTCCATATGCCATGGATGTGGCCCTAAAAAGGAAAAAAAAAAAAAAAAAAAACGGAATGAAATGTGAGTTCCCATTGTGGCTCAGTGGGTTAAGACCTGACAGTGCTGTTTCTGTGAGGATGTGGGTTTGATCACTGGCCTCGCTCAGTGGGTTAAGAATTTGGCATTGCTACAAGCTGCAGCTCCAATTTGACCCCAGGCCCAGGAACTTCCATATGCTGCAGGAGTGGCCATTAAAAAAAAGAAGGAAATAATGCGATTTGCAGCAACATGGATGAACCCAGAGATTATCACACTAAGTGAAGTCAGTCAGAGAAAGACAAATATCATATGATATGACCTATATGTGATATCTAAACAATGATACAAATGAGCCCATTTACACAACAGAAGCCAACTCACAGACTTAGAAAATAAACTTTGGGTACCAAAGGGGGAAGATGGGAGAGGAGGGAGAATAAATTGGGATTTGGGGGATTAACATATACACACTACTATATATAAAACAGATAATCAACAAGAATCTACTGTATCACACAGGTAAATATACTCGATATTCTGTAAGAACCTATATGGGAAAAGAATCTGAAAAACAATGGATACATATATATATACATACAACTGAATCACTCTGCTATATACCTGAAACTAACACATTGTACATCAAGTATACACCAATGTAAAATAAAAAAGTATATTAAATTTAAGAAAAAAAGACGTTAGCCATCAAGCCAAGAAAAGGCATGGAGGAAGCTTAAGTGCATATGACTAAGTACAAGAAGCCAATCTAAAAAGGCTACATATTGTATCACTCCAGCTATAGAACATTCTGGGAAATGCAAAACTATGGAGGGAATAAAAAGATTAGTGGTTGCCAGGGATTAGAACAGAGGGAGGGATAAATAGGAAGAACAAAGATAATTTTTAGGCAGTAAAAATACTCTGAATGATACCATAATGGAGAATGCATGTCTTCATAAATCTGTCCAAACTCAAAGACTATATATAACATCACGAGTGAACCCCAATGTAACCTATGGACTTGAGGTGATTATGAAGTGTCAGTGCAAGTTCATCAATTGTAACCAATGTGTTATTCTGGTGGGCAATGCTGCTAATATAAGAGGTTACACATATGCAGAGACAGAAGGTATAAGGGAAATCTTTATATCTTTCACTTTTTCTGTGAACTTAAAACTGCTCTAAAAGAATTAAATCTACTTAAAAAAAATGTGCACAGGAAAATATCAGAATGGAGCTGAATTAATTTTACCGTTACAAGGAAAACTGCTACAGAGTGAGACAGTATCAGAACCACTACAATTTTTTTTGGGGGGGGGGGGCGGAGTCATTTTAGGGCCGCACTCCAGGCATAGGGAAGTTTCCAGGTTAGGAGTCGAACTGGAGCTACAGCTGCCAGCCTACACCGCAGTCATAGCAACGAGGGATCCCAGCAGGGTCTGTGACCTACACCACAGCTCATTACACGCCAGATCCTTAACCACTGAGCGGGGCCAGGGATAGACCCTGCATCCTCATGGATACTAGTCTAGTCGGGTTCGTTAGTACTGAGACACAACGGCAACTCCCACTACAAATAAATTTTATCCTTAAGTATTTGTATTAAATGCCCAGGACAACTATAATTTTAGCAGAAACTTAATCACATCAAGTTTATTTTCTTACTCTTTACATTTTTTAAAATTTTCCAGGTTCACTTTATTGTACAGGAATTTTCCTGTTTCTTGATTACAGATTTTGTGTACTTATCAATAATTTAAAAGGACTTAAAATTAAGATGTCACTGCCCCTCAAATACTTCATTATTTGCCTGTTGGGACCCACCGGGCTTCCAATGCATTTTATAATTACTGTGAGTCTAATCTCAGTGTGGTATTTAATACAAAATTCCAAGTGTTTGTTCTTTTATTTTTTTCTGGAATGAAAGAGTCTTTAACTCTATAGTGCTTTATAATTTTCAAATTTCACAAACATCATTTTATATAAAGACTTTTATTTCCCCCATGCACTCTTTACTTTTACTTACCTTGATTAAAAATCTAGAGTTGCGGAGTTTCCACTGGGGCTCAGCGGTTAGCCCTCACTCTGTGGGTTAAGGACGTGGCGTTGCCATGAACTGTAGTTTAGGTCAAAAACACGGCTCTACAGTTCCATTTGGACCCCTAGTCTGGGAACCTCCATATGCTTCGGGTGCTGCCCTAAAAAAAGACAAAAAGCACCCCCCCCCAAAAAAATCTAGAGTTGGAAATAGTCATCTGCACAGTGTATTCTTTGGAGAATCTAGAGCGGTATCTTGTGCCACAACATTCTTCAGCTGATCTAACTGCAACACATCAGTTGTCTTTATCCTATTGCTTGGTGGCTGGATGTGAACCTAATTTTTATTTGAAATCAGAATATTTCAAATACGTTTCCCCTCCTCAAACTGTCCCACCAATAAACAAATGCAACACAAGGAGAATCCTTATAAAAGTGTTTAAGAGTTAAACTGTATCCCAGAGACATGGAGGGGAGCGGGGGTGTGCTGGCCATGCCTCCGCATGGCATGTGGAAATTCTCTGGCCAGGGATCAAACCCAGGCCACAAGAGTGACCCGAGCCACGGCAATGACAATGCCAGATCCTTTACCCACTGTGCCACAGAAGAATTTCAAGACATCTGTTTTTTTCCAAAAGAAGGATAATCATTCTCATTTTCCAAAAAAATAAAATAAATAAAACGGCTAATACAAAATGAAAACTAGCTGAAAGGGCATAAAATGTCAGTCCCATATTACTCTAGCAAGCAACAAGAGCATGTCTAGTGGGAATTCAATGCACATGAAATCAGTAATATGGTAAACACTGATTTGAGAAGATGATTTCTTTTCATGACCCTTGCTCAACAGAATTTCATCAGCATTTCTTTTGGAGAAGAGTGAATTCTTATCATTGATTCTGGAGATTTTTTTTCCACCCAGGAGATGAAATGCTGACTTCTCATTCTGAAACTATGTATATTTAAGAACAATTTGAAGAGTTCCTTTCATGCCTCAGTGGTTAATGAACCGACTAGGATCCATGAGGATGAGAGTTCGATCCCTGGCCTCACTCACTGGTTAAGGATCCGGCATTGACGTGAGCTGTGGTATAGGCCACAGATGCGGCTTGGATCCCGTGTGGCTGTGGCTGTGGTGTAGGCCAGCAGCTGCAGCTCTGATTTGAACGCTAGCCTGGGAATCTCTCTCTATATGCTGCAGGTGCAGCCCTAAAAAGACAAAAAAAAAAAAAGTTTACTTTTTTTAGCAAAATATTCTAGACCTTCGATCATACTGCCCCCCCTTAAATGTTTTTTGAACATTATTCTTGGATAGAAGGTGATTCTATTTTATTTTTAATTTATTTTTTATTAGACTATAGTTGATTTACAGTACTGTGTCCATTTCTGCTGTACAGCCGACCCAGTCCTACATCCATTAACATTCTTTTTCTCACACTATCTTCCATCACGTTCTGTCCCAAGAGACTGGATATAGTCCCCTGTGCTGTACAGCAGGACCTCACTGCCTATCCATTCTAAATGTAATAGTTTGCATCTACTAACCCCAAACTCCCACTTCCTCCTCCCTGGCAACCACAAGGGGGTTCTCTGCGTCCTGGAGTCTGTTTCTGTTTTGTAGACAAGATCATTTGTGCCCTATTTCAGAATTATATCCAATGGTCCTCAATTTAAGACTTCTGGAAACTCAGGAATGACAAGGATCTAAGTGGTCACTTGATTCAACTACTCATCTAAAGTGTGAGTCCATTCACAACTTCTGCTTGAAGTGAACCAGACTGGGCTTGGAGAGATAAGATGCCTTTCCAGGTGGCCACATCTCATTTTAGGGAGCTCCATATGTCACCAGTTACTGCCATTGTCCTGTTTACATCTCTAAGGTCCACAGAGAACAAAGTGGGGTTCATTTACACATTTCAGCCAACTACCCATTTAAAGTGATAGTCTCCACCTCCTTTCGGCTATATTATTTTCTTCCAAGTAAATACCTCAGGCGGTGCCCTCATTTTCTCTAAGACCTCTGTGACAGTCATTAAAGGCACAGTGATATTCAAAAACAAGTGGTTCTAAAATTACCTTCCTTTTAGTTTTCAGCAGTGTGGAACAAAACATATTGGATCTTCAATCAAATTCTGACAGTCACATACAAACACCATATGAGTTTCTAATCCTCAACTATCTCTTTTTAAGGCTATAATACATGGTTCAGGTGAAAATCCAATCTCTCTTCTCTTAGATTCAATTGCCTTAAGGCACTTCATATTTATAAACTTCATTCTCTCCTAGGACTTACATAATTTTTAAACTCTACAGTATAATTAAATTTAGTCCATTTTGCCCCCTTCTCAAAATGATTCTTAACAACATTTTATTCGGAGTTCCCGTCGTGGCGCAGTGGTTAACGAATCCAACTAGGAACCATGAGGTTGCGGGTTCGATCCCTGCCCTTGCCCAGTGGGTTAACGATCCGGCGTTGCGGTGAGCTGTAGTGTAGGTCACAGATGCGGTTCGGATCTGGCGTTGCTGTGGCTGTGGCGTAGGCCGACAGCTGTAGCTCCGATTTCGACCCCTAGCCTGGGAACTTCCACATGCCGCGGGTGCAGCCCTAAAATGACAAAAGACAAAAAAAAAAAATTTATTCAATTTCACATTTCAGAAGAAAATGAAAATTAATGCTAAACTGAATTATCCATCATGATTATCTATACATGGGTTTTAATTTATATTACAACATTTACATTAGCTAACTACAAAATGGAATTGGGTTGCAATTTTATACTTATAATCTACTCTACTGCCAAAATAAGTTCAGTTCAAATTATAATTGCACTAAAAATGCAAACATATGATTTTGACTTTTATTACCATTTCAACCCACTGAAGAAATTATTTAACATGGTTTTGCCAAGTTGGAAGAACCATGCATGATATTTGCTCAAGCCAATGTGTAATCAGAAAAATCTGACTTGAAAGGATAATTTTCTTGTGAGATTTTTTTAAATCATTTTTTTGGGGCTGTGCCCACAGCACGCAAAAGTTCTTGAACAAGGGATCAAACCCACGCCAGAGCAGAAACTCCAGCCACAGAAGTGATAACACCAGATCCTTAACCTACTGAGCCACGAGGGAACTCCAAAAAGACAATTTTCATAAATCGGTCTGTGTTCAAGCCCTGATTTAAAACTTTCTTTAAAACTCTACCAAAAGACTAGAATCATCTCCAGTCACTGTGGCTGTGGCACAGAACAGCTGCTGCAGTTCCAATTTGACCCCTAGCCTGGGAACCTCCATATGCTGCAGGTGTGGCCCTAAAAAAGACCAAAAAAAAAAAGGGAAGTTCCCAGGCTAGGGTTTGAATCAGAGCTGCAGCTGCCAACCTACACCACAGCCACAAGCAATGTGGGATCCAAGCTGCATCTGTGACCTACACCAGAACTCACGGCAACACTGGATGCTTAATCCACAGAACAAGCCCAGGGATCAAACCCACATCCTCAGGGATACTAGTCAGGTTTGTTACTGCTGAGCCACAACGAACTCCTCGTTTTTTTTTTTTAGATGACCTTATTTAGAAATAGAATCTCTACAGACATTAAAGATGAGGTCACACTGAGTTAGCATAGGCACAAGTCCAGTATAACCAGTGTCCTTATAAGAAGAGAGAGGACACTCAGATGTGCAAGGGGAAGCCGGCCTTGTGCCGTGAACAGGGAAGCAGAAACTGGAATGGTACAGCCACAAACCAAAGAATGCCAAGGGCTGCCTGCAATCAACAGAGCGTAGGAAGAGTCAAAAAAAAAACAGTTCTTCCTGAAATCATTCAGAGAAAGCACGGCTCTGGAGACACCTTGACCTTAGACTTGCAGCTTCCAGAACTGTGAGAGAACAGACTTTTGTCGTTTGAGATCACCCACTTTGTGACACTTTGTTTTGGTAGCCCTAGGAAACCAAAACATCTGGGAGGAGAATGTAGTAATTCTAAATAGCACTGCATCCCAAAGAAAGTCTGTGAAAGGGACAGGCAGAAAGAGAAACCAGGTTAGTGTCAAATAACGACCACTGGTGTATTAACAGTCCCTTCCAACATTCACTAGGAGCCCCAGCTTGCAACTGCATACATCCATGATGAGCTCCAGTAACACAGAACATAATGAGAAAAGATGACACTTTTTCTTGATAGCAGGACACCTTCTTAGGTTGGACAGAGGAGATTCACAACAGAAGAGATTTGCATAATACAGCCTCCCTAAGGGCTGAGAAGCACTTAAATAAATTAATTATTCCTGCCAGCCTACAAAGTTCATGTGCCCCAGGCAAAAGAGATCTAATCCCTCCATGTAAGACCTAGGCTTGCTCTAGCCATTCCTTACGTATATCCATGTGCCCACCCATGGACGCAACTGTCAAGCCTGCTTTTCGATAAACACCATAAACAGTAAACCTCATAAAGACTCTACCAGGTACCTGGCACTTTGCTTGTTCTTAGAGATAGAGTGAGTAAATATGACAAACATAAGCCCCAGCTCTTCGGGAGTTTACCCTGTAGCAAGAATGAGAGACATTCAACCATCATTTTAAGTGTGCTGAGACTGACCAAGGAAACATAAAAGATGCCGTGAGGGATATGCGATAAGGCTGGTCAGTCATGTGACCATTTGTCCAGGCTGTGCACTGCACAAAGGCACCTGGCTAAGGAACATGCAGGAGCTAAAGTGCGTACCTGTCCATGTGTACAGCCTGACCAGAAGAGCGTTAGTTTCATATTATCACAAAGAAGCCATTTAAATTGGCATCAGCCCTGAAGATGTAGAGGATGGAGCCAGATCTCACAGGCAGCATTAATAAAGTTGGATTTTATATTAAGTGTAAAAGGAAGTAATTGAAGAGTGTTTTAAGTATTAGACTCAGTTGTCTAAGGGAGCAGAAGCAGTAATTTACCCAACATGATTTCATCGCTTGTGTAATACTGAAATAACTCAAGGAAATGTATAAATAATTGAAGCAAAGACCATCTGTAAAAATGCCATTTTGGCTCTTTACCAATTGATGTGCATTTCAAGCTGTGATGAAAAATGAAGCTTCCTTCATTCTCTTAACTTGAGGAGGATTTAAATGGGTTTATTAATAAGATGCTCTTTCATTTGACTCAAGGAGTATCACAGGTTCTATTCAAATCTGCCTTCCCTTTCCACAAAGCCAGTGCTTGCCTTCAGGAGAAGCTACGAAAATGCTCCAATGAAGAAGCGCAGGTCTGCAGAAATGGGATCTGTTCTCCCCATCCAGGAGATTGTTAAGTTGGAAAATTAAAGCTGTCACTTTAAGATTTATGAGCACGGCGGTCTAAGAATTTCTAGCATCAAATCAAGCAAGGCTATCACTGAGAAACAAATCTATATAACGTGGGGATTCTAAGAGAAGGCATCATTTCCTGGACAGAAACCAGGAGGCCTAGTAACATGAGGTAAGGGTGAGGCCATCCTACATGTGAAATTATCTACATGTGAGTCAGTTTGCTTAGCGCATTAGCCCAGACTTCCCACTGCTCTCATCACATGAGGTACAGCGCAAAACCTGTCTCTGGTCAGATACATTTAAGAAATCCCACATCCTACACTTTACGCTTCAGTTTCCTAATATGTCAAATGAGAATAAACAGACCTGCTTATTACCTCCAGAGGCATGGTAAGGATTTACAAGTCAATACTTGTTAAGTGCTCAGAACCATGTCTCACACATAGTAAGTGCTAAATAAAAGTTAACTGTTAACCAAAACAGTGTGGTTTCAGTACAAAAACCGGCATGGATCAAGAAGGCCCAGAAATAAAGCCACACCCACATCAATCCATCTTTGACAAAGGGTGCAAGAGTATACAATGGGAAAAAAGCTCTGCAGCAAGCAGTGATGGGAAAGCTGGACAGCTGCACGTAAAAAAAAGCAGTGATGGGAAAGCTGGACAGCTGCACGTAAATCAATGAAGTACATTCATAGGTTATACACAAAAACAAACTCCTAAGATTTAAGCATAAGACATGACACCATGAAGGTCCTAGCAGAGAATATAGGCAAAACATCCTCTGACATAAATTGTAACAATGTTTTCTCAGGTCAGTCTCCAAAGGCAGTAGAGAAAGAAGCAAAAATGAACAATTGGGATCTAATCAAACTTACTAGCTTTTGCACAGCAAAGGAAACCACAGATAAAACAAAAAGACAAGCAACAGAATGGCAGAAAATATTTGCAAACAATGCAACTAACAAGGGCTTACTTTCCAAAATATACAAAGAGCTCACGATCTCAACAACAAAAACAAATAACTCAATTGAAAAATGGGCAGAGGAACTAGATAGACATGTCTCCAAAGAGGACATACAGATAGCCAACAGGCATGTGAAAAGATGTGCAACACTGTTAATTATTAGAAAAATGCAAAATCAAAACTACAATGAGCTATCATCTCACAAGGATCACAACCGCCATCATTAAGAAATCTCCAAGTAACAAAGGCTGGAGAGGGTGTGGAGAAAAGGAAACCCTCCTACACTGCTGGTGGGAATGTTCAGTTGGTACAGCCACTATGGAAAATAGTATGGAGGTTCCTCAAAGCACTAGAGCTGCCATATGATCCAGCAATTTTACTCCTGGGCATATATATGGAAAAAATATATAATTGAAAAAATACACACACCCCTATGTTCACAGCAGCACTATTCACAATATCTAATACAAGGAAACAATGTAAATGTCCATCAACAGAAGAATGGATAAAGACGTGGTACATATATACAATGGAATACTATTCAGCCATAATAAAGAACGAAATAATACCATTTGCAGCAACACAGATGGATCTAGAGATTATCATACTAAGTGAAGTTAGATGGAGAAAGACAAGTATATGAAATCACTTATATGTGGAATCTAAAATATGACACAATATGGCACAAACAAAGCTTTATGAAACAGAAAAGGATTCACAGACATAGAGAACAGACTTGTGGTTGTCAAGTGGGGTTGGGGGATGGGAGAAAGACAGAGTAGGATCTTGGGGTTAGCAGATGCAAACCTTCATACGTAGAATTGATAAACAACAGGGCATTATGTTCAATATTCTATGATAAACCATAATGGAAAAGAATATTTCAAAAATAGAAAAAAGTATATTTTTTTAATTTAAAACTGAATCATCCTGCAGTACACCAGAAATTAATACAACACTGTAAGTCAACTATATTTCAATTTTTAAAAAGTTAATCATTATTATTATTTTTAGAGAATCATGATGGATTTCTATACATAAAACCTCTGAACAGACATCGAAATAGATAAATCTGTTGAGCTATATGTGTCCCAGTCTTTGCCAAACTTGTCTGGCCACAAATCCTCTTCTCTCCCCATTAAACACTTTCTATCGCTAGGGGAGCTCAAGTCCTACAGCGCTCACCATGAGACAAACTGCTTTGAGCCTTGTGTCTCTGCTGTGTTTACTTCCCACTGCTCATCCAGGAATCCAGAAGGAGATTTTATTTATAATGTAAGTCATGAGACGGCAGAAGAAGAAAAAGCAGACCCATATTTAGGCCACCTTTAAATTTCCAGTTCCTCATCTACTGACTCGCCCTTGATTATTTCCTTTGGAAGTTAACTCCAAAGTAATAAAAGACTTCAGTCCAGGTGGTGTTTTTATGTATTATTTATTCATAAGAAATAAGCTGAGAGGTCACATGAAATGACAATAAAGGGCACCCTGCCCAGACTTATTGTAAAAAAGCCCACCTTGACCCAACAAGGACAACTATAAACAACCCAGGGCCAGTGAAAACATAATTCCCCAAAGCACATGAAGCTGGGAGAACAACAATAGGAACTTTTGTTCATAATATTAACACAACATGGCTTATTCTCTTTGCTATTTATATAACCTAAGTAACACTCCTTTAACTAGAACATGCTGTTTAGACTGATGACCACGATGAACTCCTCCCCCCAACGTGAAGAATCTCATCCTCTTTAAAAAAAAAAAAAAAAAAGACTTAATAACAGCTCACACTCATCCAGCCATAACTGTCCTTAATGTATTAACTCATTTAATCTTCACAACTACCTTTTGATGGAAGGTCTCTTATACCCGTTTTTCAGATGAGCAAACAGAGGCAGCACCAAGCATTGAGCACTTTAACCTAAGATCACACAACAAGTAAAAGATGGATTCAAGTCAAAACAAGAGACTATGACTTCAGGGTTCATGCTCCTGGCCAATACTCATACCCATGATTATGATGAGATATTTTTAGGTTCCAAAATCTTGTTGCTTATTTTAAGACCTGGGCTCTTAAAAGGATTTTAATTTTTTTTTAGGGCCGCCCTGGTGGCATATGGAGGGTCCCAGGCTAGGGGTCGAATCAGAGCTACAGCTGCTGGCCTATGCCACAGCCACAGCAATGCAGGATCCAAGCCTCGTCTGTGACCTACACCACAACCTACACCACAGCTCATGGCAACACTGGATCCTTAACCTACAAGCAAGGCCATGACAGGAACTCTTCATTTCATTATTGTGAGAGGAAAACTAGTATGTCTACTCTTAAGTAAAAGACAGCCCTAAAGATAGTGAAATACAATGTAAATAAGGGAATGTTATTAATTTCTAGCTAAAAACTGTCATCTGCAAAGAATCTAAGAATGAAGTTCATATCTTGCACCCTCCCTCCCTTTTCCTCTCTCCCTCCCCCCCTTCCCTCTCTCTCAGGTACATCAGCAAGTGCTAAAAAATATTAAAGACTGATTGTCACAAAATGAGACTGTTTCCTCAAGAGAATCACTGACAAATGCAAGGAAGAGAGACAGTCTCACTTTTAAGAATCAATGTAATTTAATGCCAATCCCGTCACGTATCACGGGTGGTCTCACACTTTGAAAAACACTGCTTCCAGGAGCATGAAGACCTAGAGATGTCACACATGTAGATTTATCTGCCAATAAATCATGCTCCCCCTGCAGGTATTTTCCATAATGAGAAATCACAGAGATAAATAAATGCAAAGCGCTGCCTCTCGGTTCAGTCACTCAATGGTAAAATGATCTGATGAGGTAAATCTGGCTTGGCTGGAAGCCGTTCCTGTGGCAAGGGACCTGAGGTTTGCACTGACCACAAGATCAAGAGCAGCCAAGAAGGGGACATGGGTCGGGTCCGCAGAGAGAGAAGGGCTGCATTCCTAATCTGTCAGGGACCAAGTCAAGGAGGGGAGCCCTGGAGCCTGGCGGACCACACCAGGTGCTCAGGGCACACAACTACTTAACACAGTATGCCCTTTCCAGAAGAGGTAATCAGCGACGGTGAAAGGTCTGAAAATTAAGCCACTTGATGAGGAATATTATCACCCTCTTTAAAATAGCAACCCTAGTCTCTCCAGGATACCGACCTCCTTTACTCTGTTCTATTTGTTTAAGTGCATGCATGGTGTCTGTCTCCTGGCGTGAGGATGATATTTACTGTTTTTTTACTTTCTTTTAAGCCCACACCTGTGGCATATGGAAATTTCCAGCCTAGGGGTTGAATTGGAACTGCAACTGCTGTCTATGCCATAGTCACAGAAACACAGGATCAGAGCTGCATCAGCAGCAGATCAAGGCAACACCAGATCCTTAACCCATTCATTGAGGAAGGCCAGGGATCGAACCTGCATCCTCATGGATACTAGTCGGGTTCTTAACCCTCTGAGCCACGACGGCAACTCAGATATTTACCGTTTTGTTCACGGGTGCAACATGAGTACGTACAACACCACCAGACGCGCACAGATGCTCTATAAACTGAATCAATGAATGAACTATTTCATTTGAATTATGGATGCCAACAACCAGAAAGGAGACAGCTTAGACGAAATGCAATGGTTGCCGGAACCTGGCCTCTGTTCACTGGTGCCGAATACCAACCGGAGACAGAGTTTTGTGTGAAGTAGAAATGAGTAGCTTTTATTGCCTTGCCGGACAAAGGAGGCTACAGCCTTATTTATTTATTTATTTATTTATTTATTGTCTTTTTTTTTTTTTTTGTCCTTTTATGGCTGCACCTGCGGGATATGGGGGTTCCCAGGCTAGGGGTCGAATTCGAGCTGTAGCCGCCGGCCTTCGCCACAGCCACAGCAATGCCAGATCTGAGCCACGTCTGCAACCTACACCACAGCTCACAGCAATGCTGGATCCTTAACCCACTGAGCAAGGCCAGGGATCGAACCCGAACCCGTTAACCTAGTCGGATTCATTAACCACTGCGCCACGACGGGAACTCCAACAGCCATCCTTATTTATTTACTGCCCTAAAGACTGTGCCCTCCGTTGGGAGAGAATAAGAAGGGGTCTTAAGAGTCTGGGAGTGGAAAACAGGGTCACAGATAAGGATCAGGGTAGACAGAAGCTTGCATTCTTCCCCAAAGCTGGTGTTTAGTGGCCCTGGGACTGGTTCTGGTGGCCCTTAAGGTTATTGCGCCATGACCTTCTTTCTGGAATGAAGAATGCTTCACTGAGTAGTTAACACCTTTCATTTGTTGGGGGTTTTAGTTCTACAAAAAAGCTCTATGATGTATGTACGTATCCCCTGAGGGGGAACCAGGACCCTCTCCCAAGGCTGCTCTCTACTGTTCTTCACAGTTTTTCTTTGTCTCTGCATTCTCACCCTTCCCTGACTAGCAACTGTTCGAACCTGCCCTCTGGAACTCAGGGAAGGTCTGGGAGGCTGAAGGAAGCCTATTTCGTACAGAAAAGAAATGGGGAACACAGAAAGGTTTTTGTGCCCAGGAGCCCCACGGGGCCCTGCTCAATTTTCACAACTAGCTTTTAATTTTATATATTTTGTATTTCACATTGATTATAAGTGCACCTCCTGGGATCAGAAAGACACGGGTTTGAGTCTGACACCTGCCACTTACAAGCAACTCTACTCCAAATATTTGGATAACCGTATGTGGTTATGTAGGGATAACTACAGTAAGTTGAGAACCTAAGTATTTGGGAATAGAGACTGGATTAAAATGGGGAGGGTAAAAGCATTTATTTCTCAGTGTTATCACAGTGCTTAAATAAGATACTGTGTATAAAAGAGCTATTAAAACTCCTGTTCCCATCCTCATTTATGGTTATTACATCATCAGTCATGATAATTTACTGTGTGGAGTTCAGTGGTGGCAGGAGCCATCTGTATTAACTAACACCAAATAGCCAATGGTACACAACTCTTGTCAACCCTGTGTTCAGCACCTTTATACCAGTCACTTAACATTGCCAAGGTGGGAGTATTTACACAATGGAAATTGGCAAACATGACAAATCGGGTGCTCCCTGCTCAGAGCAGGTTGATAACCATTAGCTAGCACACCAGTGATTACACTTGAGAACAGAATTGGGGGCAAGAGCAACGAAAGGACAAACTCGGAAATAAGAGAGTTCCCCAGACTGGAACCAGCAGCCTGTTTCAACAGAAAACATACATCGTTTATCAGGAGGACATGAGATGTGATCAATGCCCCATTTTCCCACTGAGTCAAATTTGTAAGCATAGGAATCTCAACCGTCCACATCTCTGCATCTCCAGATTCTGCCACAGAGGCAAGCATGCTGCATATTGTGGCTGTATGCAATCGTTTCCTTCTACCTCAAGATTCGTGAATTCTGCAATCCATGTCAAATTCCATTAGTTCTAATTTCCGCGGTTCTGATCACTACTGAAAATCCAGCCAATGCCTTCATTTTAAAGGGTACAGTTTCACCTTTGAAAACCTACCTTTCAAATATGAAGGTTACAATGGGAACTGTTACATAAGGAAAACCACACCTTGCAATGTTATCATTCCAGCCTGCAGGCAAAACAATGAAATCACTTCTGTTCTTCAAAAATACCCTGAAGATAATGTAATTAGCCTGAGCCTTCAGAGATACAAGGAAAAGGAGTGGGTGGGACACAATAAGTTTTCACCAACGTCGTTCAATGTATTCAGTGAAAAAAAGCCTGTAACAATGAACCTGTTTGTAGAGCATCTGTCCTGAAACCTAAGTGGACTTCATTCATCCTTTCTCCTCAGTCTGATTCAAAATTCCTTTCACACAGGAACCACTCCTAAACTGATCAAAAAAAAAAAAAAAGCCATCACACTGAGAAGATGAATGGAATCAAAAGATCTTTATCAAGAATTCAATTCAATCCACGTAAGATACTGGACAATTTTACCTCTACCTGAGACCCTTTCATGCTGCCAGGGCTACAAAAGTGAAAAACTAAAACAAATCCTAACAAGGTGCCATAAACCACAAACCACAAACCAGGGGGCCTCAGAGCAATCCAACTTGAGGTAATAATTCCAGATGAGAGGCTAAGGGGGACCGAAGGGCTACCGCATGGGCAGGGCACTCATTCAGAAACCCAGGGCCCCAGTTCATTCTTTGACAGACTAATAGCTCTGTAGCTGGGGGTAAGCAATCAAACGAATCTGTAGTTTTCCTAATCAGCAAAAGGAAAAACACTCCCCTGTGGACCTTCCATCTTTCCTAGAGGCTAAATCACTTAAAGTATGTCAACATAAAGTCTTTAAAAACAAACTCCGAGTTAAAAAAAAATGTGTCACGTATCTAAAGCTTCAGGTTCTTCCAATTATGTTTTTGCCTTGACTACTAGCTTTTCTGGGTCAGATGAATTCAAAGTATTTATCGAAAAGATCACTTGCAGAGTTCCCTCATGGCTCGGTGGGTTAAGGACCTGGGGTTGGTTCGGGTTACAGCTGTGATGCAGGTTCCTTCCCTGCCCCCCGGGAACTTGTGCATGACACTGGGTGGCCTCTTTTCAAGTTATATCACAGGGTAAAACACAGGTTATGCATTATTCTTCAAGGCACAAAAAAACACTACCATTAAGCATAGAGTTCCCGTTATGGCTCAGTGAGTTAAGAACTCAACACTGTCTTTCTGAGGACAAAGGTCTGATCCGGGGCCTAGCTCAGTGGGTTAAGGACATTAAAAAAACAAAACAAAAAAAAAGGAATGTAGACCCAATTTTGTGTATGGCACAGCAAAAATCCCCACCTACATTTTCTTACAATTCACATTTCACAGTTTTTACAATCGCACCATTGCGAGACTGCACACGCACAGAAAAACCATATGACATGTCTATGCACACGCACAGAAAAACCATATGACACAAATTTCAACTATGTGTTTTAAAATACCCCCTCCCCGGGAGTTCCTATCGTGGCTCAGCAGAAACAAACCTGACTAGTATCTATGAGGATGTGGGTTCGATCCCTGGCCCTGCTCAGTGAGTTAAGGATCCCGAGTTGACGGGAGCTGTGGTGTAGGTGACAGACTCAGCTCAGATCTGGCATTGCTGTGACTGCGGCCTAGACCTGCAGCTGCAGCTCCAGTTTGACCCCTGGCCTAGGAACCTCCATATGCCATGGGTGTGGCCCTTAAAAAAGGCAGGAAAAAAAAGTCAAAAGGAAGAAAGAAGGAAGGAAAGAAGGAAAGAAACTTCACTAAATTCGCTAATACTAAGTGGACACAAATGCTTAAAAACATTTCAAAAGATTTCAGTGAACTGCTTCGTTTTGTTTTGTTTTTTTTAATCCATGAATGCCTCAAAGTTGCACTTTTTAATCTGACTGGTACTTTATTTTTTTGTTGATTTTTCTCTTCCTTTCAGTTTAAAACAATGCAAAGAAAGCCTTGTTGCAGACGAGGGCTCTACTCCAACTGCTTCATTATATCATTCAAGGAAGAAGTATTTCAGCCTTCCTGAGCCTTCGCTATCCACAGCAAATAAGAACATCAGAACTGCCCCAGGTATTCAGCCCAAATTTCAGGCAATGCTTGAGTTTACACAGATCGCTCTCCCTTCTCTTTCAAATGCCTGTTCACAAATGATGATTTGGAAAAGCAGGAACACTGACTTTCCTCACAGGTGTCTTAAAAGTAGCTTATGGATAGAGTTGTTTCTGATTTTGACTTGTTAACATGGGGTGATAAGCTATTATCTCACTAAAGCTCTTAATGGCAAAATTTATAACCCAGGCTCTAAGTAGGAATAAAGGAGAGGAGGGAAATTACGTTCGGGTTTTATCATGGATTGCTGCTTTGTACAACAGGCTGCAAATCTGCTGCCTTATAAAGCTGAGATAATAGATTGTGTTTTCTAAAACTAGTTCTCTCCTGCATGAGCAGATAACTTTTGAGCAATTTGTCCCACAGGCTCCTTTAGAACCTAATCTCCCTCTTCAGCATCTCCCCATCCACATACATATACTATCAACAAGAAAATGTTGCAGCCCCAGGGTCCCGCCCCCACCTCCCGACTCTCCCCAGGGCAATGGCTGATTGGCTTAGGAATGCATATCTGACTGAGACTCTACCAATCAAATTCTCTCTTTGGGGGAAACTAGAACACAGAGTCTGTGTGACTCAAACTGTCACACAGTGAATTAGGGAGCTGCAGGACTTAGAAAGTCCACCGATGAAGTAGAAAATCAAAGGCCATCTGGAGAAAAAAGATATGCAGAGCAAAGAAGAGACTAAGTAATATGTCCTTGCAACTTTCTTTCTTTCCCCCTTTTTTTTTTGTTTTGTTTTTTAAAGGGGTATGGAAGTTTCCAAAGCCAGGACTGAATCTGAGTCACCGCTGTGGCAACACGCTTGAACCCACTGCACTAAGTCGGGGATCAAACCCACACCTCCTCAGTGACCAGAGCTGCTACAGTTGGATTCTTAACCCACTGCACCATGACGGGAACTCCTCTTGCAATTTTTTCTTTTTTCTTTTTTTTTTTTTCGGTCTTTTCTAGGGCCGCACAGGTGGTATATGGAGGTTCCCAGGCTAGGGGTCCAATCGGAGCTGTAGCCGCTGGCCTTCGCCACAGCCACAGCAACGCGGGATCCGAGTGGCACCTGCGACCTACACCACAGCTCACGGCAATGCCAGATCCTTAACCCACTGAGCAAGGCCAGGGATCGAACCCGCAACCTCATGGTTCCTAGTCGGATTCGTTAACCACTGAGCCATGATGGGAACTCCTCCCCTTGATATTTTCTAGTCCAGTTCCAGACTCTTCAGGAGATCCTCCTCCAGCCTTCATATGGGGTTCCATGAGACATTTCTTCTTCCGTGTAATCAATTGCCTTCCTGCTTATGTTGTTACTTGAAACCAAAGTCGATTCATAAGCTTAAATAAAGCACTATGCCATACTCCCCTGTACAAGACTTCACTTCCTTAACATTTCTATCTTTTCAAAGTTTTAATCTTATGAAGTATGAATGATATAAAAGATGACACAATGCCACCTGCCTATAAGTAATACCTAACCCAACATTCCACTGAAAATTGGGCATCCAGGAAAAGTTACAATTATGCTCCACCCAGGAACTAGATATATTGTGCAAATATGTATGGTTGGGAGGCTCTTTTCCACGGCTAGGAGCAGTCAATCCCATTGCAGACAAAGGCCATTTCATTTTTTGGAACCCAAAGAGCATGTAAATTGGCTGAGGTATTAGTCCCTCTATTTCTGGGTAACACGGTACTGCAACGTCTAATAGCTTAAAACAACAGTAAACACTACCTCACACAGTTTCTGCAGGCTGGGATTTGGAAGCACCTTAGCTGGATGTTTCCGGCTCAGTCTCTCATGAGTCAAGATGTTGGCCAGCGCTAGAGCCATCTGAAGGCTTCATGGGGACTAGAGGATCTGCTG